>LR749495.1:5152984-5205510 GCA_902729485.2 Mus minutoides | reverse complement strand
GTTGCTACCATGGAAGACCTGCATTCTGTTCCCAACATCTGCATGGTGGCTCACAACCACCTATTGGCACATGCATGATATAGATATACTCTATGCAGGCAAAGTGTTCATGCATCTAAACCTGCCAAGGTCCAGCTCTTACCTGCTGAGCCATCTCACCAGCCTGAAAAAGTCCTTTAAAAGATTGGGGGTGCCGGGCGTGGTGGCGCACACCTTTAGTCCCAGCACTTGGGAGGCAGAGGCAGGCGGATTTCTGAATTCGAGGCCAGCCTGGTCTACAAAGTGAGCTCCAGGACAGCCAGGGCTATACAGAGAAACCCTGTCTTGAAGAAAAAAAAAAAAAAAGATTGGGGGAGCGGTAGGTTAAGGTTAAAGGTACTTTCCAGAAGGCTTGATGACCAAAGTTAAATTCTTGGAACCTATGTGGTAGGAGAGAATCAATTACCACATGTTATCCACTGCTTCCACACATGTGCATTAGCATGTGTACACCCCACACACATCTACCAAAGAATTAAAAAGTCCACTATCAAGCTGGCCAGTGGTCTCAAAAGCCTTTAATCCCAGCACTTGGGAGGCAGAGGCAAGTGGATCTCTGAGTTCCAGGCCAGCCTGGTCTACAGAGTGAATTCTAGTACAGCCTGGGCTACACAGAGAAATCCTGTCTTGGAAAAACCCAACCACTCGCAATGTGAAGATCCAGTTCAAGTCATCAGGTTTGCATACTGTGCCATCCCTAGCCTCTTGTTTATTTTTAAAAGTATATTCATTATTATTCATGTGCATATGTGTATGTCTATATGAGGTCAGGGGGTGTTGGATCCCTTGTGAGCTGCCTGATGTGGGTGCTGGGTATCCATCTGAGGTCCTCTAGCAAGAACATTGTGTGCCCTTAACCACTGAGCCATCTCTCCTACTCCTATTGTTTGTTTGTTTTTTTTTGAAACTAAGTTCTGGTGTAAACACATTATACAACCCAGGATGACAGCAAACTCACAATACTCTTGCCTCTACCTCCTGAGTGGGGTATTGACAAGTGAGTACTGCCACACTGGGCTCTCATCTTCTGTCTATCCCTATTTAGCAACATCCTGTGATACAGAGGTGATGAGCTGTACCTCTTGGAGCCCTTCACCTGGACCCCTTTCCTTCTAGAAGCACACATAGCTAGGCAACAGACCATGAAAACCGCCTAGGCAGCGCTCACCCTGGTTCCCACACTAATCCCAAGGCAGAGGTCTTCCTGCCTCCGCTGTCCCTCAAGACCAACTGGGCCTGGCAGCCTGCCAGGTCACTGGAAGCTTGCTTGAGACTGCTCACTTGTTCAGAGTGAGAAAGGTGGACTAGATGGGGTGAGCACGCGCCCTCTGGGTTCACTTGGCTTTTTTTCTCGTCTTACATAAGTTCAAAGTTCTCCCTGCTGCAGCTTCCAGAGAAGAGGTCCTTACCAACTCAAAGTCGCCAGTGTCTTCAGCTGGCATCTGAATGGAAAGAAGGAGAGCCAAGGTTCTCGGGATTAAAGATTAAAGCAGAATCTTTCACTGAACCTGGAGATCACCCATCATCGGCTGGCCAGTGTTCCCAGGAATCCTCCTGTCTCCACCTTCTCAGTGCTGGGATTATAGACAATTCACTCCCATACCCAACATTTTATGTGGATTCTGGGATTGGAACTCAGTTTCTCCTGCTTGAGCACTAAGCACTTATCCACTGAGCCTTTTAGAAATGTGTGTGTGTGTGTGTGTGTGTGTGTGTGTGTGTGTGTGTGTGTGACTCTAGCACGGGCTCTGGCAACTACTGATTCATCTCCCCAACATGCATTTATTTTAGGGGGTGAGGGCATACATGACATGTGACACAGCTGAGATCAGAAGACTTTTCAGGACATCAGATCTCCCCGTCCGTCATGTGGGTCTTAGGAATTGAACTCTGATCTTCAGTCTTGGCAGCAAGCCCCCTTACCCGTGGAGTAGAGCCATCTCTGGGGCCCTCATTTCAATCTATGTTCATGGGTGGTGTGTGGATGAATGCAGAGGTATGATCTTCCTGAATTGCTCAGGCTGGCCCTGAACTTGCAATGCAGCTCAGGCTAGCCTTGAACTTGTACGCTTTCTGCCTCAGCCTCCCAAATAGGTAGGTAATGATTACAGGCCTGTGACACCACAACCCATTTCTATCTTCCTTTAATTAGAAGCCTCTTGAGGTGTTTTGGTTTTTGAGTGGTAGTCTCATGTAGCCCAGGCTGGCCTTGACTTACGACTTACAATACATTATTGTAAGTCACTTATAATTAGGGAACACTGGCCAACCGATGGGTGATCTCCAGGTTCAGTGAAAGATTCTGCTTTAATCTTTAATCCGGAGAACCTTGGCTCTCCTTACAAGAACCTTGGCCTTGACTTACAATACAATACAATATCCTGTAGCCCAGGATAACCTTGAAATTCTGATCCTCCTGCCTCCAACTCCCCGGTGCTGGGTTTACAAGTGTATATTAGGCTTCCCTCTCTCTTCTTTCTTTTAATTGTTTCTTTATTTACTTGTTTTAGGGGTCTCTCTCTCTCCCTCTCTCTCTCTCTCTCTCTCTCTCACACACACACACACACAATTTCTTTTATTACCTGCTTGTTTAGGGGTGCCTCTCTCATTTCTCTTTTAACTGTATATTTATTTACCTTCTTGTTTTGGGGATGCTAGGGTTGGAACCCAGGGCTTCCCGCAAGCGATTCAGGTCCTTGCAACAGAGATAATCCGCAGCCCTAAATGAAAGCTAGACTGCGGCGGACCTCAGGTTCTGCACCAGCCCCCAAGGAACTTTTTTCCGGACTGGAGTAGCCACGCCCCTGCCTCATCCCGGCGGAGGGATTCTGAGCATCGGCACGCGCCACACGCGATTGGCGCGTTGATTGGCTGGTGAGGACTGGCCCCACATCAGCCCAGATCGCTGCTCCGGGAAGAGCCGGCCTGAATGACAACCAATCACATGGCACTCTGGTGCGTGAGCTGCAAATCTCAGCCAATCCGGAAGGGGACCCCGGTAAGGGCGTGCCCAATAAGAGGTAGGCAGAGGGGCGGAGCCCAGGGAGGGTAGGTGCCGCTTTCACCTTGACAACCTGACAAGCCAAGACTTGGGAACCCTGGACCCTAGCCCTGGGTGGATGCCCGAGATTCTGAGAAAAATGGTTTCTTTTTAAAAAAAAAATTTTTTTAGAGAAACTTTGTTTCTCGGAATTTGCATTATATAAGAACTTTTTTCCGTACAATATATTTTGGTATTTTCCCTTCCCACCAAAATGCTTATTTTACTTTTTAAAATTTATTCTGAGACACAGGATCTCATGCAGCCCAAGGTGGCCTGAAAATCGACATGTGGCCGAGGCTAGCCTTGAACTTTTGATCCTCCTTGCATGTGCTGGGTGGGAGGTATGTCTCACCTCCAGCATGCTAGGTGAGCACTGTACGCACTGACTTGCATGCCCAGACCAAAAAGGGTTTAGACAGCTGCATGCAAAGGTATGCATGCTGAGCAAAGATAGAGCCAGAACCATGTATGGAGGACTTGAGGATCTTAGGGGAACCCACCCAGCCCAGTGCTTTACATTATGGTCCAGGAAACAGTGAGAGTGTGGCTGGGTCACCAGAGCAGGGGACTGTTTCAAATGGAATAGGATGAGGTGACATTGGAACTCTGTAGAATAAGAACGGCAGCCTTTGCCCACAACTGTCACCTCTGCATGGCCCTTGGGTGAGCGAAAGCCAGTGGAGGTGGGTGGGTAGGGCACCTTAAGTGAACCCTAGTGAAAGCAGGCTCCCTGTCTTTCACCCTTCCCATCCCAGCTAGGACAATCGGATGTATTGGCTTGACACAAAATCGACCTGAAGGGCTTGCAACATTCTTGTTTATTTATTTCTTTAAAAGATTTATTTATTTATTATATGTAAGTACACTGTAGCTGTCCTCAGATACTCCAGAAGAAGGCATCAGATTTCGTCACGGATGGTTGTGAGCCACCATGTGGTTGCTGGGATTTGAACTCTGAACCTTCGGAAGAGCAGTCGGTGCTCTTAACCACTGAGCCATCTCTCCAGCCCCGTTTATTTATTTCTAAGGGGGGGTATGGGGGGTGTCAATCCCCTTCCTACAGTGAGTTCAAAAGTAGCTTTGGCTGCCTAGTTGAGACCTTATCCAAAAAAAAAGAAAAAAGAAAAAAAGAAACTAACAAAAAGCCCCAAATGCCACACTTTGTTCTGGGATGAAAAAGGGTGGAAATTTTGTCCTGCCTCCAGGAAGATGGTATGATTGAGAGCTGCTGACAACCAGTTCCAGAAGGACCAGCCACTGTTTGCTGAGGTTGGAGCTCAGCCTCCAGGACCCTACAATTTCCCTACTCTTGACAGAGACAATCCCAGGGCCTGGAGAGATGGCTCAGCGGTTAAGAGCACTGACTGCTCTTCCAGAGGTCCGAGTTCAAATCCCAGCAACCACATGGTGGCTCACAACCCTCTGTAATAGGAGCCAATGGCTTCTGGTGTGTCTGGAGACAGCTACAGTGTACTCATATACATGAAATAAATAAATCTAAAAAATAAAATAAAAGCCGGGCGTGGTGGCGCACGCCTTTAATCCCAGCACTTGAGAGGCAGAGGCAGGCAGATTTCTGAGTTGGAGGCCAGCCTGGTCTACAGACTGAGTTTCAGGACAGTCAGTGCTACACAGAGAAACCCTGTTTCGAAAAAAAAAAAAAAGAGAGACAATCCCTTCTTAACAGTGCCTGGTACAAGCTGAGGGAGCCACAGGGAGCCTTAACTGTCACTCAAAAGGGCACAGAGTGACCACTTTTGCTGCCAGCCAGACTTCCTGGAAACCCACTACCTACCGCAGCATCTCTCCCTTCATCTACCTACATTTCCCCCATTCAAGTAAGAACACTAGAAGTATTCTGCCCACACCAATCAATATTTTCAGGCACCATGGCCCATGTCCAGCCATGTACTAACTGGCCTTGGGGACAGTATGACTCTTGAATTATCACAGGGTGAAGACTTATCTAGATTCTGAAACAAGTACAGAGAGTCCCTACAGGGATGGACGACTGTTCCAAGTTCTAGAAGTCAGACTGCTGGTGGTCACTTCAGGCGGTGGGCCCTGCAGCACCACCTACCGAGGGTAGATGAAGAGATGCTTTTGGGGTAGGTGAGGAGATACTTTTCTGGTATGGTGGTCCCCCTCCTCTGTGCCCAAGGCTCAGAGGGTCACAGAGAGTCACAGAGTAGAGGCTGTGACTGGGAGCTTTACTCTTCTGGTAGAAGGCACTGGCAGCATGGTGTGTGTGTGTGTGTGTGTGTGTGTGTGTGTGTGTGTGTGTGTGTAGCAATGGCAGGAGGGGGTTCCTTTCCAGGGCTTCAGCTTTCAGAGCCTCAGGTGTCAGAGCCTTAGCTCCTTGACAGCAACAAGGTTCACAAGTACAAGTCTGAGCCTGAGACAGATAAGAGGGACTCATCTCTCCCAGGGGCCCTGGGCAGGTGTTAAGCAATTAGAGAATTGTTTTAAATCATTATTTATTTATTTATTTATTTATTTGGTTTTTTTGAGACAGGGTTTCTCTGTATAGCTCTGGCTGTCCTGGAACTCACTCTGTAAACCAAGCTGGCTTCGAACTCAGAAATCCACCTGCCTCTGCCTCCCAAGTGCTGGGATCAAAGGCGTGCACCACCACACCCGGCTTAAATCATTATTATTGCGGTGGTGCGTGCATTTTATCACAAACTCAGGAAGCTGAGTTTGAGGCCAGCCAAGGGTACATTGTGAGATCCTGTCTCAAAATCTAAAACCCAGTATTATTGTTCATGGTAAATTGTTTATAAGCACTCCTGATATTAATTCTGTTTATTTCTTCTTTGACAATTTCATGCACGTGTACATAATGGTTTGGTTTTTTGGTTTTTTGGGGTTTTTTTTTTTGTTTTTTTGAGACAGGGTTTCTCTGTGTAGCCCTGGCTGTCCTGGAACTCACTTTGTAGACCAGGCTGGCCTTGAACTCCAAAATCCGCCTGTCTCTGCCTCCCAAGTGCTGGGATTAAAGGCGTGAGCCACCACGCCCAGCTTATTTTTTAAATTTACTTATTTTATTTATATGAGTATACTTTTAGCTGTCTTCAGACCCACCAGAAGAAGGGGCATCAGATCCTATTATAGATGGTGGTGAGCTACCTTATGGTTGCTGGAAATTGAACTCGGGACCTCTGGAGGAGCAGCCAGTGCTCTTAACCGCTGAGCCATCTCTCCAGCCCATAATGTATTTTTATTATATTCACTTCCCATGCATGTGTGGGTAAGTAGGTGGGTTCATGTGTACCATAGCCCACATGTAGTGGTCAGAAAGACAAACTTAGGGAAGTCAGTTCTCTCCTCCCACAATGTGGGTCTCAGGGATCAAACTCAGGGCGTCAACTTGGTGGCAGGCACCTTAACCTCATCTCACTGGCCCCGTTTCCAAGGCAGGGTCTCATGTAACCCAAGGGAGTATGGAGGCAAGAAGGCAGAGAATTAGAGACTGTAGGCTTGGGTTAACTGGAAGTGTTGCAGAAATCGGGCAAGCCTTCAGGACCAAGGGTGTGACCCAGGGTCTAACCTTATAACGCTGGTAACTGGTAATGCGACACAGGTTACGAGCTAAGGTATCCCGACTTCCCACAGGAGAGCTGGAAGCACTGGCCGCTGAAAAGAACTTCAGAATCTTCCTACCTGGTAGGCCTGGTACAAAGCCAGGCACACCCGAAGACTGAAAAATCTCAACTACCTAGGAGCATGCTACCTCCGGAAACACAAGCTGGTTAAGGTACAGACACTGATCCCTGCAGCGCTAGAGGGCACCACCTGCCTCCTGTCACCACTAGTTGAAGTCAAAGACTGGCAGAAGCCAGGGCTCCAGGCTTCCTCCGCTGCCCACCATGGCCACCACCACGCCCCCCAGGATTTTTAGCAACCAGAGGTTTGGATCTTAATGCTTACTAGCTTCTAGAATACTTCCAGCCACAAGGACCCCAGTGTGTCTTCATAGCTTCACAGTCGGAACCTTATCTTTGTTTGCCCCCATGGTTTCTACCCCAACCTCTCTCTCTGCAACTCTTCAGTAGTACTTTGTTGCTGTCTGTGCATGTGAGCAAACCACACACACACACACACACACACACACACCATACTAAATACAAATTTTTAAAAACTTTAAGAACACAGAGATACACAAAATACTATCCTTTAAAACTGGACTGGAGAGGGCTGGTGAGTTGGCTCAGTGGGTAAGAGCACCCGACTGCTCTTCCAAAGGTGATAAGTTCAAATCCCAGCATCCACATGGTGGCTCACAACCATCCGTAATGAGATCTGGCGCCCTCTTCTGGAATAGCTACAGTGTACTTACATATAATAAATAAAATATATCTTTTAAAAAAAAAAAAAACTGGACTGGAGAGATGGCTCAGCAGTTAAGAGCACTTACTGCTCACAAACATCTATAACTCCAGCTCCCAGGGATCTGATTCCCTGTCAGGATTCTTTTGTTTGTTTGTTTGTTTGGTTGGTTGGTTGGTTTGGTTTTTCGAGACAGGGTTTCTCTGTGTAGCCCTGGCTGTCCTGGAACTCACTTTGTAGAACAGGCTGGCCTCAAACTCAGAAATCTGCCTGCCTCTGTCTCCCAAGTGCTGAGATTAAAAAAGTGTGCCACCTGCTCAGCCCTTATCTGGGTTCTTGGCAATCAATTACAAACACATAAAAACATAGTTAAAAATAATTTTTAAAATAGCCAAGAGTAGTGCTGCATTTCATTATTCCGAGAACTTGGGAAGCAGAAGCAGATGGGTCGCTGTGAGTTCAAGATCAGCCTGTTCTACATAGTGAGTCCCAGAACAATCAGGGTGACATAGTCAGGGTCTATCTCAAAAATAAAATAAATAAATATAAATGGTGGGACTGAAGAGATAGCTCAGTGGTTAAGAGCACTGGCTGAGCTGGGCGTGGTGGCGCACGCCTTTAATCCCAGCACTCGGGAGGCAGAGGCAGGCGGATTTCTGAGTTCTAGGCCAGCCTGGTCTACAGAGTGAGTTCTAGGACAGCCAGGGCTACAGAGAGAAACCCTGTCTCGAAAAAAACCAAAAATAAATAAATAAATAAATAAATAAGCACTGGCTGCTCTTGCAGAGAACCCCAAGTTCCCAGCACCCACACAGTATCTCTCTGTCATCTGTAACTCCATCTCCAGGAGATCCAATGTCCTCTTCTGGGCTCTGAAGTCATTGCATGTATATGGTGCCATCGTATATGCAGACAAATGGTGCCATCGTATATGCAGACAAAACACTCATACAGATAACTTAATCTTTTTTTCTAAGATTTATTTATTTATTTATTATATGCAAGTACACTGTAGCTGTCTTCAGACACTCCAAAAGAGGGCATCAGACCTCATTATGGGGGTTGTGAGCCACCATGTGGTTGCTAGGATTTGAACTCGGGACCTTCAGAAGAGCAGTCAGTGCTCTTAACTGCTGAGCCATCTCTCCAGCCCATAATTTTTTTTTTTCGAGACAGTATTACTCTGTGTAGCCCTGGCTGTCCCTGGAACTTACTCTGTAGACCAGGCTGGCCTCGAACTCAGAAATTCACCTGCCTCTGCCTCCCAAGTGTTGGGATTAATTTTTTTTAAATTAATCTTTAGCGCAAGAGAGATGGCTCAATAGTTAAAAGCACTTGCTGTTCACGTAGATGACCTGGGTTCACTTCCCAGCACCCATATGGTGGCTCAAAAGCATCTATATGTAACTCCATTTCCAGGGGCTTTGACCATCAAGGGCACCAGGGACACACAAAGTATACATACACTCACACAAGCCAAGTAGTCATACACATAAGATAAAGGAATAAACCAAAGCTATAAAATGACTCTCTAATTCTGGAGGTTACCTCAAGTGCCTCACCAAAGTAAAGAAATCCATCCAAGAGTCCGAACAACATCACAGTAAACATTTATTAAGCCGCAATGTTCACAATATTTTAATCCAATTCTTAAAGTCGATCTACAAAGACCTCTAACATCAAGCCAATGATTAATAAATAAGAGGAATGTATCCATCACTTTGCAAAAAAAAAATACTAAGCCTGATGCTTTTTTTTCCCTATATATTCGTAGAATCAGCTTCCCAATTAATGTTTGTGCATGTGCGTGTGTGCACACACCCCACTATGTTCACACGGAATGGCTTTCTAGTGTGTCAAACTAAATACTATATAAAATTTTCTTATCTGAGAGCCAAAACAGGAACTCAACTGTGAAGAAGTCATTGGTTTTAAAAAAAAAAAAATCTGCAGCTAAAAACAGGGGAAATAATTACCTCTTGGGGGACTTAACTGCACACTGATCACTGTCACGAGAAATTAATTTAATTACAGGATATTTAGAGATTTATCACAGATGCAGACAGGAAACTGACACAACAGCATAAGCTTGAAATCTGCAGAGACATCGGGCGGAGAGTCGGGCATGCCACTGGCTGCCGTAGCTGTCCCGGTGGCAGGAGAATGTGCTTCTTGTGCCATCAGGTCCGAAAGATGGGTTCTCCGTGTCTATCCTAGCTAAGGAGGGACCACCAAAGAGCAAAACACAGAAGGATGCAAGAAGGCTGAAGTTTGCTGATGCCAGCAAGTGACAAGGGTATCGGGTTAAAACCCGCAAAGTAGTAATCTACAGTTCACAGGTGAGGAGCCCAAAGCCCAAGTACAGAAACGGTCAAACTCAAAAAACGTTACAGAATTATCACAGGTTGCTTTGAAAGCAGCTTTCACGCTGGGGGCAGAGCTCAGGAGCCCAGGACTTGAAGGTAAAGAGGCTGAGAGGGTCGCCTTGGAAAATTCCTTGTAGCTTCGGGTGCGCACCAGGCTCACCAATGCAGGCTTTGATTAATAAATAAGAGGAATGTATTGGATGTGGTGGTGCACACCTTTAAGCCCGGTACTTGGGAGGCAGAGGTGAGCAGATCTCCAGATTCAAGGCAGCCTGGGCTAGATTGAGACCCTGTCTCAGAACAAACCAAATAAACAGGGCTTGTGAAGAAGGGAAGTGCTTCAGGCTACCCACCAACCACAAGACGAAGAGGAGCCTGCTTTGTTAAAAGATTCTTGTGCCGACTCTTGAACACATTGGGTTCGTTTGCTGAGACAGGGTCTTGCCACGTAGACCAGGATGGCTTTGAACTCAGCACCTTCCTATCTATCTGGAGTCTGAGTCCTGGGTTTGCAAGCACATCGGACTTCCTGGTCATGCTATGGTCCGAGCCATCTGTGAGCAGGCCAGAGTGGTGGGACCACGTGAGCAAGCAGAGCTCTTCACACACAGGGCCTTCGAGTGTGCCAGGGCCATAGGACAATGTTCCCAGCCTTCCCTCAGAGGCTCTCATGAGGTCCCTAAGAAAGACATGCCTGCCTGGTTACTTATTCACAGCTCTGCTCCTACCCCCCCCACCCCCCACCCCCCGTGGCCTGCTGAGCCTCACCCCCAGGCTGCCTCTTAGGCTTGTCCCTGGGTCACTTTTATGAATTAGAGGACCCTATCATGGTTCACAAGGCCAGCAGTGAGGACATTCTTTTCCACACTTATTGCCAGTAGAAAGAGGGTCGAGCCTCAACAAAAGACCCAAAGGGTAGGGGATGCTAGCAGCAACAGGAAGTAGTCTGTGAAAGGTGTCTACATGCAATACCAACAGCCTCCTGACTAGAAAAGGGAAGAAACCGCTATACAAACACTGACCACAGACTGGGACGAGGCTAATTTGATAGAATGCTTATGTAAAATGTAGGAGGCCCTGGGTTCCATCCTGAGCAGGTGTGTTAGCATCTGTCTCTAATTCTAGCATCCAGAAGGATTGGGATCAGGAGTTCAAGGTCCTTCTCTGCCACATCGCCTGTTCGAGACCAGCCAGGAGTCCAAGAGATGCCATCTCAAAAAACCCCAAACCACAGGGCCGGAGAGACTTCTCAGTGGTTAGAGCACTGGCTGTTCTTGCAAAGAACCTGGGTTTGATTTTTCCAGCATCCACAAGGCAGCTGACAACTGTCACTAATTCCAGAGGGATCTGACACCCTCTTCTCCTCTCTGCAGGCACCAGGCACATACATGGTACACAGACATACAAGCGTGACAAAAAACACCCATATACATAAAATAAAATTTAAAAATTCAAAATAAAACACCACCATCGCCAGGCGTGGTGGCGCACGCCTTTAATCCCAGCACTCGGGAGGCAGAGGCAGGCAGATTTCGGAGTTCGAGGCCAGCCTGGACAGCCAGGGCTATACAGAGAAACCCTGTCTGGAGAAAAAAAAAAAAAAAAAATCACCAACCCCAATACCCTAATCTAATCCCAGTCAGTACACTTCAGAGGCAGCCAATATAACCTCAGTCCTGCCCTCTGTAAAGCAAGGACTTAATGTGAGAGAGGACCACCGGGGAGTTAATACTGACTTTGAGACAGTTATAATCCTTACACTATCTTTTCATTAAAAAAAAAAAAAAAAGTATATATGTATTTATTGGGGCCAAGGGGTGGGAAGCCACAGCCCATGCGTAGAGGTTAGAAGAAAATCTGTGGGAGTGGTCTGTCTTTTTTCACCATGTTGGTCCTGGGAATCAAACTCAGGCTTGGTGGCAAGTACCTTTCCCCATGGAGCCATATCGCCCGCCCCGCCCCTTATCTATAATAGATCCACAGTGGTTGCCGTCCAAATGTTTATCATGTCATTCGGTTAAGGAGGAGTCTTACACAGCCCTGAAGATAAGGCATGAACTAAGGTACAAAAATACATCTTTCCACATACAAAAGAGAGGGGGGGGGGGGGAGGGGGACCAATACGCTGCTCACGTCCACGGAATGAAAGAAGAAGAGAAAAAAATCTTTAACTACTGGGGGCTATGATTACATCCAAACAATACCAGGCATGGTGGGGCACCTTTAATATCAGCACTCAGAGGCAGGTGGATCTCTGCAAGTTATAGGGCAGCCTGGTTTACACTGAGAATTGCAGGAAAGCCAGGGCTATGTAGAGAGACCCTGCCTCAAAAAGAAAGGAAAAAAAAAAATCAAACAAACAAGCTAAAATATATGCATCAAACACTGTAACACCATCTGAAGTTTAAAAACAAAAAACTACTAGAATTTCAAGTAACATTCTACTCTGATTCGTACATTCTTCCACTAAGAATGAAGGTATCCAGGACTGGACTCTAGAGTGCTCTCTTAACATGCATAGACCGTGTTCACCCCAAGGCGTTCGAACAATGGGAGTGTAGTCACGTGTGCACATCATTCCTGCACTCAGGGGCCTGGAGGCTGGAGAGTTTAAGGTCAGTCTCAGCTACTTAGCAAGTGCAAGGCCAGCCTTAAATACATGAGACCCTCTCTCAAAAAATCATAATAACTAAATGTAAAAATTAAAATGAAGGCATCTTGTGTATGTATATATGTGAATATAGTGTATATATACAAATATACATGAATATATATAGCATATATATGTATATACATACACGTTACATATATATATATATATATATATATATATATATATATATATATATATATATTTTTTTTTTTTTTGGTTTTTTTTCAAGACAGGGTTTCTCTGTGTAGCCATGGCTGTCCTGGAACTCACTCTGTAGACCAAGCTGGCCTCGAACTCAGAGATCCGCCTGCCTCTGCCTCCCCACATTATATATATTTAACTACTATAAAACTGGCTTTAGAGTCTACATTTGGTCAGACTGGAAAAAAAATACTGCAATTTTTTAAACCTTTTTTGTTGCTATTGTTTTGAGACAAGGTCTCAATGTATTAAAGCTGCCTGTCCTGGAACTCACTACATAGACCATACTGGCCTCAAACTCAAATGTGCCTGCCTCTGGCTCTCTTGTGCTACTACACCTGGCTTTTGGTCTCGCTATGTAACCCTGGCTGACCTGAAATAGACCACTTAGACCTGGCTGGCCTTCAAATAGCAGCAATCCTCCTGCCTCTGCCTCCTGAATACTGGATGGGGTTGCAGTCTCAACTACAGTGGACTGTATAGGAACCGACCTACAACATCTCAAGTGGCCACCAAGAGGAGCCAGGGCAAGAACGTTTAGCTTTACAGAGAACGACTGCCCTCTAGCCAACATCTAAAAAGCAATCTTTTAATATGATATGACCAGATATCTGGAAGGAAAGAAGGTATTAACCACCAAGGTGCCCCTTCTCGGCTACTTCAACCCTGTGCCACAAGTAGATTTGCCTAGAGTATCTAAACAACATAACCGGAATGTTGCACATCACAAGTTGTGGGTTTCCAATGTCTAGGCAGAGATTTCCCCAGTACAGGTTCCAGAAGGGAATGAGATTCAAGAAAACGAGAGTCCCATACTGTCTGTCACCTCGAGAACAGAGGTTCTCTCGGCCACATCCTCAAAGACCCAAATCTGTGTGGCAGATACTTGTAACTAAAGACAGAACTTCACAGACATACGGCACCAGAGCTGCCATCAGCTGGGTCTCTCCACCAAGCTCAAGTTGGAACTCAGGGGCTCCACAGTCCTCACAGGCAACCCCAGTCACTTCCTGCAAAAGCCAGCTCTCTTTCCACAGAAGCTGGTAGAAAGGTCTCTGCACCCAGGGGTTTAGCTATTAACAGCAATGCCCTGGACCCCCAGACTTTAAAAAGCACCTAACACACAATTATAAAAATTTCAGGACAAACAATTCAGATCTCAAAGTTGCTTATGCCTACGAATGTTCTAGAAGGAATGAAATGAAGGATGTTACAGGCCGTGAATGGTTCCTTTTTCTTCTATGGTCCCAAGTCAATTAGAAGCAAAGGACTCCCATGAGGGTCCAGCGGCTATCTGGGCCTTGCTGGCCAACAGGGAATGGGAGATTCAGCTGGATTCTGGAATAATCTTCGGGGCCCACCAGTTCTTAGCATCAAACTCCAAAGACAGTTTGTAGCTCCATCCACGTCCTTTCTTCCTGGAAAGGCTAGGGTTAGTCTACATTGAAGTCCAGAGAAGAGAAAGAGATCTTGGGACGTCTGTGGGTACCTTCATTCAGAAATACAATGGACGGGGGTGGGGGTGGGCTCAGTATCCCCAGCACCATACAAAACAGAAATAGACATGGAGGAGCACAATGGACGAAGAGCTCACAGGGTCCCTAGGACCCAAACCTCTGAAGCCCAAGTGTCCACAAGAACAAGAGACAGCACTTGTTAACCAGGTCACCACCAACCCCAGAAGACACGAAATAAAGGTCACATTCAGGAAGACGAAGAGATTGCACACGGTGCTCACCCACAAGCCAATTTTAACCTCCTTAAAGACGTCAAGAGTTCCCTTCAAAGCTCTGATAAAACTTGACTCTCCATCTGCCTTTATTTAAAAACCTTACAAAAGATGTATTTAAATGTTTGGGGAAAAAAATCAACATTATGTTCTATGCACAGATAAAGTTATCCGACTACACAGCTAACAGGGGTATATCCGTTGTTTAAAAACTGTTTTCCCACTGGCAATCTACGAAAGTTCTCTCTCCTCCAGTGGCTCCTATGGTCGACACACAGTGGGAAATACCAGGCGTGGCGTTTTTGCTCAGTTTATTGGAAGGGTTGGGATTTGGTGGGGTTGCCAGTTCTTCTCTTCTTTTGCTGTCTTTTGACATCACTAGCTGGTTGGACGGCTAGGCGGCTGACCTTCACTTGTCCTTGGAGCGGTCAAGGTTCTCGAGCACCCTGTTGAGGCGGATGTTGAGCAACCTCACCTGGTTCTCCAGGTGTTCCAGCTTCTCCTCTACACTGGGGCTGCAAAGGCCAACGGGGCTGCCCCGCCAGTAGCCCATGGGCCCCGTCATGAAGTAGATGGCCACCACGACACAGAGTGGCAGCACTGCGTGCTCGGGCTCGCCCTCATACTTATGTAGGATATACACGCAGGACATGGAGAACAGGATGACACGCACGAGCCAGAAGAAGCGGCCAAACACCAGGTGGAGGAGGCTGAAGGTGAAACCCAAGGTCAGAGACAAGAACCAGTAGGCCAGGAGAACCACACCGACCAGCACCAGGGCCCGAGTGGGACTGTTGGACACGGAGGCTGGGCTGAAGTACTGTGACAGGTTGGACACTGCAAAAGAGGACAGGGCCAGTTATTCCCACGTGGTCAGGACCTTCTCGGAAAGCAGGAAGGACAGCTGAGCTCTGGGGCTGGACCCATAGGCTCCTGTCACAACCCAACAGAACGAAAGCAAAATAAAGCAAATACTTGAGGGGCACAGGTGGTCTCTCAGGACTATTAGTATCCTCATGAGTTTAAAACGCCTTTTATGGCTGTGCAGTGGTGGCACACACTTTGGAGGCAGAGGCAGGCGGATTTCTGAGTTCTAGGCCAGCCTGGTCTACAGGGTGAGTTCCAGGACAGCCAGGACTGCACAGAGAAACCTTGTCTTGAGCCCCCCATTCCCCCTCCCAAAAAAACCCACCTTTTATGGGGCTGGAGAGATAGCTCAGTGGTTAAAAGCACTGGCTACTCTTACAAGGACCCAGTTAAATTTCCAACAACCATCTGTAACTCCAGAGACAGGGGAAAGTCAGACAGACCCTTAGGTTCTGCATACATGAAGTGCACAGATGTACGAAACACCCATAACACATAAAAACAAATAATAAATAAATCTAGAAAAATATTTTTATAAGCTGGGCAGTGGTAGCTCACACCTTTAACCTGGCACTCATGAGGCAGAGGCAGATGGACGTCGGTGAGGTCAAAGACAGCCTGATCTCCAGATGAGTTCTAGGATAGAGACCCATTTTTTATAAAAATTTTGCTGGAGTTCCATCTCTTCATTTTACAAGGAGCTATCCCCTCAGACTGGTTACAGTGGCTCACATCTGTCATCCCAGCACTCAGGAAGCTGAGGCAGGAGGAACAGATGTTCAAGGTCATCCTTGGATCCACCATTGTGAATTTGAGGCTAGTGTGGAGTACAGGGTACCCTGTCTCAAAGACAAAGCAAAATAACAACCACACACACACACACACAAAAAAAACCCAAAACAAAACAAAAAAGCAAAAACAAAAACAAACAAACAAACAAAAAACTGCAGCAAAACAGAAATAGTAAAATTGATTTCACCAACTTTGAGATGAGATGGGGAGTCCTCACGTAGACCAGGCTGTCCTTGAACTCACAGAGATCTGCCTGCCTCTGAGTATGGGGGTTAAAGGCATGAGCTTCCATGCCAGGGTAAATTTCACCAATTTCTTTTCCCTGTAACTAGACCAGTAGAATGCCTCTATATACCTCAAAGCTTACTGCTATCAAACTGATCTGAGCAGAGGGGTCTCCATTGTAACTAACACTCTGAAACCTGATGGGGAAGAAAATACTGAATGCTGAGAGCAGCCACCTTGAAGACGGCCCTGGTTCTGAGCTTCAGTCACAGTTCCCAAAGGCCTTCGGTGCCTGCAGCTTATTCAAACCAAGAGGGAGACTCACGGCACAGAAACAAGGCATCAGGGGACAGCACCCAGCCAAGTCTCCTCAGTGATGCCCGGGGTCCTGAGTTACCCCGCTCTGCTGTCTCCCAGCCCCTGCTGCATGCAATTCCTTGCAATCCGCTTTATCTCCACAGGCTCACTGCCCAGGGATGGTAACCCAGAGTTGCACAATCCCAGCAGGTCATGGCTGAGGCAGCCAGCCCTCGCAGGATTGCACACCGTTGCAATGTTTGGGCATATGTTGACTCAGCTCAGTCCCCAGGGGTGGGGGCACGTGCCTCACAGCATTCTGAGGGCCACCTCTCTACCTCCTGAGTGGCAAGGTGACATGACCTGGTGTGAGGCTTTTCGAAGGTGACTTGGTGAGTCGAGGCTGGAAGTGGGGTCAGGGGTAAAGAGCAGACAATTGTGGTGGTATGTGGGTCCTGGCCGGTGCAGCCTAGCTCCACAGTGAGCCCGGGTCCTAGAACCATAAAGAACGATGCCTGGGGCTAACAGATTTTGAGAGGATCTTGTTACACCACTATATCTGTTTTCTGGCTTTGCCATAACCGATCCCCATACACCAGGTAGCTGATGATCATTAGATGGTGAGGTTCATCCCCTCTCCAGTTTCCAGGAACCAAAAGGCCAAGTCCAGGGCTGTGCTCCCAAAGTGACCTTCCTCTCTACTGACTCTGTCTCTGGCATGCTAAAACACACAGCCCTGTGTACAGCATACCTACGTGAGGATTCTCGGGAGCCTCTTCTGCTCTCTTCTGGCTTCCAGAAGCTCCAGGTCACCATCACTGCAGGCTCTACCTCCATTGTCTGCACAGGACTTTTTTTAGGGGGATGTAGGGGGCGTCAAGACAGGGTTTGTCTGTTTAATAGCTCTTGGCCATTCTGAACCTCACTCCGTAGACCAGGCTGGCCTCGAACTCAGAAATCCGCCTGCCTCTGCCTCCCGAGTGCTAGGATTAAAGGCGTGCGCCACCACACCCGGCCTCAGGTTCAGCTCTTAAAAGTAAAATGCTCCTTCCTCCCTGTGGTGCTCCATACCCTCAGCCCTCTGGTGTCCTCTCAGCTAAGGACACGGAGACTCCTCACATAGTGAGACAGCCCCCCAAAACAAAAGCTCGCAACCCAAACACCCTGCATGACCATCCCCATACCTACCGTCGAGCCCAAGGACTTCTAAGAGCTCCATCCAAACTTTCCATAACGTCTCTAAGAACATGTCCACTCCCTGCACGAACCGCTCGGTCAGTCTAGACAGTAACTGCAGGGACGAGAAGACAGTAAGGAATCAACCAATCCACTGTCCTCCCAAAAGCCACTCAGGTACTGAAATGTGAGCTCGGGAGAGGACTCGACAGAAAAACCAGGATCTGCCTCAGGGACAGTCTGTAGCCAAGTGGGCAAACAAGGGTTGATAGCTGGTCCACCACCACGGAGAATGTGAAAAGCCCCTCTTCCACCACACACACACACACACACACACACACACACACACACACACCCCACAATCTGGCTGCACTGCACTTACCATTTCCCCTATAGTTCTGCTGGCTCTTGGTCCGGGTATCTGGTTCCTCTGCCTGGGATTGTCTGTTCTCAAGATGCTTCCCTGGCCACTTGGCTCTCCAAAGGACCAACTGACTGGGAAGCCTGAGACCGTGCTCTCTGTCTATGGCTCTCCAGGGGATTTGGGAAAGCCAGGAGACCAGGAAATTGGGAGTTCGAGCTCCTGCCTCATCTCTTGCTCTCTTTTGAATGAGTAATCCTGCTGGCTAGTTTCCTGTCAACTTGGCATAGCTGATATCATCAGAGAGGGACCCTCAATGGAGAAAAATGTCTCCAGAAGATCAGGCTTGTAGGCAAGGCTGTAAGACAATTTTCTTAATTAGTGATTGATGTGGGCGGGCCCAGCCCACTGTGGGTGGTGCCATCCCTAGGCTGGTGGACCTAGGTTCTGTAAGAAAGCAGGCTGAGCAAGCCATGGAAAGCAAGCCAGTTAAGTGGCACCCCTCCATGGCCCCTGTTCCTGTCCCCAGGTTCCTGCCCTGTTTGAGTTCCTCCCCTGACTTCTTCCTTTAATAATGAATATGAAAGCTCAAGTCAAATAACCCCTTTCCACAGCCACCTAACAGTGATATTATATACACGGAGCCTACAACTCGAAACCAGGTCTGGGATGTAAGTTTTCCTAGCACTCATGACATCCTGAGTTCAGCTCCCACCATTACATAAACGGGGCAGCTCAAACTGCCTGCAACCCCCAGTTCCAGGGGACTCTGATGCCTTCTTCTTGTATTTGTACACTTAAGCACACACACACATACACAATTCAGTAAAACTAATCTTAAAAAAGAAAATACGAAAAGCCAGCATAATGGTGTTCTCACCTTCAATCCCAATGTTCTGGGGACAGAGGCAGGTAGATTCTGAGAGTTCAAAGCCAGCCTGATCTACATATCCATAGTGAGCTCTGGGATAGCCAGAACTTGTACATTGAGACTCTGTTACACACACACACACACACACACACACACAGAACAAATAGAGAAAAATCACAAGGAAGAATGGAGCGAGGGAAGCAGGCAGTAGGCAGCAGAACAGGCTTTGATGGCACCAGAGCCCAGGAAGTAGTGTGCAGTTCTTTTGGGGTAAGCTACATTCTGAGTCATGCTGGACCTTGGTTTTCCCAGCTGGAAAATGGGACCAAGAGAGGATTCAACAAAGAAAGCTGAAGAGGCTCATTCCTGCCTGCAACCCCAGTTCCAGGGAACTCTTATGCCTTCTTCTGTCACCACATAATGAAACTAAACTTAAAAAAAGGAAAGCAGGAGGCAGAGGCAGGTGGATTTCTGAGTTTGAGGCCAGCCTGGTCTACAAAGTGAGTTCCAGTACAGCCAGGGCTATACAGAGAAACTCTGTCTCGAAAAACAAGAAAAGAAAAGAAAAGAAAAGAAAAGAAAAGAAAAGAAAAGAAAAGAAAAGAAAAGAAAAACAGAAGTCAGGCATGGCCTTTAATCCCAGCACTTGGGAGGCAGAGGCAGGCGAATTTCTGAGTTCGAGGCCAGCCTGGTCTACAGAGTGAGTTCCAGGACAGCCAGGGCTATACAGAAAAACCCTGGGGGGGGGGGGGCAGACAGGAAAAGTCAGCATAATGGTTTTTGTGGTAACAAGGCTCCTACAAGACTCCTGGAGGGCAAATCCCGACCAGAGGTTCTTCCCTCAGGCTGTGATCTGGACAAGGTAGGGAGGACTTGCCAAGGCAGGTCCCCACCCCTTCAGTCACATGCAGATCTCTCCCAGTAAAGCTAGACCCACAGACTTTATGGAATTGATAGGGTTCAGCTGTATTCTAAATTTGAATATGAAGCCCCTGGTCTCCAGAGACAGAATGTTTAAAGACAAGGTCTTTAAAGAAGTGAGTTGGTAAAGGGCTTGTGTCAGTGGGACAGGCTTGTCTCAGCTACTCAGGAGACTGAGGCAGGGGATGTGTGAAGGGGGCGAGGGAAGGGGTATTGGGGGGAAGTGTCTCTGCCTACACCAGGGCTGGCGGAGTGAAGAGCCAATGAATGATCCCAGGATCCACAAGAAGCCAGGAAGGAAACCTGATTCAGCACGACTCAGGAGTGGGGGTGGAGTCAACTGTCTAGAGTCTGACATCACAAAGTTTATTTTAGGCATATTTAAGTACAGTACAATTTGAGGGGAAAAAAAGGGGGGGTAGTTCCTGATGGAACACAATCCTAGGTGTTCAAGGAGGCATGACAATTACATCAAAACTATTCTCAAAGTACGTGTCGCTTCTTCCATGAAGACGGGCTTTATAGATAGGTTTCACGTGTTTGTGCTTTTGAGACAGGGTTTCTCGGCAGACCAGGCTGGCCTTGAACTCCCAGAGATGGACCTGCCTCTGGTGAGCTATTATTTTCTTAATGGCCGAGGGGATGATCTGGTGTGGTCTCCGTCATACATATAGCCCAGAATCTGGGCTATCAACTACCTCTAGTCCTGTTTGTGGGAGCCTGGGGAAACCCCTGGCCATATAAACAATGCAGAGATCATCTAGACTATTGGGCACCTCTAATCCTGGCTGCGGTAGCTTGTGGGGAACCAGGTATCGCCTGGCCTCTACACCTTACCAACCTCCATTGCCAGCCCTCTGGGCATAAAACAAGTTATACGAAAAGAACATGTGTGTTTAACATGCCTGGTTTCTGTGAGCACAAGGACCTTTGTGTTCCCAAACAGGCAGTAAGACTGCAAGTTCCAAACCTGCTTTGGGCTAAAGAATGATGAGTCTGAGGCCATCCAGGAGGTGTTAATGAGATCCCTGTCTCAAAATAAAAAACAGTTGGTGGTGTGCTCAGTGGTAGAATATTTACCTAGCACACATGAGGTACTGGGTCTTGTTACAAAAAAAAGAGACAAAAAGAAAAAAGGCAGACAGTGGTGGAGGACTCCTTTGATCCCAGCACTTGGGGAGGCAGAGGCAGGTGGATCTCTGTGAGTTCAAGGCCAGCAGGGTCTACAGAGTGAGTCCTAGAACAGGCAGGGCTACACAGAGAAACCCTGTCTGGGAGGAAAACAAAAATCAAGCAAACAAACAAATATACAAAAGAGCTAAGATCAGAGACACACAGCAGACAGCTATTAGAACAGAGACTGGAAAGCACCTGCTGGCCCATTTTTGGGTCCCAGGAAGCCTCAGATTTCTGGCATCAAAGCAGTGAGACCTGTACTCTCTTGGTCAGAGCACCCACTGGGGTAACTGGGTTCCTGGAGAGTGACAGCGAGTCCAGAGCCGGGAGGCAGAGCCAATAGATACCAGGTGACAGAGCTGTCCTACATCAGGACTCCAAATGTGTCAGTTCAGGGGACCGAGGAGAAGGACACCAACGTGGCATGGTAACTATGTGGCTGGCCAACAGAGGAGAGCAGGCTACCATGAAATGAGGTGTCTCCACCAAAGAAAACAGGTGGAAAAAAAAATAAAATAAAAAGTGCTAATTATGGGGAGAAGCATGAACGAGGAGCAGAAGGGGCAGAAGGCCAACTCTGTCTTCTCAGGATTAAAATCAGCTCACCAGGCATGCACTGCAGGCGCCTTTATCCTCTCAAGGACAACTTTCAAATCCTGACTTTCCTGCTCCTATCCATTCAGAGCTGGGATTGCCCAACATGCCTGGCTTGCTTGCTTGCTTTCTTTCTTTCTTTCTGTTTTTTTCTTTTCTTTTTTTTTTTTCCTTTGGTTTTTCGAGACAGGGTTTCTCTGTCTAGCCCTGGCTGTCCTGGAACTCACTCTGTAGACCAGGCTGGCCTCGAACTCAGAAATCCGCCTGCCTCTGCCTCCCGAGTGCTGGGATTAAAGGCGTGCGCCACAGATTAGGTCTCCTGTGTCCTATTTTTTTTTCTGGTGTATTGGAGATAGGATCTTGAGATATGTATATGTATGTATGTGTGTGTATATATATATATATATATATATATATATATATATATATATATATATATATACACACACACATACACACACACACACACACACACACACACACACACACTAAGCTGGCCTCAAACTTTCAGTGACACCCCCACCCCACCCCGCTCCACCCGACTCCACCCCTGCATCAGTTTCCTGAGACTGCAGGCCCGCATGACTGTGACCTGGCTACTTTTCATCTTAGTCCCTCCACCATGGTCCTGTACTTTACTTCCAGGGGATCTGACAACTCCCTTCAGCATCCAAAGGCCTGAGGTGCACTCACTTGCTCAAGTCCACACACACACACAGAAATGTGAATACCACCTATTGTGAAATATTACTACAGTAAGTGTAAGTTTTCCTGGGTGGGATGATGTTTGTAGATTGTGCAGAAGAAGATACCAAGATATCTGTCTTATTTCAAATGGTTTAAAAAACAATGCAGAAAGTATGCATGCAGCGTGCATGGAGAAAAACAGAAAATCTGAACAGCAGATGAAGGTAGTTGAGGGCGTATGCTACTCCTTCAACTTTTCAGTATTTTGAAATATTATTAAGAAAGGGAGGGAAGCAGGGAGGGAGGGAGGGAGAGAGAGAGAGAAAGAGAGAGAGGAGAGAGAGAGAGAGAGAGAGAGAGAGAGAGAGAGAGAGAGAAAGGAAGGAAGAGGATCAGGGAAATGGCTCAGTGGGTAAAGGAACTCGCCACTATGCCTGACAAAAGCTGACTTTGTTACCCAGAATGTTAACCCCCGAAAGCTGTCCTCTGATCACACAAACACTGTGACACACACACACACACACACACACACACACACAGGTAAACAAGCAAATGTGAAGAGGAGACACTCTGTGGCATCGCCGTGAGTGCCCACGCCTCCTGTCAGCTTACACCCTGTGTACAGTCTGTGCAGGCATCAACTCAATGATCTTCAATACAGCTGCTCAAATGATTAAGGTGGGAGGAAAAGGACCAGGGAGCTGTCAATTATTTTCCTCAAAATACCTCCTTGCAAGCAGCAACAGAAGAAAGGGTCTATAAAAACAGAACAGACTAACTAACCGTTCAACTGAAGACTGGCAAAGGGAAAAAAAAAACAAGGGCCCCAGGAATGTTAGGACCAGAGCATTCGGAAGACATGGGGACACAGGACCAGAGTTTACACGGTGCAGCTCAGGGGACATCAGAAATGGAGTCTAGAACATCCAGAGGGCAGCTTGGTCACATCTTCTACATTAAACTTTCAAAAGAGGGAGGTGAAGAGGAGGCTCAGCCATTAAAGCACTTGCTGTTCTAGCAGAGGCAGTGTCCAGCACCCACATTAAACAGCTCACCACCCCAATAGCCCCAGCCCCAGGGCATCTAAGGCTTCTCCTGGTCTCTGTGGGCCCCTGCATACACACATGCACACATACATGCATGCATGCACGAACACACACAAGCACATACACACACAAATAAAAGTAGCCAAGCGGTGGTGGTACACTCCTTTAATCCCAGCACTCAGAGGCAGAGGCAAGTGGCTCTCTGAGTTTGAGGCCAGCCTGGGCTACACAGAGCAACCCTGTCTTGAAAATCCAAAATCACAACAATAATAATAAGCCCCTTTTTTTTTTGAGACAGGGTTTCTCTGTATAGCCTAGGCTGTCCTGGAACTCACTTTGTAGAGTGCTGGGATTAAAGGCGTGCACCACCACGCCCAGCTAATAAGCCCATTTTTTAAAAAGTGCCCCCCCCTCTTTGGTATCATGTACCCCAGGATGGGTTCAGTTCACTGTGTAGCTGAGCTGAAGCTGACCTTTAACTACCAGTCCTCCTGCCTCCACCACCCCAGTGCCAGGATTACAGGTGTATGTTACTGGACCAGCCTGGCAACATCCACTTCACACCAGCCCACAAAGGTCCTGCTTGGGTCCCATCTGGAGGAACACACTCCGGTGGACTCCATCAGGCACAGCCTTTGCTCCCTACAACCCTTCAAAGGCAGCCAAGCAAGCTGCCAGACTGCACTCAAAAGGCAGGCAAGGGTCTGATCCCCTTTACATGAAAGCCCAAACAGGAACATCTGTAGAGATGGAGACCAGCAGGTGCCTGGCTGCAGAGGAGGGCAACAGTTGTTTAGTGGATACTGAGTTTCCTTTGGGGACAATGGGTGTGTAACCCTGTCCCCATGCTTTTGTAGCTACAGAACTGAGTGAAAATAGTGAAACGGAGTCAAAGGGTATTTTATTACCATAACTAGAAAAAAAAAATTAAGGGGCTAGAGGTATAGTTATGTTGGTACCTTGCTTGCTTGCCTTCATTCACAGAACCCTGGGTTCAAGCCGGGCGTGGTGGCGCACGCCTTTAATCCCAGCACTCGGGAGGCAGAGGCAGGCGGATTTCTGAGTTCGAGGCCAGCCTGGTCTACAAAGTGAGTTCCAGGACAGCCAGGGCTATACAGAGAAACCCTGTCTCGAAAAACCAAAAAAAAGCCGGGCGTGGTGGCGCACGCCTTTAATCCCAGCACTCGGGAGGCAGAGGCAGGCGGATTTCTGAGTTCGAGGCCAGCCTGGTCTACAAAGCGAGTTCCACGACAGCCAAGGCTATACAGAGAAACCCTGTCTCGAAAAAAAAAAAAAAAAAAAAAAAAAAAAAACCAGAACCCTGGGTTCAATCCCAAGTATGCCATGAGCCGGGTACGGTGGCTCAAGCCTGAACACCTAGCACTTAGAAGCTGGAGGCAAGAAGGGTTGGGAGTTCAAAGCCAGTTTAGGAAAGACTCGCTGAGCAAGCATGACGACATCAGTTCCAATCCCCAGCATCCACCTAAAAAGCCAGGGGTGGCCATGCATCTGCATCGGTATATTCCTGTAAGTAACCACTGTGCTGCAGGAGTGGAGACAGGATTGTTGTTACCATGGTAGCTCCAGGGTCAGTGCGAGATTCTGATTCAAGAGAATAAGGCAGAGGTCTGAATTTGAAGCCAGCCAGGGCTATATAATGAGACTCAGGAGAGAGAGAGAGCGCAGGAAAGCAAGTGAGAACGCTGTGGTTTTTACTTCCTGTCTCTTTTGGGCAGAAGAGAGAATAGTGATAGTTGGGTGTGACTAGCTTGTAGATACTACATACTGAATACTTGCTACATACTAAATATTTGTCAGTGAGGGGAAATATTTACATATGAAAGGCTGTTGCCTAATAGGAGTGTAGTGAAGATTTTGGTTTCTTTAAAAAACACAGTAGTCGAGCGTGGTGGCACACGCCTTTAATCCATCCCAGCACTCGGGAGGCAGAGGCAGGCAGATTTCTGAGTTCGAGGCCAGCCTGGTCTACAAAGTGAGTTCCAGGACAGCCAGGGCTACACAGAGAAATCCTGTCTTGAAAAACCAAAAAAAACAAAAAACAAACAAAAAAACCACAGAAGTATTATAAGAACACGCTTTGGTTTTCATCCTGGGTATGGGGATATGAGGCTGCTTAGCAGCAGGTGACTATGACTCGCCTCGTGCCCTTAGCAGGGTCAGGGTTTAGTCAACTGCAGATAGTTTCTGTGAGTTGTGATGTTTGGAGGACTGGAGACTTTTCAAAGGCTAGAGCCCAGATGGGTGTGTGCCTAGTTGGTGGTTGGATGCTGCTGTTTACAGTTAGTTTAGTAGCCGTGCACAAAGAAATGAGGAGAAGAAGAAATTAGGTATCCTGACAGCAAAGATCAAACTTGCCCCCAAGGAACTTGAGGCCCCTAACCAGCAGGAAATGGTCTAAGGATAATGATAATGATGCCCTCTTTCTCATTGTTCCTTTTTTTTCCCCTAATATTGGCATTCCTTCTAGGCTCTGCCCAACAGTTACCTAGCAACAGCCAGGTAGGCCTGGCTTGCTATAAAAGGAGCTGTTTGGGCCCTCCTTGCCCTCTCTGCCCCCCCCCCTCACGCCTTTCTCCCTCATCCCACCCCCCACAACCGCATGTTCCTGGCCAGACTCTCCTTCTCCTCCTTCCCCCCCCCCCCAAGGGATGCCTCAGCAAGGGCCTGCCAAGGCACCCCTCCCACCCATAATGAGATCTGATGCCCTCCTCTGGTGCATCTGAAGTCAGCTACAGCGTACTTATGAATAATAATAATAAAATGAATCTTAAAAAAATATGCTGGCTCTTTTTAGGCTCTTGTTAGGGGGTTGACAGGGAAGAAGGAAAGGGGTGGAGAAAGGTGGAGCAGAGAAAGGAACTCACAAAGCAGCAAATGGCAGCTACATAGTAGAGTGACAACTCCTCCATTCACTGCAAAGTACTTAGCATGCCCAAGACTGAGAGTTCAGCCCCCAGCATCCAAAACTATTGCTGCTATATAACTACTAGGCACTCGGAGGCAGAGGCAAGTGGCTCTCTGAGTTTGAGGCCAGCCTGGGCTACACAGAGCAACCCTGTCTTGAAAAAAACCAAAATCACAACAATAATAATAAGCCCTTTTTTTTTTTTTTTTTGGAGACAGGGTTTCTCTGTATAGCCTAGGCTGTCCTGGAACTCACTTTGTAGAGTGCTGGGATTAAAGGCGTGCACCACAACGAGATCTGGTGCCCTCTTCTGGAGTGATACACGAATGTTTGTAATAAGTTTTCAAACCGTCCATGAAGAGGGCTGGAAAGATGGCCTGGCGGTTAAAAATTCATACGGCTATTATCTAGAACCAAGTGTGGTTCCCAGCACCTATGTCAGACAGCTCATGGCTGCCAGCAACTCCAGCTCCGGGTCATCTGATGCTGTATTCTGGTTTCTGTGGGCAACTGCACTCCTGTGTATAATCACACATGGCCACACACATACACATAATTCAAAAATAGAAATTCAGGGCTAGAGAGATGGCTCAGAGGTTAAGAGCACTGGCTGCTCTTCCAGAGGTCCCCCCAGTTCAATTCCCAGCAACCACGTGGTGGCTCACAACCATCTGTAATGGGATCTGGTGCCCTCTTCTGGCCTGCAGACACACATGCAGACAAAACACTGTATACGTTATAAATCGTTAAACAGGGGGCTGGTGAGATGGCTCAGCGGGTTAGAGCACCCGACTGCTCTTCCGAAGGTAATGAGTTCAAATCCCAGCAACCACATGGTGGCTTACAACCACCCGTGACAAGATCTGACGCCCTCCTCTGGTGCGTAGCTACAGCGTACTTATGAAGAATAATAAGAAATGAATCCTTGGACCGGAGAGACCAACCGGAGCCAGCCAGGCGGAGCCAGCCAGGCGGAGCCGAACGGGGACGGCCGAGGCTAGCAGGGCCGAGGCTAGCAGGGCCAGAGCGAGTGGGGCCGAACGGGGACGGCCGGAACGAGCGGGGCCAAACCGGAGCAAGCGGGGCTGGCTGGAACAAGCGGGGGCCGTACGGGGCGAGTGGGGCTGGCCAGATGGGGCTGGCCGGAGCGAGCGGGGTCGAGCAGAGCGAGCAAGGTTGACCGGAACAAGGGAAAAAATAAATAAATAAATCGTTAAACAAAACTTTAAATAAATAAATAAAAATAGCCGTGGGGTGGTGGCGCATGCCTTTAATCCCAGCACTCAGGAGGCAGAGGCAGGCGGATTTCTGAGTTCGAGGCCAGCCTGGTCTACAAAGTGAGTTCCAGGACAGCCAGGGCTATGCAGAGAAACCCTGTCTCACCCCCCCCCCCCACCAAAAAAGAAAGAGAGACCCAGTCTCAAAAAAAAAAAAAAAAAAAGTCAATTTGAGTTCTTAACGTTCTTCCCCCTCATGCTAAGGACCAATAAACTTTCATGTTTATGAAAAACCTCTAAATCTCCCCAGTAGGACTAAGCAATGTTCAATTAAATTACCTTACAACCTAGAAACACCAAGAAGGGAACTTGGAGAACCATGATTCTGGGCGAGGAAGCAACCAGCGGCACCAACAAGTAAGAAAAGAACTGTTCTTCCCATCCCCCCTTAACAGACAAGAGAAACTGAGGTCTAAAGCTTCGAAGCCAGGGACAGGCAAGATGGCCCAGCCAGTAAAGGTGCTTGCCACAGGCCAGATGACCAGATAAGGATTCTCAAGATCCACGCGGGGAAAGCAGAGAACTTTAAAGATGCCCTAAAGCTGTCTTCTGACTTTCATACTACATGTGCACACAGGTGCGCACACACGTACACAGTCAAAATATTTAAAAGTTTAGTCACTGGGGCTGGGACGAGATGACGATAAGCTTCCTGTGCAACTACAAGGACCTGGGTTCGAGTATAAGGACCCTAGGACAAGACCAAGAACGCTTGAAACCCGGTGCTAGGGAAGTGGAGCACGAAGGTCGCAGAGGCTCACTGGCCAGGCAGCCTGGCCTCATCTTCAAACTTCGGGGCAATAAGAGAACTTGTCTCAAAATACAAAGGTGGACGACTCCTTAAGTTGAATACCCGAGGTTGACCTCTGGACTCCATACTCACACACATCAAGTGAAGTCACCGACCTAATCTCATCCTGCTGGAAAGAGGGAGCGCCCCAACTTGGACCGAAAGTTCTCTGGACTCCACAACCCTGAGACCAGAGACCAGGAAGGAAACGAGGGGAAGGCAAAAGAACCGTGCATCTTGACTTCTCTTTTTTCAGCACAGTGTACGCAACGTAGGTACCACGGAGGAGCCGGGGAAGAGCTCCTTGGTGGAGGGGCACATCCCAGTCCCGGAGACCCATAGGCTCCCAAGCTGAACCATAGGTTCCTACCAAGAGGTTCCCCACCCCCACCCCAAACACACAGTAGGCGATCAGGTTGCAAAAGCAATAGCTCAGACCCCATCACTCCCTGGAAAGGAGAACTCGGCCCAGATATCTCCGAGGCAAGGGGTAGAAGAAGGCAGAAGGCCCATGGGGCCGGGCCGCGCGGGGACCCGGACGTCCCCAGTGCCTGGCTCATAGTGGTCGACCATTGAGACGCGGCGGGTAGCGCGCGGGCGTCACGCGCACCCGGGGGCCGCGCTCGGTCCGGGCTGCACCAGGCCGCGACTGTCTCCAGCCCGGATCGCCGCCCCCCCCCCCAACGGTCTCCGGGCCCGGCAAGGTGACCGCGGGCGCGCCGCCCACCTTCTGAGCCGCGCGCACGTTGTCCTCTCCGAAGAGGCTGCTCACGCTCTGCGAGAAGCTGCTCGTCGTGCGCCGGTGGCTGTTCTTGTCCGCAGCCCCGCGGCCCCGAGCCCCCTGCGCTCCAGGAGCCACCAGCGCCAGCAGCAGCAGCGCCAGAAGCAGAACCGGCAGCAGCACCCGCAACCCGGCCCGGGCCCGGGTCCGGGGCTCCTGGGACGCGCGCGCGCCCATGTTCGGCCAGGGGAGGAGGGTCGCGGGGCTGAAAGGGGGAGAGGGCGGAGCACACGTCCAGCGAGGGCTCCCGGGCCGCACCGCGTGGGCGCGCCGTCGCCCCGCCCCGCCTTGCAGCCCCGCCCCGCCCCGCCCCGCGCACGAAGCCCCGCCTCCCATCCGCAGCCCCCAGGGGACGCCTCCCCTGTACCCTTGGGGCTGATAGTATCAACTCTGCTGCACACCGCAGAGCCTGCGGGGCTTGCAAAGGCTCGCTCCTGGTCGGGGCCGGGTCCTTGCAAGCGTTGGAAAAACTGAAGGGCAGGTGTGTGTCACCTCCCCACACCCCAAAAGCAGGCCGCGCGGAGCACGCGTTCTTTCGTTCTCAGGCCCCTCCTGAGAACAGATGGCATTTTCGAGCCATAAAGTGGTTGGAGAGGAGAAGCTGGTGATGGGACAGAGGAGGGAGCCGGAGCAGTGATTTAGCATCCTGCAGTCCCATATAAAGGATTTGATGGGATCAGAAGGTGTTCCGCAGGACTCGTCAAAAGAGGTTGGGAGGGGGGAGGGTGTCTAGAGTTGTTCCCGCCAGTCAGTTCTGGTGTCAGGAAGTACCCGCACCGCGCCACCTACAAGGACTTAAAGGAGCAAAGACCTAGAGTCCCAATTTACAGGTGTGTAGGGATGAGAGGAACTCACAATCCAAAATTCAGGGCTCCCTACAGGAAAGCTACTGAGCTTCTTGTATATGCCCCTCCATGGCAGTCAAGAAGACCAGAGGAGTATGAGCTAGAAAATTTTAAGAGCCACATTAACCGTATTAAGGGCATCGTGGTGCATTCCTGCCCAACCCTAGAGAGGCTGAGGGAGGAAGTTATACCCTGAGTCCCAGTACAACCTTCCCTAAATAGTAGGGCCCTGTTTCAAATAAAAAGAGGAAGAGGAGGCAGAGGCAGGTGGATCTCTGATTTCTAGGCCAGCCTGGTCTACAGAGTGAGTTCCAGAAACAGCCAAGACCACACAGAGAAATCTTGCCTGGAAAAAATTTTGATTAATTAATCAATTAATTTAATGAGGTACATTTGAGGGGTTGTGGGCAGCCAAGGGGAGAGCAGAAATCATGTAACATTTTAATTAATAATATAAAGCTAAGTGGGGGCTGGAGAGATGGCTCAGCGGTTAAGAGCACTGATTGCTCTTCTGGAGGTCCTGAGTTCAAATCCCAACAACCACATGGTGGCTCACAACCACCCCTAATGAGGCCCTCACTTATAATGAATGAATGAATGAATGAATGAATGAATGAATGAAACTAAGCTAAGTGATGGCTCAGGTCTGTTATTCCAACTACAAATAGCTGAGGTCCTGAAGGCTACAGTCTGAGAACCTGATTTCTATCACTGGGACACAAACTCTTTGGACTTTCCCATGCACACAACTTAGTTTTTTGTTTGGGTTATTAGTTTTTTGTTGTTTTGTTTTTGTTTGTTTATTTATTTATTTATTTATTTATTTATTTATTTATTATATGCATGTACACTGTAGCTGTCTTCAGATACTCCAGAAGAGGGCATCAGATTTTTGTTACAGATGGTTGTGAGCCACCATGTGGTTGCTGGGATTTGAACTCAGGACCTTTGGAAGAGCAGTCTGTGCTCTTAACCACTGAGCCATCTCACCAGCCCTCTGTTTTTGTTTTTGTTTTTGTTTTTTGTTTTTGTTTGTTTGTTTTGTTTTTTTGAGACAGGGTTTCTCTGTGTTAGTCCTGGCTATCCTAGAACAAACTCTATAGACCAGATTGGCCTTGAACTACAGAGATGCTCCTGCCTCTGCCTCCCGAGTGCTGGGATTTAAGGCTTGCGCCACCACTCCTGGCTTTATAGTAATAATTCTTAAAGGAAAGTTTTTAAGGAACTGGAGAGGGGCTGGAGACCCAGGTTTAGTTCCCAAAACCCAGCTATTTGTTAGCTCTAGCTCTACAGGAACTGACAGCCTCTTCTGCCCTTTGTGGACAACCAGGCACACATGTGGTGCATGTACATTTACACAGGTAAAACATTCATGAAAATGAATAAACTTGATTTTAAATAGGCCAGAGATGTAGCCCACCTGCAGGACACTTACTTGCCTAGGGCATGGAAGGCCCTATGTCCAAGCTCCAGAACCATAAAAATTAAATTAATAAATATATAAACGCCTAGGAGATACCACCCTGGCACATACAGTTGTAGACTACTCTCACAGAGACAATCAGGGAGAAGCTTCCTCTCTACCTCTCTCTTTTGAAATTTTAATGTAGAAGCTTCCTATCTAGGGCTTGCCTAGAAATCTCCTGATGGAGTTGATCACAGCCCAGCTCCTCCGCTAACAAACCCTTGAGAGACTTGGACTATCTATAGGATAAGCTTTATCCGGACAGCGAGACAACCTTCACCCCAATGTTCTTCTCTACGGCCTCGCTTAGCTCACCTTTCACCCAATTCAGCCTGGCCCTTTTTCAGTCTTATCTCATGGGCCTCTTGTGCCTGGGAGTTATATCAGGTCACTTTTCTCCTGTGTCCTTTAGATCCTCAATTTATTTCCTAGACTCCAGGACATGACCTTCAGAAGATAAATTTTCTTTTTTTTTTTTTTTTTAAAGATTTATTTATTTATTTATTTATTATATGTAAGTACAGCTTCAGACACTCCAGAAGAGGGAGTCAGATCTCCTTACATCTAGATGGTTGTGAGCCACCATGTGGTTGCTGGGATTTGAACTCAGGACCTTTGGAAGAGCAGTCGGGTGGTGCTCTTACCTGCTGAGCCATCTCACCAGCCCCAGAAGATAAATTTTCTGCTTTCCTTCCATATCCTAAAACAAAGTGAGTCTTGTTGAACAAGAGTGTGACATCCAGGAAGATAAACCTTCATCCCATCCAAAGAGAGAATATTGGAGCCAGGAAGTTGTGGTCAACTCTGTTAGTGACCAATCCCAGCACTTGGGAGGCAGAACCACAAGATCTCTGTGAGTTCGAGGCCAACCAGGTTTACACAGTTCCAGGATAGCTAAAGTTTCACAAAGGAAATCTGTCTCATGAGACAAATATAAAGAACATTGGGGCCAGGGCCTAGGGTAGCAGGGAGAATGCACTGACCAAGTGCAAAGGCTCTGGGCCCATCCCCAACACCACAAAAGAGAAATCAAAGCTGAGGTCTCTCCCTATGTGAGATCTTTTACTGTGCAAGCATGAGAACCTGAGTTCAACTCTGCAACATCCACACAAAAGGAAAATTGAAAATTACTTTCAAACTGCATTCTAGAAGTTTCAATATCAAGATTGATTTACTTCTTCATGCATTGTCTTTTTGTATATTTTTACTGATAATTTTATTATTATTATTATTTTTGTTTTTGTTTTTGTTTTTCGAGACAGGGTTTTCTCTGTATAGCCCTGGCTGTCCTGGAACTCACTCTGTAGAACAGGCTGGCCTCAATCTCAGAAATCTGCCTGCCTCTGCCTCCTGAGTGCTGGGATTAAAGGCATACGCCACCACACTTAGCTACTGATAATTTTATGTGTCAAACTTTTTTTTTTTCCTTTTGAGACATGGTCTCACGTTATAGCTACATCAGGCCTGAACTCAAGAGATTCACCTGCTTCTGCCTCAGAAGTTCTGAGACTGAAGGTATGCGCCACCACGTTGTGCTAAAATTGTGAAAAGACCTAACAACAGCATACACGAAACAGGCAGACAGATCTCCAGGAGTAGCAGACCAACCTGCTCCCAAAATGACCAAAGTATTTTAAAGGGCAATATTAACACAATTAAACAGGGTCTCAGTATGTAGCCCTGGCTGACCTGAAATTGGATTATGTAAACAGGCTGACCTCAGACTCACAGAGACCGTCCGTCTGCTTCCCTATCCCCCTTGATATGCACCACCATGCCCAGCAAAATTTTTAAAATTATGTCTATATCTGTGAGTGGGTATGTATACTCAATTACAGACACCCTCAGAGGCCACGGGCACTGGATGCCCTGGAATTAGAGTTTCAGGCAGCAGGGATCAACCCAATGCAGGTGCTGGGAATTGAACTCTGGTCCTCTGCAAGAGCAGAGTGGGTTCTTCGGTGCTAAACCACCTCTCCTGACCACTTTTCTCTTCACTCTTACGAAATACATCCATGGCAATGTGTGTGCCCCCCCCTTTTTTTAATGGAATGCTTCACGAATTTGAGTGTCATCCTTGTGCAGGGGCCATGCTAATCTTCTCTGTATCGTTCCAATTTCTTAGTATATGTGCTGCCGAAGCGAGCACGTGTGCCCTGCCCTTTTCTTATCATCATGGCAATGTGTGTCTGGGATGTTCTCTGCATCTTCTGGAGTTTTATTCCTATATACTATTTTATTACATTTATGTTTGTAGGAGTAGGTGCCATGATATGTATGTGCCAGAGTGGAGGAGTTAGGGTTTTTTTTGTTGTTTGTTTTTTTCGAGACAGGGTTTCTCTGTATAGCCCTGGCTGTCCTGGAACTCACTTTGTAGACCAGGCTGGCCTCGAACTCAGAAATCTGCCTGCCTCTGCCTCCCAAGTGCTGGGATTAAAGGCATGTGCCAACACTGCCCGGCAAGGAATAAGTTTTTTTTTTTTTTTTTCCAAGTCTTGATTTTTTTTTCCCCTTGTTCCGTTCAACCCCACTCGCTCCGCTTGACCCCGCTTGCTCCGGCCAACTCCGCTCGCTCAGGCCAGCCCTGCTTGCTCCAGTCGGCCCCCGCTTGCTCCGGTTGGTCTCTCCAGTCCAAGGATTCGTTTCTTATTATTCTTCATAAGTACGCTGTAGCTGACTTCAGACACACCAGAGGAGGGTGTCAGATCTCATTGCGGGTGGTTGTAAGCCACCATGTGGCTGCTGGGATTTGAACTTATCACCTTCGGAAGAGCAGTCGGGTGCTCTAACCCGCTGAGCCATCTCACCAGCCCCCCCCCCCCAAGTCTTGATTTTTTTTTTTTCTTTTTTCTTTTGATTTTTCATAGAAAAGCTGTACATCTATTTTGCTTTCTGACTCTGTGCTTGTGCCTTCAACACTTTCACAACAATTTTCTGTTCCTCAATAAGGAAAGCCCGCTTGATCCTGTCACGGACACACTTGGCACACATGGAACCACGATAGGCCCTGCTGACGTTATTCTTTGTCTTAGACAATCTCATAAGGACTCTGGGTCTCACAGCACGAACCCCTCGCAGTCTGCCTGGGCACACACCACATGCGGATTTAGGTGCTTTCCCAACCTTCTTGGTGTAAAGGTAAACAATCCTGTTGCCAGGGGTTCGAGACAGCCTAGTTTTGTTAGAGGCTGTGTTGTAGAAAAGCCTATGACGGTATGTCAAACGTTGGACCATCTTGAGTGCCTCTAAGCACCGTCCCCAGAATTGGTTGTTTTTTTTGTTTTGTTTTGTTTTGTTTGTTTTTGTTTTTCCAGACAGGGTTTCTCTATATAGCCCTGGCTGTCCTGGAACTCACTTTGTAGACCAGCCTGGCCTCGAACTCAGAAATCCGCCTGCCTCTGCCTCCCGAGTGCTAGGACTAAAGGTGTGCGCCACCCCGCCCGGCTGAGGAATTAGTTTTAAGGAGTCGGTTCTCTCCATCCACCATGGGTTCTGGGGATTGAACTCAGGTCATCAGGCTTTGTGGAAAGGCTCTTTATTTGCTAAGACAGTGCAGGATTTTGATCTCAGCATCTGGGAGGCAGAGGCAGGTGAATCTCTGTGAGTTTGAGGCCAGTCTGATTTACAGAGTGAGTACCAGGACAGTCAGGACTATGGAAAAGAGCCCATCTAAAAGTTATTTTATCATCATTATTATTTGTGTGTCTATGTGTGTATGTGTCTGTGTATGTGTCTATGTGTGTCTATGTGTATGTGTCTCTGTGTGTCTATGTGTATGTGTCTCTGTGTGTGTATGTCTATGTGTGTGTCTGTGTATGTCTGTGTATATGTCTCTGTGTGTCTGTTTGTGTGTCTATGTATGTCTGTGTGTGTGTGTGTGAGTGTGTGTGTTTGTCTGTGTGTCCGTGTGTATATCTCTATGTGTCTGTGTGTGTATCTATGTGTGTGTATATCTGTGTGTATGTGTGTGTGTGTGTGTGTGTATGTGTGTGTGTGTGTAAGATCCATGATCAGACTCCTGGTTTAGGAGTCAATTGTCATTACCTGCTAAGCCATCTCACTGGACCCTATAATTTTTTTTCTCAAAGACAGGGTTTTATTATGTAACCCAAACTTGTTCTCCCCCCCCCCTTTTTTTTTTCCTTTTAGACAGGATTTCTCTGTGTAGCCCTGGCTGTCCTGGAGCTCACTCTGTAGACCAGGCTGGCCTTGAACTCAGAAATCCACCTGCCTCTGCCTCCCAAGTGCTGGGATTAAAGGCGTGCGCCACCACCGCCCCCCCTTTTTTTTACCTTCTTTTTTTTTTTTTTTCTTCCTTTTTGAGATAGGGTTTCAGGTAAGCCATGCTGCTCTTTAGAGACAAGGCCACCTTTGAACTTCTTATCTTTCAGTTTCTACCTTCCAAGATCTGGAATTTCAGTGTGCTGCCACACACCCCTCAGATTAATTCTTAAACAGAAGAAAATGTAGTACAATATAACTATTCTACTTGCAAGGTAATTACAGGGTTCAGAAATGCTTCTGAGTGCACCTAAGATCAAATGACAGAGTGAGGTTTTAAACCACTTAAGAAGATGTCTTCTTTTTACATTCTCTGCTCCTGCCATGGAAATATTTTACACTTCTTCCTGTGGAACTAATCCACCTGACCTGTGGTATTATCAGAGAACACGGATTCACAAAACGAGGAGAGAGGAGACGTTTGTATTAGGGGCAGAGTTGTAGTTTATATGTTTAGTCAAATTAATACAAAGATTTATCTTATTTTTATTTATGTGTGAGTGCTTTGCCTGCATACCATGGTGATTTATTATGTGCACCGTATGTGTATCTAGTGCTCTCAAAGGTCAGAAGAAGCCGGGCGTAGTGGCGCACACCTTTAATCCCAGCACTCGGGAGGCAGAGGCAGGTGGATTTCTGAGTTCGAGGACAGCCTGGTCTACAGAGTGAGTTCCAGTACAGCCAGGGCTAGACAGAGAAACCCTGTCTCAAAAAAAACCAAAAAAAAAAAAAAAAAAAAAAAAGGTCAGAAGAAGGTACTGAAGTTAGGAATAGCTGTGAGCCACTATGTGGGAGCTAGGAATTGAACCTGGGCCCTCTGCAAGAGCAGCAAGTGCTCTTAACTACTAAGCCATCTCCCCAGTCCCCTATTAGTTATTTATTATTATTTTTGCTTTGTTTTGGTACAGCAAACTTCATTGATGGCTCCCTAGGCCCCTCCTGTTATTATGGGGGTCTGGGATGGAAATTGTGAGGGTGATGCTCAGTGTTGGGGGCCGAGTTGGGACAGGAATTAGTCAGCACCTGAGGGCCTCTCTCTTGCTCTCAGTGGCCTTGCTGGGGTGGGTGGTCCAGGGTTTCTTACTCCTTGGAGGCAGTGTAGGCCATGAGGTCCACCACCGTTATTGTATCTGTATTCATTGTCATACCAGGAAATGAGCTCCACAAAGTTGTCATTGAGAGCAATGCCAGCCCCAGCATCATAGGTGGAAGAGTGGGAGTTGCTGTTGAAGTCACAGGAGGCAACCTGGTCATCAGTGTAGCCCAGGATGCCCTTCAGTGGGCCCTCAGATGCCTGCTTCACCACCATCTTGATGTCATCATACTTGGCAGGTTTCTCCAGGCAGCATGTCAGATCCACAAAGGACACATTCCGGGAGGAACACAGAAGGCCATGCCAGTGAGCTTCCCATTCAGCTCTGGGATGACCTTGCCCACAGCCTTGGCAGCACCAGTGGATGCAGGGGTGATGTTCTGGGTAGTCCCACAGCCATACACCACAGCTTTCCAGAGGGGCCACTCACAGTCTTCTGAGTGGCAGTAATGGCATGGACCGTGGTCATGAGCCCTTCCACAATGCCAAAGTTGTCATGGATGACCTTGGCCAGGAGGGCTAAGCAGTTGGTGGTGCAGCATGCATTGCTGACAATCTTGAGTGAGTTGTCATATTTTCCATGGTTCACACCCATCACAAACATGGGGCATTGGCAGAAGGAGCAGAGATGATGACCCTTTTGGCCCCACCCTTCAAGTGGGCCCCAGCCTTCTCCATGGTGGTGAGTCTACGCCAGCAGACTCCACAACATACTTAGCACCGGCATCACCCCATTTGATGTTAGGGGCATCTCGCTCCTGGAAGATGGTGATGGGCTTCCTGTTGATGATAAGCTTCCCATTCTCAGCCTTGACTGTGCCGTTGAATTTGCCATGGGTGGAGTCATACTGGAACATGTAGACCATATAGCTGAGGTCAATGAAGGGGTCGTTGATGGCAACAATCTTTACTTTGCCAAGTGCAGCACAGAAGGCAGCCCTGGTAACCAGGTGCCCAATACGGCCAAATCCGTTCACACCAAACCTTCAGCATTTTGTCTACGGGATAAGGCTGGCACTGCACAAGAAGATGCAGCTGTCTCTGGAACAGAGGAGCAGAGAGCTATTTTTGCTTTTTTTTTTTCATATTTTTTATTATTTTTTATTTATTATACGTAAGTACACTGTAGCTGTCTTCAGACACTCCAGAAGAGGGAGCCAGATCGGATGGTTGTGAGCCACCACGTGGTTGCCGGGACCTGAACTTATCACCTTCGGAAGAGCAGTCGGGTGCTCCCACCCGCTGAGCCATCTCACCAGCCCCCTATTTTTGCTTTTTGTTGACAGGGTTTCTCTTGTGTATCCCTGGAACTTGCTCTGTAAACCAGGCTAGCTTTGAACTCAGAGATCCACCTGCCTCTGCCTCCTGAATGCTGGAATTAAAGGTGTCTATCCCCTATTTTGGGGACAAGGTCTTACTATGTAGCTATGGCTGATCTGGAAATATACATACCAGGCTGGCCACAAACTCACAGAAATCTACTTACCTCTGCCTTCTGAGTGCTGGCTGGGATTAAAGGCTCCCACACCTGGTGATTTATTGTATTTTAATGTGTGTGTGTGTGTGTGTGTGTGTGTGTGTGTACATCTGGTGATTTATTGTATTTTAACGTGTGTGTGTACATCTGGTGATTTATTGTATTTTAACGTGTGTGTGTGTGTGTGTGTGTGTGTGTGTGTGTGTGTGTGTGTGAGTGTGTGTGTCTGTCTCTCTGTGTATTTTTTTACGTGTGTATTTGAGTAGACACTTTAGGGCAGTTCCCATGGAGGCCAGAAGATGGCATCACCTGGAACGGTTGTGTTATTGCTTTTTTTTGTTTGTTTGTTTGTTTGTTTTGTTTTCGAGACAGGGTTTCTCTGTGTAGCCCTGGCTGTCCTGGAACTCACTTTGTAGACCAGGCTGGCCTCGAACTCAGAAATCTGACTGCGTCTGCCTCCCGAGTGCTGGGATTAAAGGCGTGCGCCACCACGCCCGGCGTTATGGCTTTTTTTGTTTTGTTTTGTTTTGTTTTGTTTTTCGAGACATGGTTTCTCTGTATAGCCCTGGCTGTTCTGAAACTCACTCTGTAGACCAGGCTGGCCTCGAACTCAGAAACCCGCCTGCCTCAGCCTCCCAAGTGCTGGTATTAAAGAGTGCCATTGTTCTAAACGGCTGAGCCATCTCTTCAGCTCCGAATTAATATTGTTATACAGTTCAAATGTCTCAGACCATATCTAGCAGGACAGTTAGGTCTTAAAACTCAGGCTCCTCAGGCACGTCTAGGCCCGGCCCCCTTATTTACATAGGGACCGCCCACAGACAGATTACGCCTGCCTCTTCCGCTACGAACTCCCTTTCCGGCGTGTCGGCCCTCCAGCTCCGCCCCTCAGCGCTGAGGCGCGGATATTGCGCATGCGCAACCCGGAAGTCTCCTAGCCAGGTTCAGGTTTCCAGGGAGCTGGGCTGAGCGAGCCACGCGCGTGGCGCTAGGGAGCCATGGGGAAGCTGCGACGCCGCTACAACGTGAAGGGGCGGCTGCAGGCCGAGCTCCGGCCCGCCAAGGGCCCAGAAGCGCCTCCCGTGCGGCTGGAGCTGGAGGGTGAGAAGCCGGGGACCGGGAGGGTCACTGGAGTGGGAGCTGGGTTCCACATGACCCGCACAGGGGGCGTGACAGCCGCTCTACCGCGGCTTGGGGGTACTGCCCGGAATATGACGCGCAGATTAGGTCTTTGCATCCACTCCCAGGCCTGTCGGAATCATCTCCTTTCCAGAGACCCGTAAATGTGTGTTTCAGACCAGGCCGGTTAGCTGGGCGCCAGGCTGAGTGTTTCGGTGCTGGGGCGCCTGTGATCGATCACCGGGGACACTGTTCTGGTCTCTGGGAGTAGTGACAGAATCAGAGATGGAAAACCCTGTTAACTCCAGGCATGCCTGCTTACCCGGAGCCGACAAGCACAGAGAAACGATAAAATGTGTAGTAAATGACAGGCACTCGGGTAGGTGCTAGAGGGATAGAGCAGAAGATGGGAGAGAGTAGTGTGCTGGAGAAAGTAAAATGGATAGTAAAATGTCAAAACCTTCTGGAGACTTGGGTGAGAAAACCCAAGGACTAGGGGACATCGGAGTTTTCGAGTTGTATAGATGATTGGGACTTTAAAAGGCACAATATGGTGGTTCATTCCTGAACCCCAGCACTTAGGAGGTTGTGGTGGGAGGATCCCTACAGGTTTGAGGTCAGCCTGGGTTGCAGAGTGAATCCTTGTCTTAACAGACAAACAAACAAACAAGGCTGTGTATATGAGAGAGACAGATATACTTGTAAGACTAGCTCTAGGGAGTGATACTCATCTAAGGGCACCTGGGCTATGTAGCATGTACCAGGCCAGCTTGGGGCTGGCTACAAAGCAGGACATTGCCTCAATCCCCAGCTTGTAAAAGAGGAAGTAAGGAGCTATGGAAGACTTAGCAGAAGAGTGACAGGATGAAGGGTAACATGTCATTATGGAATATTGGTTGCGCCATTAAGGAAAGCATTACAAGTTGAAGGATGATGGGGAGGGAGGCTGGAGTTGATGCTGGGACCAGTGTTTGGATTCTGGTGTATTCCGAAGGAGAGCTGGCTGGAGTTGCTGACTGACTGAGCTTGCGCATAAGCACAAAGGTGACTAGCATGGGCACTGGTCAGGTTGTGGGAGAAGGCAGATGTAGGGTATGAGTACTTGAGGCTCTGCAGATGTTCAAAGGAAAACTGAAAGCTATTGACTCAGCTCTCAAGACAGGCAAGTTCAGGGGAGCGTAAACACTTTTGTATATAGATGGCACTTATGTAAGTCTGATGAGTAGTAGAGTTTTGGCTCCCTGAGAAGAGAGAGTCCAGCCCTGCAGGAGAGGGGAGTAGAGCAGAGCGGGGAGGAGGGTGCTGACCCAGAACTTGTGAAAAGGACTCACCCTCCATCTCAAATGCTCCCTGGGGTCCTGCAGGGAGGAAGAATATTGGTTGGAATAGCAGAAGGCATGGTCAGGATCAGGCTGGTTCAGGAGAGGGGAAGAGCTAGATCCAGTAGAATCAAGTATGTCTTCCTGACTCCTAAGACTTGGGTTTGGGGCATGTCACTTCACATACCTCTACCTCAGTTTTCATATCTATAAAATGGGACTTAAGCCAGGCGTGGTGGCGCATGCCTTTAATCCCAGCACTCGGAAGGCAGAGGCAGGTGGATTTCTGAGTTTGAGGCCAGCCTGGTCTACAAAGTGAGTTCCAGGACAGCTAGGGCTATACAGAAAAACCCTGTCTCGAAAAAAACCAAAAAAAAAAAAAAAAATGGCACTTAACTTCTCCTCATTGGAATCATAACACCTTCTGGCATAGCCCACAGCTCAGTAGCCTAGTTCTGAGCACTCCTCAGTGTTCCATGTATCCCAGGCTGGCCTGTGTAGTCAGAGGTGACTGAACTTCTGGTCCTCTTGCTGTCCCCCCCTCAAATGATTACTGTCCCGAACTGCCATACTTGGTTTTATGTGGTGCTGGGGTTGGAACCCAGGTCTCTCAGCATGGTAGCCAGGTTCCTTCCACCTGAGCTACATCCCCACCCCCACCCCCAGCCCCAGCCCCTCAAGAATGCCATAGCTTGTGGCACACAGACCCTTGTGCATCACTCAGAGATTGGTAAGTGACCTGGGCCACCTGCAGGAGGTGGTGACCTCATTTGATATTTGTCATGAGTAAGCATGGAGGACGCCCTGTGACTTTTTGCCCCCTAGTGAGACTCTGGCCGTCTTTTCAGGCAAGGATGTGTTGAAAGGAGTTGATGAAAGCAATGCGCTGGTGCTGCCCGGGAAGAGAAAGAAGAAGACCAAGGCGCCGCCCCCATCCAAGAGGGAGAGGAAGCCCCTGACAAAGAAGGAGAGGAAGGTGCTACAGAAGGTCTTAGAACAGAAGGAGAAGAAGAGCCAGGTACGCCTCACTGTGGCTGGTCTGCACCAGTTCTCCAGATCAGGGGGCTGGAGGGGAATCTGTCCCTCCTTGTTATCTCTGCAGCAAGATTCTTGTAGAACTTCCTAAAAGGAGGGAAGTGGCCGGGCATAGTGGCGCATGCCTTTAATCCCAGCACTCGGGAGGCAGGGGCAGGCGGATTTCTGAGTTCAAGGCCAGCCTGGTCTACAGAGTGAGTTCCAGGACAGCCAGGGCTATACAGAGAAACCCTGTCTCGAAAAACCAAAAAAAAAAAAGGAGGGAAGTGTTTCGTGTCTATCCAGAGACACAGTAGCCACTAGCTACATGTGGCATCAGAGGAAACCTCTGAGTGTGCTGGCCTGTTTTTTTTTTTTTTTTTAAAGATTTATTTTATTTATTATATGTAAGTACACTATAGCTGTCTTCAGACACTCCAGAAGAGGGAGCCAGATCTCACTATGGATGGTTGTGAGCCACCATGTGGATGCTGGGATTTGAACTTATCACCTTCGGAAGAGCAGTCGGGTGCTCTTACCCGCTGAGCCATCTCACCAGCCTCTGGCCTGGTTTTAAAATCATGTACATAAAGAGATGTGTACATAAAGCATAAAGGTACGCGTCAAAATCAACTAAACCAAAACTGTCATCGCTCTCGAGGGATGAAAGAAATCACATGGCCGTGTAGGTAGCCTGGGGACTGGCCAAAATGAGAAGTCACATCTGTCCTCAGGACAGCAGTGGATATCATGCTTTATTCAGTCTGGTTGCTGTGCATTGGGACAGCCAGTGGTTATAGCACATGGTGCTACAGAGCTGTGGCTCAGATGCCAGGTTCTGTTAATGGTGAAGAAAGAGTTAACCTGTGTGTTCAGAACACCTCATAGCTGTTGGGTGACATCTTGCCCTATAATTTAAAGTCAGTATTAACTAGGCTAAGATCCCCCAAAAGCCTGACCTCCCCCAGGAGAAGGCCTGGGTCCTGGTCAGCAGTCAGTAGCTGCCTGGTAGCCAACGTTCTCATACTTTTCCCAGCGTGCCGAACTGCTGCAGAAACTGAGTGAAGTCCAAGTATCAGAGGCTGAGATGAGTCTCTTCTACACCACAGCTAAGCTTGGCACCGGGGACCGCATGTATCATATCAAAGAGTGAGTCACGGAGCCTGAGTGGGCTTATATCTCATGTTTTCTTACGGGGGTGGGGTGGGGAGTGGGGGGTTATCCATACTGAACGCACCTTTAGCTGTGCACCTGCTTGGCAGCTGATATGTCACAAGTAGGTCAGTTCCTCATCAGTCATGACCTTGATTTTGCACCGCAAAGGCCCCACTCACCATGAAACCTCCTCTTGCTGTTCTGTGTGATATCAGGACTTCAGTGGCTTCACATTGAAAACCCACTTCCCCCTACTGGAACTGTGGGGCCACCCCAGGCTGGCATTCCTGCAGGGCATCACACCCCAGACCAGCCACAAGCATGCACACACACATGCACTCACAGACACACACACAGTCTCTGTTCAGGGCACTGATGTTGGGTGAGTGTATACTGCCCCAGCCTCATTGGACCTGAGGTAGAACAAGGAGCAAAATGTTTCTTTCCCTTTGGAAGGCACTGGTGTTTGTTAGCCAAATACTCATGTATCTGCACCCAGAAAATGAACTCAAAGGTAAGGCATCTAGGGGCCATCTAGGAAAGGGACTGGCATCTGGGACTGAACCCAGTGACACACAGTCTCCCGGGTAGGCGACTTTGAGCAGACACTTGAGCGTGATGATCTGCATGAAGTGTGTCTCAGAGTAGGACCAGCCAGTGCAAATATCCTGAAGAAGACGTGGTGTGGGCTCTGGCAAGAGGCCCCCATAGCTATGTCAGATGTCCTAATGTCCCTGCCTCAAGTCTCTGCTCTCCCAGGAGGAAGTCTGATCATCCTGCTGCCCAGGGCCAGGAGAAAGTCAGTAGCCTCAGCGGGGCCCACAGGAAGCGCCACAGGTCATCATCAACAGAGGAAGACTCTGAGTCTTCAGAAGATTCAGAGCCTGAGGAAGCCACAGCTGACCAACCTAGGACCAGCACAGGGACAGACCCAGTGCATCCGCCACCAGCTCCTTCTGGGATCAACAGCCCTGCACCTACCCCGCAGCCCCCTCCATCTGGGACCTCTGCACCTCCAAAAACACCAGTCTCTGCCCCACCTCCACCCGTGGCCAAGCCTGCTGTATTCATCCCTGTGAACCGCACCCCTGAAATGCAGGTTCGTTCTTCTCTTCGTGGTTAAAGAGACAAGTTAGTGGGACCTCTTGATGGAAAGGAGCCACAGTGTCCACTTCTAGGAGCGGGGACATGGTTGTATATGTATGGGTGTTCTGCAAGCCTGTATATATGTACACCACACACATCCCTGCAGAGGTCAGATAAAGGCATTGGGTCCATTGGACCTGGACTTTAGGTGATTGTAAGCTGCCATGTGGCTGCTGGAAATTAAACCCAGGTCCTCTGCAAGAGCAGGCTATCTCTAGCTCCTGGCTATGTACTACAGACAGTGTGCATGCCTCTGTGGGCAGGACTGCTCTCTGCAGCCTGTCTCTCCAGTACCAACGTCTTCTCCCACAGGAGGAGCGGCTCAAGCTCCCGATCCTCTCCGAGGAGCAAGCCATCATGGAGGCGGTGGCTGAGCACCCCATTGTCATTGTGTGTGGCGAGACTGGCAGTGGGAAGACTACACAGGTGCCCCAGTTTCTCTACGAAGCAGGCTATAGCAGGTGGGGCTGGGCCGGGGTGTCCCTCTACTCCCTGGGGACAGTGGGCCAAGAGGTTCTAAGAGCCATAAGGGCCTGAGCTCCAGCAGACCCAGTCCTGGCTCTGGTTTGTGCACTATGTGACTTCAGACACATTTCTAGCCTCTCTTGGCATATTGTCACCAATGGGATGATACTAAACTCAGTGGTCCCATGGGTTCAGTGACAAAAGGGTCAAGTGCCAGGCACATGGAGTAACGTGCTTCCTAGCATGGCCGGGTCTTGTGCACTCAGTGTGATCTACTATATCCTGACACACACCCCCCCCCCATTCACCATGAAGTGAATTCAGTTGGCAGAAGAGTTGCCGCAGCGATGCAGAACTCTAGTGTTCTCTTCACCTGGGGTCCCTGTCAGCATTTCTAGGTGGTACTTGTCGTCCCTGTTGTCTGAGCTCAGGCTTTCTCTGGACTTACCAGTCTATTCAGGAATGACATGCAGCTCAGAACCCACCCACCCACCCACCCCCCAGAAGATTCCTCATTCTGATAGCATCACTTGGAGATGCGTCCCAGCTGTGTACCGAGTTCTGCTAGGTCACCATCAGTGCTGTGCAGTGTGGGCTGCCCCCTGGCTGTCCTGTGGCCATGCTGTACTGACATCGGGCAAGCGATGTTTGTACCCTCTGGGTCTCGCCCTCAGTGACTAGTGACGTTGAAGTGTATGTAGATGGCTCCGGGACAGACAGTCATGGCTAATATGTCTTCTTCCCCAGTGAGGACAGCATCATCGGTGTCACAGAACCCCGCCGAGTGGCTGCAGTAGCCATGTCCCAGCGGGTGGCCAAGGAGATGAACCTGTCACATCGGTGAGGCCCCGATTCCTGGGGACATAGGGGACTTTGCCGGCTTGCTGGAAGGAGGGTCCAGATGGGAGTTGTTTTGCCTCACTCCCAGGGATGGCCCAGCAGAGACCTCTCAACCTGCTGAGGCAGGGGTTTCCGGGCAGGGAAGAAGCCATCCAGGCAGGCACCCAGTACTTGCTTATGGACACTGTGCCTGTGTAGGAGCGAGGTTAGAAGCAAGTGACAGCCTGCTAGTCAGCCAGTGGTGTAAGGCCGTGTAAACACAGAATTTAGTCCTGAAACCTTCTGCCCGGGTTACACTTCTTTTACACTGTGCTGCTGGGAATAGAAGCTAGGCCTTGTGTGTACTAGGCAGCCACTCTGCTACCAAGCTCCTTCCCACCAGCCTTACATTTTAAACTTTTTTATTGTAAATGTCCAATGTTAATGTCCAATATTAAATTGAGAGGATAATGAGCCCCAGGTACCTGAGGGTGTCAGTAGCTGCTGCATGTGTCCAGCCCTGCAGCATCTCTACCATATTGTCAGTATATAGCTCTGGGAGTAAAGACCTGCTTGTTTCCCAGTGAGCTCAGTCATGCTTTGTCCAAATCTACAATGTGCTTGGTGATACTGTTGGTTCCTTAATCTGGAGCTTCTATCCTGTCCTCAGCCCCAGAGACCAGAGTGTGGGACAAGCATGGCCTCTGTCTCCCTTGAGGGGACCATGTAACCAGAGCCCCAGCCGGCTGTAGCTCTGGAGATGTCACTAGCCCTGAGATGAATCTTCCCCCGTAGGGTTGTCTCTTACCAGATTCGCTACGAAGGAAATGTGACAGAGGAAACCAGGATCAAGTTTATGACGGACGGTGTGCTGCTCAAAGAGATCCAGAAGGTGAGTCGCCTGTCCAGGCCTTGTACAGTACATGGAGGGGTGGAGAGTAGAGCGTCACCTTGGTTGTGATCACCCGTGTGGTGTTGAGCATGTCCGTTCTTGGAACCTCAGTTGCTTGATCAGTCAGTGATTGAGGGCACAGGGTCAGTGTGAGCTGCGAGGCCATGTGTGAGTAAGCAAGAGGGACTGGGGATGTGGCTCAGGCGGTAGGGAGCTCTCCTAGTGTGCCTGAAGCCCTGGGATCCAGCCCTAGCACTACACACGCACAAACCAAAACAGAACGAAGCAGAAGATCTGCTGTCACCCAAGCACTTAGGAGGTGGGGTCAAAAGAATAAGAAGTTCAAAGTCGTTCTTAGTGACATAGTTCAAAGCTAACCTGGGGTAAGTGAAAGACTATCAGAAGAAAGTAAGGGGGAGCAGACAGGAACTTTTTTCTTTTTTTAAAGGAAAGAATAAAGAGAGCTTGCAGCATTCCATAGCAGCCTGGCTCCTGGCCATGCACATTAGCTGCAGGCAGTCAGGATATCCCTCTGCTTCTCCCATGGGCCTCTAGGGGCTGCTGAGGGAGTAGAAGTAGTCTGGGGATTGGTCACATGGTTCAGTGCCTGTGGCTGTGGGGGCTTGGTGGCACTCTGGTGTAACTCTACTCCCCTAACACCCTCCCCCCCTTTCAGGACTTCCTGCTGCTGAAATACAAGGTGGTGATCATCGATGAAGCCCACGAGCGGAGTGTCTACACAGATATCCTTCTAGGACTCCTGTCCCGCATTGTGGCTCTCCGGGCCAAGGTGCGTGGGTGTGGGAAATGTGCAGGGAGGGCAGACTAAAATCACCTTGTCAGGGATAGCAGAGGACACAGATTCCCAGCTTCCCTGGGCATGAGTCATTGCCAGTGCCAGGCTGTAGCATTCTGTGCAGTCCCTGTTGACGCACAGGCCTTGGTCCAGTGTCATGCATAGTGAGTGATCTCTCCCCATCCAAGAGGCTCAGGCGGAAAGCTAAAAGTGGGCAGGCCTTGCTGGAGACAGCTAAAGAGTACCCTCTCTCCGCATCAGGCTCTGCAGGTTCATAGACTACTGGGTTGAGCCCGCTACTCCCAGGCCTGCCCCACTTTCCAGCTCCGTGCTCAGACAGTGGATGTGAGGGGCCAGCTCTGAGGGCATACTGTCTGAAATGGCCTTGATGAGCAGCCCTGTTTCTGTCCCTCAACACGCAGCTCAGTGGAGAGGTGGGCGTTCTGGGGGTGCCCTGTGCCCAGCCACATAGAAGGCACTAGGAATGGACAATGACCAGGAAAGGGTGGTATGCCAGTCCTCCCTCGTGGAGCCACTCTTGGTCAGGGTGGCAGGCAGTAGGCCAATTCAGCCCTCCCCGTCCCAGTGCTGGCCGCATCCTTCACTTGGCTATCTCACGAAGGTGGAGCCCTGCCATGGCCCCTTTAGCTGACTTCATGGTCAGGGCACTAGCCTGTGTCACCTGCAGAACCCAAGCAGAAAGACTCCCCGTGGTTGGGTTTCATTTCCCCCAGGGGCAGCCTGAGGAATGCTTTTGCTGTTTATATGTAACCACGGAGCTGAGCAGTGTATAACTCCATATACACTGACTCCATGCTGAGCCTGAGTCACCAGACTGTCTTCCACAGAGGCACCTGCCCCTCAAGCTGCTCATCATGTCGGCCACACTGCGGGTGGAGGACTTCACCCAGAACCAGCGACTCTTCACCACCCCTCCCCCGGTCATCAAGGTAAGTTTCAGGAAAGCCCACTACCAGCTTAGACCTGACCTTGACATGTAAGAACTGGTGGTCTTAGGGCTTAGGTCAGAAGTCAGAGAGACTTCTGGGCTGTGGCATTCCTATACCTTTGTGGACCTGTCACAGGTTGAGTCTAGGCAGTTCCCTGTGACCGTACATTTCAACAAGCGGACCCCATTGGATGATTACAGTGGTGAATGCTTCAGGAAGGTCTGCAAGATCCACCGGATGCTGCCTGCAGGTGAGGCCTGACAGGGTACTGTTGAGGACACGGATTTGCCTTTCATCCCTCTGACAGCACAGGGAACAGTCAAACCATAGTGGGATGGCGACTTCCCAAGCCTAAGCCCAAGCCACCCTGGTGCCCCTCATATCTAAGGCAGAGGTGGCATGTCAAAGCATCCTTCTGAGAAGGGCAAGCACGGATGGCCTCTGGTCTTGAGAGTCCAAAACGCAGCAAGTGCTGTTGGGTGTGCTGTTAGGTGCCTGCACCATTCTGCTGGCCTCCTGTAGCTGGCTTTCACCCACCCAGAGCCTGTCTCTCTGGGTCCTAGCTCCTGACTCTCCCAGCATCTCAGCAGGTGCTTGCAAGTGTAAGTCTGTCAAGTGACTGGCTTGGTTCTCTCTGCAGGTGGCATCCTGGTGTTCCTCACAGGGCAGGCCGAGGTGCACGCACTTTGCCGTCGGCTTAGGAAGGCCTTCCCCATTCGTTGCTCCCAGCCACAAGGTAACTACCCATAGCCTTCTGTCAGAGTTCTCCTCTCGGCCTGCTACCCTGAATCTGGCAGCTGGTGCCCTGATTGAGGCATCAGCTTCCACCTCAGTGTCCTCGAGGAGAGCCTGTGCCTTTGTACCTCCAAAACAGTATGCTCATCATTGCGGCAGTTTTGCTGTTGAGTGACAAGAGTAAAGTGCCAGCTGCCTACATTGGCCACAGGAGTCCCTTCCCACTCTCTTCCTCCTTTACAGAAAAGGAAGAGGACTCAGCAGAAGGGATGCGGAGGTTTAAGAAGTCCAGGACAAGGGCTAAGAAGGCCCAGGCCATGGTATGTGGAAGTCCATGGAGACCTGCACTCTGCAGTTGCCAGCTTCACGATCTCTTTGGACTTAAGGGTCACTAGCGTGAAATGAATATAAAAGTCCATTTAATCTGATGTGGCTGGGAGCCACAGGGAGGGGGGGGTTCCGGAGTCACACTTGTCCAGCCCTGTTCCACAGCACAGAGTCCTGGTGGATTACAATACTAGAGGCTTGCAGTATTGAGTGTGTGTTATGATTTACAACACAGGGTCTGCCTAAGAGGATCCTGGAGCACAAATAGAGCCATAGGTGCTTGCTGAAGTAGGGAGATGTGCTGTCTGAAGCTGAGGGGCCAGCCAGGAGAGGGCCTCCCCAGGCACCCTGATAACTGGATGCAGTGTCAGGGGCTTCTTGGTGGCCTATACCCTCTTTATTCATTTAAGGTGGGCCAGGCAGCTTGTAAAAACTGTGTACATAGCTTACAGCAGCCTTGTGAAATGACCCCATGCTCATATCAGACTTATTTATTTATTTATTTACTTATTTAGTTATATGCCTAGTCACACAGAATGTCACTATGTAATCCTGGCAGGCCTGGAATTGCTATATAGACCAGGCTGTCTTTGAACTCACAGAGATCCATTTGTCTCTGTCTCCAGAATACTGGGAATAAAGGTGTGAACCAGCACACCTAACTCATACCTAAATTTTTAGAATTTCTTTAGATTCATTTTATTTTATGTGCATGAGTGTTTATGTATGTGTGCCATGTGCATGCCTGGTGCCTAGGGAGGTCAGAGGAGGGAGTCAGACTCTCTGGAACTGGAATTAGGGATGGTTGTGAACTGTTGTGTGGGTGCTAGGAATCAAACACAGGTCCTCTAAGAACAAGTGCTATTAACTGCTCAGCCACTATCCAACCCCCATACCTAATTATTAATTAGGAATGAGGCAGAGAAGATCATTGTTTAGTGGCCTTCCTTCGTTCGACCCTGCGTGTGGCTTGGTTCACACCCAGGATGCCTGAGCCCTTGGTGTTGGCATCTCCTCAGGCCTTGCCCCAGATCAACCTGGACAATTACTCTGTGCTGCCAGCCGGCGAAGGTGATGAGGACAGGGAGGCAGAGATGGACGACGAAGAGGAGGCCCTGGGCTCTGACCTAGATCTGGACCTGGGTGACAGTGAGGCAAATGAAGGTGTGGCCTGGCAGAGCTCTGCACTCGGGTTCGTTGTTCTCTGATGTCAGCACAGGTCTGCTGAGCCCCCTTTGTATGAGAGGCCCTGTTGGCCACTGGGATCAGAAGAATCCAAGTCCTATCCTCATGCATGGGACCAAATACATCCTGGCTCCTACTGGGATGTGAGCATAGAGGTGCTCCTTTCTGGTAGCTTTTTCTACTGGGATCTCCTAAGGTCTTAATACTTTAACAGTGCTGGGGTCACCATCCCCAGGCTGGCTATTCCTGGGCTGACACAGGCCTCATGCAGTTGATGTCTAGATTCTCAGGGCCCCTGAGTAAGTTCATGGGGAACTTTTTGTTATCAAGCTTGGGCTAGGCTAGGTGTAGTAGCACACAGGTGCGGGCCCAGCTGTTCAGAATACTGGCTTGAACTGGAATTCAGCACAAGACTGCATCTTGAGAGAGACAGACAGACAGATTGACTAATTTTCTATGGATTTTGTGTCCAAAAAGGGCTCTTTCTGAACAGCAAGCCTGCCACACTGTCTGGACACATACAGGGACTGGGGATCCTGTGTGTAGCAGGCATGGCAGGTCCATGCTGGGCAGCAGTAACAGGTCTCAGGAACATTCTAGTACTCTATTGCATCCTAGTACTCTATCTAAACAAGAGCCCCCAAGCCCGGGCTGGGTAGGGCCTTGTATGGATGGGGGGAATTTGGAAGTAGCCAGGCAGCTAGGAGTAGCCCTATGTCTGTGGCATCTCTTCAACCTGGACTCTGGTGTCCCATGCTTGCCTGCAGGTGAGCAGCCAGATGCCTCCCTGCCCCTTCATGTGCTCCCGCTCTACTCTTTGCTGGCCCCCGAGAAGCAGGCACAGGTAATGGGACAGCTCTTTAGAGCATTAAGATGGGGTGGGTCAAGCCTCGGGTGCTTTTCCATCTACTCACTGACCAGCCCCTGATAGTGGAGGAAATAGAAGCCACTCCTGACGGCTGTGCTTGGAGCTTGGTGGACAGCGGTGGACTTTGTCTAGCTGACAGCAATCATAGATTTTCTTTCTTTTTAAGATACACATACACAGCCGGGCGTGGTGGCGCACGCCTTTAATCCCAGCACTTGGGAGGCAGAGGCAGGCGGATTTCTGAGTTTGAGGCCAGCCTGGTCTACAAAGTGAGTTCCAGGACAGCCAGGGCTACACAGAAAAACCCTGTCTCGAAAAACCAAAAAAAAAAAGAAAGATACACATACACACACACACACACACACTGTAGCTGTCTTCAGACACACCAAAAGAAGGCATTGGATCCCATTATGGATGGTTGTGAGCCACCATGTGGTTGCTGGGAAATGAACTCAGGATCTCTGGAAGAGCAGCCAGTGCTCTTAACCGCTAAGCCATCTCTCCAGCCCCGTCTTGTAGATTTCCACCAGATTCTGATGTTGTCTTCTCTATTCCCACTTCCCAGGTCTTCAAACCCCCTCCAGAAGGGACGAGGCTGTGCGTTGTGGCCACCAATGTAGCTGAAACCTCCCTCACCATCCCTGGTATCAAGTATGTGGTGGACTGTGGGAAAGTCAAAAAGCGCTATTATGATCGTGTCACAGGCGTGTCTTCCTTCCGTGTCACCTGGGTCTCCCAAGCATCCGCTGACCAGCGGGCTGGTCGTGCAGGCCGGACAGAGCCAGGCCACTGCTATAGGTAGGCCACTTGTCCCTGCATCATAGACGTTGAGAAGTAGAACTGCAGTTGCCCCTCTGCAGTGAATGGGCCTCAGGAGGACCACAGCCCTCCCCACACTGCTGGCTGCTTTACCCTGCCTTTGCCTTGTGGTCAACTGCTGATTCAAAGATAGTTCTTGTTCTAAATGGCCCAGAAATCTGGCTTGCCGCAGACCCTCTTAGGCCCCTTGTCTGCGGTCGAGTTCTCTGGAGCGAAGTGGGCAAGGATTCGGCGAGTGACAAACAGATACTACATGAAGGAGTGTGGATCTGAATGCAATTTGTCAAATCAAGCATCAGACTTTTTATACATTAGGAAAGTTAGGTGACAAACAAGCAAGATACAATGAGGTTACTAGAGGTTACTAGATTCTTACACAAAACAGAGGAATGCAGTCACAGAAAGGACTGGCAGGAACCAACTGGGATAAGATTCAGTGTTAAAGCAGGGCATGGTGGCGCACACCTTTAATCCCAGCACTTGGGAGGCAGAGGCAGGTGGATTTCTGAGTTCAAGGCCAGCCTGGTCTACAAAGTGAGTTCCAGGATAGCCAGGGCTATACAGAGAAACTGTCTCGAAAAACCAAAAAAAAAAAAAAAAAAAAAAAAA
>LR749495.1:5121801-5152884 GCA_902729485.2 Mus minutoides | reverse complement strand
TCCTCCTCAGACCACAAACTTCCTTATTCCTAGATAGTGGTGAATTCCTATGTAGGGCAATGATTTAGCTATTCACGCCCAAGGTTGGATCAAGGACTGCCTAGAATCTAACCTAGCTATATATCAAAATATGAATCCTTAGGAGAACTTATAATGAAGCAATAATAAGGGAAAGCACACAGATCTGTTTACCAACTAAAGCAAAGACATTGGAGCATTCTTTTTTTTTTTTGGTTTTTCGAGACAGGGTTTCTCTGTGTAGCCCTGGCTGTCCTGGAACTCACTTTGTAGATGAGGCTGGCCTCGAACTCAGAAATTCGCCTGCTTCTGCCTCCCAAGTGCTGGGATTGGAGCATTCTTTATACAGGATGCCACGATTCTAGGAGACTAAGTTTCCCTGAACTTTTTGCCTCGGGACCGTGCCCAGACTTTTCAGCCTGTCAGGTGGGTCACTACTGGAGTGGATGTAGCACTGGCTGACTTTCCTTTTTCTGGTCCCTACTTCTCCCCACTTAGGCTGTATTCCTCAGCTGTTTTTGGGGACTTTGAGCAGTTTCCTCCTCCAGAGATCACCCGCAGACCAGTGGAGGACTTGATCCTGCAGATGAAAGCACTCAACATTGAGAAGGTCAGTCTCAGTCGTAGCCTCCTCCCTTCCTGTTTCATCCTCAGCCTGATGCATTCTGTCACCCTGGAGCTGCGCCTGCTGGGGAAACCAGCTGGAGTGCTATCTATCCCCAGGGACTGTCAGTCAGAAGGTGCCCTGGTGGCCTTCAGTCCCTAATGAGGAAGTTTTCCTGGACTCTGGGAGACAGAAGCTAATGGACAGCCAGGTGCCATATAGCTTGTGGGTACTCAGATGGCCTGCTGATTCCTGAATTCAGGCTTCAGGTCCTCTCATGGAGTTGGGGTTCTTTTCTCCACTCCAGGATGGGGTGGGCCAATGAAGAAGGCCTGCTTGTGCTATATGTTGTCCCCCAACCCTTGTCACATGACAACCAGATACCCACTTAACAGATAGGGAAACCATGGCAGGGAAGAGACAGTCTGTTCAAGATCATATCTAATGAGCTACAGAACCTAGAAGGCTGAAAATGCTTCTGGTCCTGGTTCTGTCCCAGAACCCAAAAGAAAAGTTAAAAATGAAGACTCTTGCTTGGTCTAGAGAGGTGGCTCAGGCAGGAAAGGCACCTGCTGCCAAGCCTGCTGACTTAAGTCTGGAGGAACCACATGGGAAAAGTGGAGAACCATCTCCTGCATGTTGTCCTCTGTCCTCCACACTTGCTCCTTGGCATGTGTGCACCCACACACATAGAATAAAGAAATGTAAACTAACAGAGCCTTCAGAATAAAGACTATAGCCAGGGAATGGTGGTGCGTGCCTTTAATCCCAGCACTCAGGAGGAGGAAGCAGGCAAATCTCAGAGTTCAAGGCCAGCCTGGTCCAGGGCTATATAGAGAAACCCTGTCTACAAACAAACAAATGTTCATATACCTATACCCTTGGCTGGGGATGTAGCTTGATTAGTTGAATACTTGCCTTGACACAGAAGGCCTAAGTTCAATACCCAGCACCACACACACTAGGCATGGGGTACACACATGAAACCCCAACACCTAGGAGGTAGAAATAGGAAGATTAGAAGTTGAAGATTAAGTTAGGCATAGTTGCTCACATCTATACCCTCAGTAGCTGGAAGGCTGAGGCAGGAGGATTGTTATGGCTTAAGGCCAGACTGAAACATGAGTTTCAGCACAGTGAAACTGTGTCTTTCTCTCTCACTCTGTTTTGAGACAGGGCCTGACATTGTAGCTGTGGTTGGCCTGGACCTCCCTATGTGGACCAGGCTCAGACTCTCAGAGATCTGCCTGCTGCTGCCACTGCCCAGCTGGGATTAAAGGTGTGCACCACTACACCTGGCAAGATCCTGTCTCTGAAAATAAAAAAACTGTACCCTCACTGCATGCGGTGGCACAGGCCATTGCTCCCATCTCTCTAGTGGGTAAATCTGTCCCTTTAAAAGGGGTGGGGAATCCCCCAGTGATTTTTTTTTTTTCTTTATTACAAACAACTGATCCAGAATCAAGAAAACCATTTTAGGTTATCACTGAAAACTTGGCTTTTCATCTCTGTGACAGCCATGACCACAGTTATATTTTTCAAGCATAATACCTGTTTTCCTAAATATTGCATATGTTGTGGCTTATAAACTCCTAGATTTTAGTTGCTTAAGTATAGCCCCTGGTACACAGTAGGTTTAAATTAGGGTCATCCTAGCACATGGGCCTGGAGACATCTTGGTGTCTTCCTGGGCACGTAGGCCCCATGCTGTCCCATTTAACATGCCCCAGGACCTGGGAACAGGTGAGCAGCACCTGCTGCAGCCAGTGTGACCTTGTGGGGTTTGCTTCTCTGCATCACTGCCTTCCTGTGCCCAGGTCATCAACTTCCCGTTTCCTACCCCGCCGTCCGTGGAGGCCCTCATTGCTGCGGAGGAGCTGCTGGTTGCCCTGGGGGCCCTGCAGGCACCTCCAAAACAGGAAAGGTAGGAGGGGCAGGGTGGACCCAAGCGTGCAGAGAACCTCTACGTGCAGCTCCATGGTTCTTACCCACTGTATCCCTTGCCACCAGAATGAAGAAGCTACAGATATCACAGCTGAGCTGCCCCATCACCGCACTGGGGCGGACCATGTCCACCTTCCCCGTGGCACCCCGCTATGCCAAGATGCTGGCCCTGAGCCAGCAGCATGGTTGCCTGCCCTACACCATTGCCATTGTGGCTGCCATGACTGTGCGTGAGCTGTTTGAGGAGCTGGACAGGTGGGTTAGTGACAGCCTTGTCCCTCGGAGCCCACCGTGCTCCTTGCTATTGGTGCTGGCCTGGGAACCCTGAGCTGCTGTATCTGAAGGAAGGGCGAAGGGGAGAGGATTTGGTCAGAGGATCCCTGAGGGCAGCGGGCTGAAGGCCAGCCGGCCATGTATGTGTTTACAGACCCGCTGCCAGCGAAAAGGAGCTTGCCGAGCTGAAGGGCCGCCGAGCCCGCGTGGCCCAGATAAAGAGGACCTGGGCTGGGCAGGGGCCATCTCTGAAGCTTGGCGACCTCATGGTGTTGCTGGGTTAGTGCCACCTCCTGGGCATGAGGGAGGGTGGTTGGTATCCTGGAGCAGATTTGAGCCAAGCAGTGAGAACAGCCTGCCCTGCTCTACAGGTGCCGTGGGAGCCTGTGAGTACGCTGGCTGCTCACCCCAGTTCTGCCAAGCTAACGGACTGCGCTACAAGGCCATGCTCGAGATCCGTCGCCTGCGTGGCCAGCTGACCACTGCAGGTATAGCCCAGGTGACAGTGTGGACAGGCATCTGTCCCTCTCTGCGTGGTTTTGGTATGATAGAGATTCCACACTTGCTCATTTGCCTGCCCACCAACATGAACTCAGCCCCAAGTCAACGTCCAGTGCCCTTAGACAGGTTCCCCCACACACTCACCTAGAAGGCTGCCCCTCAGGCCGTCTGCCTCTCTGGTTCTCTTCCCCTGTCCCAGCTAGGACCTTTCTTCCCTCCCACATGTCCCCAGAGTTCAGGATTCCTACACAGCCACAGGTAACTCCAGTCACCTCTATCTAGGACTCAAGGAATGTCCCCATCTTAGGATAGAGGGTGGCCACTGGGTGAAGGTGGCATCTAATTGGGAACTGAGTGCTGTTCTGTCAACTGTAGGCTTCAAGCATAGTGGCTGTTTTCTAGCCCACTTTCCCCAGAGCAGGGCATCATTGTGGCCTGCTTCCCTGCCTGCTGTCACATGCATGGAGCTGTATCCTCAGGTGCAACAGCCTGCCATTGTGGACAGCCACCTAACACTAATGACAGCAGGTGGCCATGTGGAGCCACAGGCCTCTCCAGGACACCTTTCAGCAGAGGGATGGACAGGGCTGAAGTTCCTGTAACTACCACATGGGAGCCAGGGAGGCTGTCCCTTGGCAGGGCTCTGCTGGAGTGGGACTTTAGGTTTTGGCCTAGGAAGGGGCTCTGGGCAGAGCTGCTGTTGACCTCAGTATCAGAAGCAAGCACTGTGTGAGCAAGGCCCAAGAGCTGGGTGATTTCAGCCTTCAGGACTGTCAGCCTTCCTCTGACCGAGACTTCCTGCACCCCTTTCTCACCTTCCTTGTAGTCAATGCAGTGTGCCCCGAGGCTGGCCTTTTTCTGGACCCCAAAATGCAGCCTCCTACTGAGAGCCAGGTGACCTACCTGCGGCAAATCATGGCAGCTGGTCTGGGTGACCACCTGGCCCGCCGGGTTCAGAGTGAGGACTTGCTGGACCCCAAGTGGAAGAACGCCTACAAGGTGGGACATAGGCCTGCCTTTTGTGACTAACCCCATAACCTCGGGGAAGGCTCCCAGCAGAGAGCAGGTGAAGGCTGCTGTTTGTGGGAACATAGGATGCCACCCTCACTCACGGTTACTTTCTAGAGATGCATCTTACACCATAAGGTCAACCTGGCTTCACTGTTCAGCATGGCCAGCATCGGCACAGTCAACTTGAGACAGTTTCTGGAGAAACCTGAGCTGTTCCTCCCCACTGCTCAGTGTCTCTGACTTCTCGTACTAACCACTTCATCTGGTGGACCCACTTGGGGCTTGGTGTGTGTGCTGGGGCTACCTCCCTCCCTAGCACTATATCTCCAGGGTCCATCCTTAGCTGCTTTTTTGTTCTTTTTTTTTTTTAAGATTTATTTTTATTTATTATATGTGAGTACACTGTAGCTGTCTTCAGACACTCCAGAAGAGGGAACCAGATCTTGTTACAGATGGTTGTGAGCCACCATGTAGTTGCTGGGTGCTCTTACCCGCTGAGCCATCTCACCAGCCCCCTTAGCTGCTTTTTTTTTGAAATAGGTTGATCCTCCTGCCTCACTCTCCTAAGTGTGAGGGTCAAGGCCCCCACTCGGAGATTGTGTTTCATTTTGTGTGTTTGTGTATACTGCTGTGGAACATGTATGGAAACCAGAAGGTTGCAGGAATCTTTTGTTCTTCTACCATGTGGGTCCCAGGAATTGAGCTCACGTCACTAAGCTTGGTGGCAGGTGCCTTTATCTGCTGAGCCTTCTCACTGGGTCCTAGCTCTCTATTCCAGTGAGGGGTGGGCACCCATGCACAGGCAGCCATCCGAGGACATCAGGCTGGCATTGGCAAGTGTTTTATTCATTGAGCCATTTTCCTAGCCCCAGGCTTCAGCTCTGATGATGGCCAAAAAGCAATGTATCCTGGGTAGTGCCTGCTTATTGGCTCACTGGCTGGATGGTTGGATCCTGAAGGGTGGACTTGAAGAGCCTAGAGCACTCAGGTTTTTCTTTGACCTGAATGTCCATCTCTGCAGACTCCTCTTCTAGATGACCCCGTCTTCATCCACCCCAGCTCTGTACTCTTCAAAGAGTTGCCTGAGTTCGTGATCTACCAGGAAATTATGGAGACCACCAAGATGTACATGAAAGGTATTGCATAGGGGCCACAGGGCGACATTGGTGGCACTGTGGAGCACCCTGTCTTGGAGAGCATGTGAGACCTGACACCATCTCCTGGCCTCAGGTGTCTCCACTGTGGAAATCCAGTGGATCCCCTCCCTGCTGCCTTCCTACTGCCAGTTCGATGCACCCCTGGAGGAGCCAGCGCCCAGTTACTGCCCAGAGTCAGGACGGGTGTTGTGCCACCGGGCCAGTGTGTTCTGTGAGTTGGGGCCACTTCCTTGGTAGCCTGGCCACCTATAGCTTCTTGGACTCATCAGCTCATGGACTGCTCTTGGGCATGTGCCTGAGGGGTTCACCCTAGCCCTCCTGCTTATCCAAAGGGCTGGGGGTGGGGGATAGATACAGCAGTCATCCTTCATCACATGTTCCCATCCCCCAGACCGTGTGGGCTGGCCGCTCCCTGCCGTCCAGGTGGACTTCCCTGAAGGCATTGACCGCTACAAGTACTTTGCACGGTTTCTGCTGGAGGGACAGGTAGGTTCTTGGGCTACCTGTGGCCTGTCTCCTAGGTGTCATGAACTGCAGGCCCCACTCAACCATCCTGTGCTCTCTCGTCAGGTCTTCCGCAAGCTGGCTTCATTCAAGAGCTGCCTGCTATCTAGCCCCAGCACCATGCTGAAGACTTGGGCCAGGTACAAGAGTATATTCCTAAAATATCAGGACAGGCAGTGGCGGAGAGGTTTCTCTGGGGATGCTGTGTCAGTCACATATGCTGGGGATGTGACAACCACAGGAGCTTCCTTCATTCTAGAGCTGTCAGTGGGCCTCGGGCATTTCACCCTCCGAAAGATGGCAGGGGACCCTGCATCTCTACTCAGGACTCTCCCTGCCTGTCTCACTCCCAGTGGCTACATCATTTTAGTCTTGCCTCCTCCACTTTTCTGTGTCCCCTCCTCATATGGACCCCAGTCTTAACAGCGGGGCCCAACCTATGATAAGGAACATCTGTGTCCTTCAAGGGGCTGAGTGGACATGAGTAAGAAGGGGTGCTGGGGAAGGCTGCATGCTGCTACTATGTACACAGGCTCCCTCTGACCGAGTGACAGGTCCCACCATCTGTTCATCCCCAGTTCTGGTCTAGTCAGCTGTCCCCTTTTCTCCAGGCTGCAGCCCAGGACAGAGACCCTATTGAGAGCCCTTGTGGCCCACAAGGCTGATTCCCGTGATTCCCTGCTGGCTGCATGGAAGAAGAGCCCCAAATGTAAGTGTGACTGAGCTGGGGTCGGGACATTGCTCAGTGGAAGGACCTAATCAAACCATGGGCCTGTGGCGGTACATCCAACCAAGCAAGCCCCAGGCCTCGAGCTCTAACCCTGCCCACCTCTTCCCACAGACCTGCTGGCTGAGTACTGCGAGTGGCTTCCAAAGGCTATGCACAGCGATGTTGAGAAGAACTGGCCCCCTACCACTGACAGTTGACCAGCTGCACAGTAAACCAGCTCCTAGGCTGTTAACAGGAGCCACGCTGTGGCTCTGGAAACCCTTTTCTGCCCAATTCGGAGGCAAGCTCACAGCTACACTGACCAGGAGTGCCCTTCTTTGTGACTGTTATAAGAGACAGACATGGTTTGTCTTCCACATTCCTACTGTCTAAGATGGACTCTTCAGGTGACATTAGACCCTGCAGATGCACAGAGCAACGCTGGAACAGGAAAGTGGACCCTTCTCCCAGAGCCCCCGTCCGGCCTCATAGCATCTTGGACAGCAGGTGCACTGCAGACTTCTGTGACCCAGTGACTTTCCTGAAAGATTGGCCCCAGATGAGGGATGATCACCCCAGAGCTTTGTTCCACATAGATGGAGACTGGTTTCCAGGGTCCTGCTTTGGCATCAGTAGACAGCAAGTTCTGTCTTTAAAAACTGTTCTAGCGCCGGGCGTGGTGGCGCATGCCTTTAATCCCAGCACTTGGGAGGCAGAGGCAGGTGGATTTCTGAGTTCGAAGCCAGCCTGGTCTACAGAGTAAGTTCCAGGGCTACAGAGAAACCCTGTCTCGAAAAACCAAAAAAAAAAGAAAAAAAAAAAGAAAAGAAAAAAAACTGTTCTAGCTGGGTATGGCCAGTGGCCCTGTGGCCTTGGCTGGTAAGGATCACAAATCCAAGGCCAGCCTTAGCTACACAGCAAGACTATCTTCTATTTGTTTTTCAGACAGGGTTTCTCTGTGTAACCCTGGCCATCCTGGAACTAGGCCTGTAGACCAGGCTGGCCTCAAACTCAGAGATCCCCCTGCCTCTGCCTACCTTGAGTACTGGGATTGAGGTGTGTGTCACCACCGCCCAGCAAGACTCTGTCTCTGACAGTTTTGTTGAGAGTAAATGTTGGTGATGTGCTGTTTCACTTCAGCCTGTCTGTCACATCACACGTGCTCACATGCTGAGTAGCTGTCACCCTGTCAGTTTCCAGAACCTTCATCCTCACATGACTTACTGATTTTTCTCCCTCTCCATCTCCCCAACACATGGAGCTGTCTGTGTGGCTGAACATGCGCCATCAGGTGTCAGGCTGCATCGGTCATCAGCAGGATAGAATGAGTTGTTTACCTCTGGGTGATGGCAAATGCTGCTGCAGCTCTTTTGTCACTTGGGCCACTTGTCACAGAGTCCTGGGAACACAGCCAAGCTCTTTTCAGTTAACACTCAGTAAATGCTGACTCCATGCTCTTGATAATGTCCTCTGAGCCACATGCTGTTTTATCTCCTGGTAGCCATGCCTGTGTGACTTAAGCAAGCGGTGTACTACTAAACACCTGCTTGCCCGTCTTGTGTTCTTTGTGTCTTCAGGCACCAGCTGTATCAGCTGAATTAGCCCCTGTACCCCCCCTTTCCCAGTGCACCTCCAGGTCTGTGTGTCCTGACCAACCTTTGACAGCCGTAGCATGTATTTCCACCATGAGTTCTTAGACTCAGTCATGGATACAAGGTGGCCGATGTGAACAAAGCTAGGGTGATGTTAGCCCACCTCATGTGTGAGTATCCACCAGACAGGCAGCCTGTCACATGTTTGTTTTGATTTGGGGGTGGGGCTTGAAAGGCTGGGCCCAGGCCAGGCTCACAATGGTAGAGAACTTACCTGGTATGAGGCCTTCAGGACCAAGAATAGAAACACGTCTCTAACTCTGGGTCATCCAAGCCCCTTGTCCACCAACATCCTTGTTCATCTTCCGCTCCAGGCCTGTGTCTTCTGATGCTTCCCATAGCTGATTTGTCTCAGAGTTTAAGTCCAGAGCTGTCCTCCAGGAGCTTAGCTTGGCTGCTGATACAAATGATAAGAAATTTGAAAGGCAAGGCTTGAACTTGTGACCCTCCTGAGTCCTGGGATGACAGACCAGTGTCACCATGTCTGGCTTTGAAATAGGAAAATTGACAAGCTAAATACACCAGGGTTGACTCCAGTCGTGGTGGAATATGAGAACCTCCACGAGGGAGGCATTGCTGTAGGCATACATGTTTTTGCAACCTATTTTTTTTAAAGATTTATTTATTATATGTAAGTACACTGTAGCTGTCCTCAGATACTCAAGATCAGGGCATCAGATTTCATTACGGATGGTTGTGAGCCACCATGTGGTTGCTGGAATTTGAACTCTGGACCTTCGGAAGAGCAGTCGGTGCTCTTAACCGCTGAGCCATCTCGCCAGCCCCACAACCTATTTTTAACAAGAAATAAGTTGGCATCTCTTAGCCCACCACTCAACAAAGATAGTGAAAGAGAAAAGTTAGGGGGAAGTAGAGCTGTTCAGCAATAGTTCTTTGGGGGGTGAGCTCGATTTTCTTGGGCAGCAGTTTAGTCCTATAGCAAACACCAAATATAATTCAGTAGCTGCAGACCAGTCCTGTAGGGAGGCAGACAGTAGGCACAAGCCAGCAGTTACAGTCAGGTCCTTTCAGCAAGCAGACATCAGACATGAACCAGCAACTGTTCAATCCTGAAAAAACTGCCAGGCTCACCAACTAGCCTGAGGTGAGGCTCCAGAAGAGGCAAGGTGCCACAGTTCGAAGTTCTTGGGCAAGTTTCTCTCAATGGCAGCAATATCACAGGTTGAACTCAACAATGCCATATAAGGGGAACCAATATGTTTGTGCCTTTTTTTTTTTTTTTTTTTGAGACAGGGTTTCTCTGTATAGCCCTGGCTGTCCTGGAACTCACTTTGTAGACCAGGCTGGCCTCAAACTCAGAAATCTGCCTGCCTCTGCCTCCCAAGTGCTGGGATTAAAGGCGTGCGCCACCACGCCCGGCTTCGCAGGCAGATTTCTGAGTTCAAGGCCAGCCTGGTCTACAAAGTGAGTTCCAGGACAGCCAGGGCTACACAGAGAAACCCTGTCTAGAAAAACCAAAAAAAAAAAAAAAAAAAAAAAAAAAAAAAAAAAAGAAAAAGAAAGGAAAGAGAAAGAAAGAAAGAAAGAAAGAGGAAGAAAGAAAGAGTGGTGGCAGCTTCCCTCTTTGTTGGTTGACAGAGTGAGTTTCAGGACAGCCAGGACTGGAAAAACAACAAAAACAAACAGAAGAGCTCACAAAAACCTACACAACCCAGTCTCCAATTGGCCGATGAAATAGACAGTTTTCAAAAGATGAAGTGGACGTGGCCAATAATAAAACAACAAAAATATTTAGCCAGGATTTAAGAGATGACCCAGATGACTTTTGATTCCAAGTAACAAGCATGTTTAACTCCAGTTCCAGAGACTCCAGTGTCCTCTTCTGGCCTGCCCAGGTACTGCACACAATGTCTACTGGCAAATCTTAAGAGTAAAACTCACCCTTACTAGCTATCAGAGAAATGCCTATCAAAACCATATGAGAGGTTGGAAAGATGGCTCAGCAGGTAAAAGCACTGTGCTTTTGTAGAGGACCTGGGTTTGGTTCTCAGCTTCCACATGGCAGCTCACAACCATCTAACTTCATGAGATTTTACCCCAGTCAAAATGGCATTCTATAAGAGAATAAAAAATGAGCCAGGTATGAATGTGCATTTAATCCCAGCGCTGGGAGGCAGAGGGAGGCAGGTGGATCTCTGAGTTGCAGCATAATTTAGGCCAAAGGAAGTCCTTGGACATGGGAATGGAAACCAGTCCAGCCACTATGGGAATCAGCGTGGAGGCACTTCAGAACTCTAAAGAGACCAGCCATTAGACCCCGCACTGCACTGCCGGGCACTTACCACAGGACTCCAAGGCAGCATACCACAGACACGCTAAGCTATGCAGCCAGCCTGGTGCCCATCAAAGTAAAGAATGGGTAAGGAAAATGTGGGCTATGTAAGAAGGGGATTCCTTTCAGCCACAAGGAAAACAAGATTAACCCACTAAGCCGACTAAGCCAACCACAGGAAGACAAATACTATATTTTCTTTTATTTGTGAATCCTAGAATCTATAAATACATAAAACCATACATCATTGTGGATGGTGTGAAAGTAAAACTGGGGAGCATAAGGGGTTAATGGACGAAGAGAAAGGTGGAGAGGGGTTGCATGCCCGATACATGCATTATAGGCTCTGTGCAAATTGCTTTATGAAATTCAGGATAATTTTCAAAAGGTGAAATGGAGTCTGGGATTGTATTTTTGAGACAAGGTCTCATTATTTAATCCCAGCTGACCTGAAGCTCTATATAGGTCAGGCTGGCCTCAGAGTCCTTGAAATTGACTGCCTCTGCCTCTCAAGCCCTGGGAATTGAACTTGGATCAGTTGTCAGTCTTGGTGGCAGTCACCTTTATCCAGTGAGCCATCTCTTTGTGAGACTTTTTTTTTTTTCCGAGACAGGGTTTCTCTGTATAGCCTTGGCTGTCCATGAGCACACTATGAACAGAATCCTGCCTCTACTCCTGGGTGGAGCTGGGGCTCAGACAACCTTGTACTCTGGATCCGGTCTCTATCCTCTAAGCAGCAAGGGAACAGCTGTGTGCTAGCACTGCCAGCCTTGAGCTTGGAGACTAACTTCCAGCCTTCTGGATACTTCAGAGTATTTGGATCATCCTGCTTTATCCAGGAATGTCCAGAAGCTGTTGCAGAGGCAGCAGCTGGAAGACCTTACCTCCACAATTGACATCAGCGAATAAACTCTCTTTCTCCAAACCTGCTCCAGTGGCCAGCATTGCCAGGTTATACAGGTCTGCTTATACAGGTTATACAGGTAACAGGAGAGATGCTCACCCTCTCAATCAAGCAGGAAATAGAAAGCAATCGTTTTCCGTGCATTTAGAAGATCTAAGCCCAGGGTACCATCCTTACTGCCACATAAGCCAGACTGGGGCTGCATACACCTGTAACCTCATCCTTGATGAGAATAAAGAATTTGGAGGATCAAGGCAATCCCTGTGACTGGTGAACAAAAAGGATTCTCACTGGCACCTCCCTGTGAGCGAGTGAGAAGGGGTCTCACATAGCCCAGGCTAGCCTCAACCCTCCCCCACAACTCAGGTGCTGGGATGGCAGACATACACAACCATGCCTGACTTATGCATTCTAGGTAAGCACGCTACAAACTGAGCTACCCCGGTCCCCCAACTTTCAAATATTTAAGTAGACGTTTTCCAGCCCTATGGCGCTCGTCCTTGCAGCCAGCCGTCCATGCCGTCGAAGTAGAGGACAGGAAATCGCAGGCCGTACGCGTGCTGTACCTTGGTGACAAGCTTCGGAGTAGCAGAACAAACCTAAAGGGAATGGTCAAATAAAGCACGAGACCGCTGAGTTAAGGCTATGTTACCTAGCTGCCTACAGAATCTGCCAGAACTGCTCCACCAGCACCACCACCACCACCACGCTCCACCTCTAGGGCCAGTCTGCACAACAGTATGTGACCGCTAGAAGAAACCTTTAAAATCATGCCGGCAGTGCCAAGTCTCTACCCTCCGGCGTTCTGGGGATTTCCAAACCTTAGTTCCACGCAGTTTCTGTTCCCATTCACTGAAGTCCAGGCGCCAGGCTTTTCTGAAAGCACCCCTTTCCGCCCCCCCCCCGCCCCCCGACTCCGCGCACAGAGAATGTGAGCCTTCCGGATGATGTTCCCTGAAGATCTCTTGGATGTCACTGAGTCCCCACACTTCTGTGTGTCTTCATAAAACATTCCTGGGATTCTTAGTGTTAGCTTCCAGCTGGGATCTGAGTTCCAGAAAAGCTGAGAATTCTTGCTCGGTCTTGGTGAGGTTACTGGGCTACTTGAAGATCTATTTATTTAAATACATTGTGGGTGTTCAATGGGCGCACATTACCCAGCAATAGTTGCTCAGGAGGTTTTAAGACTTCCTTGGAAATGCAATGTTTCCTACTCCATTCACAAGTAAACTGAGGGAGTTGGTTTACAAACCAGATTCTCCCATGTAGGCCCTTCCAAAAAAATTTTTGTTTTTCTAACTAAAAAGTGGAGATGCCGGGGATTGAACCCGGGGCCTCATACATGCAAAGCATGCGCTCTACCACTGAGCTACATCCCCTGGTGAAAGTCTGTGTTTTCCGGAATAAATAACAGAGATGAAACGCTTGCTGTTCTAAGGTCTGGGGTTTTTTGGTTTTGGTTTTGTTTTTTTCCGATCTTGATTTATGATGTTGGTGTCATGAGCTGAAGCCTCAGAAGAAAGGAAAGGGGAGAGGAACAGAGAAGAAAGGGAAAGAGCTAGAGAAGAGGAACGTAGAAGAGGGAAGGAACCGTGGGCCCGACGCTGTGTCGTTCTTTCTTTCTTTCTTTCTTTCTTTCTTTCTTTCTTTCTTTCTTTCTTTCTTTTTTTGTTTGTTTGTTTGTTTGTTTTCCGAGGCAGGGTTTTTCTGTATAGCCCTGGCTGTCCTGGAACTCACGCTGTAGATCAGGCTGACCTTGAACTCATATCTGTGTCTTTCTATAGCAGCTTGTCAGGAAGTGAGCTAACATGGCTTGTCCTCGTTAGTATAGTGGTGAGTATCCCCGCCTGTCACGCGGGAGACCGGGGTTCGATTCCCCGACGGGGAGGCTAACAGTGGATTTTGCGTTAGCATTTTTAGGAAATGGTGGATGTGTTCAGGAGGCTCTGAAAAGACTCTTACCATGCCTAACCATAATCTGCTTTCATCAACTTTATAGAGAACCCCTGGTCTCACTTAGGTTGGTCTAGTTAGGAAGCAAGTCTGGCCCTGGGTATCTGTCCAATGCGAACTCCAAATACCTCGCTGGCTAACGAGGCAGCCTCTGCTGAGAGAGCCCTCCCTCCCTTTCCTCCCATTTTTCTTAACCATCTTACTCCATTTTTGCCCTGAAGATCGGTTTTTATTTTCTTTATTTTTAAAAGCCAAATAAAAGCACACGCTGAGAAAGCATATATCAGTTGCCTATGTCTTGCCAGGGTTGTTTTTGTTTGTTTGTTTTCTTTTGGTTTTTCGAGACAGGGTTTCTCTGTATAGCCCTGGCTGTCCTGGAACTCACTTTGTAGACCATGCTGGCCTCGAACCAGGGTTTTGTTTTTTTTTAATTCCTGGTTGACCTTGTAACCCCAGCAGGCCTTCCTGTCCTCCACTTCCATTTTGGTTTTGAATTGTGTTTTGAGACAAGACTTTTATGCATCCAAACTGATTTTTCTTTTTTAGATTCATATTATTTTATGTACAGCAGTGTTTTACCTGCTTGGGTGTCTGTGCACTACGGGTGTGCCTACTGCTGGTAGAGGTCAGTAGAAGGATGAGATCCCCTGAACCTGGAGTTGATGATTGTGAGCCACTATGTGGGTGTTGGGAATCGAGCCAGCCTGGGCTACTACTGAGGTCAAGGATATCCTGAGCAACTTAGTAAGATGGCTTCAGATTAACAATGTAAAAAGTTTGGGTGTGCCGGGCAGTGGTGGCACATGCTAATTCCAGCACTCGGGAGGCAGAGGCAGGCAGATTTCTGAGTCTGAGGCCAGCCTGGTCTACAGAGTGAGTTCCAGGTCAGCCAGGGCTATACAGAGAAACCCTATCTGCATGTGTGTGTGTGTGTGTTCATTTGAGCACACACACAGGTTTCCTCTCCCAACCTCTCCTTCTCATAGGACTCATCCCAATAACTCCACACAGTTGCAGCCATTCCCCCCCAACACACACACATACTTTTTAAAGATTTATTTATTTTATGTGGTCCTCTCAGATCCCTTGGTTGTGAGCCACCATGTGATTGGTGGAAATTAAACTCAGGGCCATCTGGAAAGACCAACCGGCGGTGTTCCTAACGGCTGAGCCATCTCTCCAACCCAGATCTATCTATCTAGATATTTATTTATTTATTTATTTGCTTTATAGCCCCACCTCTCCTTTCCTCCCAGTCCCCCCACCTCCTGCCCCTATGCCCATGCCTCCCTCCCCTTCTCTGAGAAGGGGAGGACACCCCCCATCCCCACACTTGTTAGAAACCAAGAAGCCCCACAAGCCCCCCCGGTACATCAAGCCTCTGCAGGTCTAGGGACATTCTCCCCCACTGAAAGCCAAGGAAGGCAATCCAGTTAGGGGAACTGGATCTACAGGCAGGAAACAGAGCACCAGCTGTTGGGAGACCCACATGAAGACCAAGCCACACATCTACATAGGTGCAGTGCCTAGGTCTAGTCCACATATACTCTTTGGTTGGTGGTTTAGTCTAAGTGAGCCCCGAATGGGGCCAGGTTACTTGACTGTTGGTCTTCTTGTGGAATCCTTGTCGCCTCTGGGTCCCTCAACCCTTCCACAAGACACCCCGAGCTCCGTCTAAAATTTGACTGTGGGTCTGCATCCGTTTCCATCTGCTGCTGGGTGGAGCCTCTCAGCTGGCAGTTGTGCTAGACTCCTGTCCCAAGCATAGCAGAGTACCATTAACAGTGTCAGGGATTGGTTCACATCCATGGAATGGATCTCAAGTTGGGTCAGTCATTCCTTGGCCGTTCCCTCAGTCTCTGCTCCATCTTTGTCCCTACACATCTTGTAGCAGGACAAGTTGTAGCCACAGTCTGATATTGTCAGGGCTGGGACACATGACTTTTCAAGGGGACACTTAGGGACCTTGGCTTGCTAGATTTTTGCGCGTGGAAAGTTGACCATCCTTTTTCCATTTTCCACCAAACCATCATGTCAACGCTTGGGCATCATTGCCCCCACCCTCGCCTCCCCCTTCCCCCATCCCAGATCAAGGCCATCAACAAGCCCCCTTCCTCCTTCTGAGTCCTCTCACGTCACTTTCCAGGTCCTCTCTTGCAGGTGTAGCCTAAACACTACAGCTCCAGTTTGGACCACCACACCAGCCCTCATCCCTCCTGCGTGCGGTTGCCTCTCTAGCTCACCGCTCCACGCTCTCTGCAGGCCACCTCGCGGACCTCACTTCCTGCCCTTGCTCCCCAGGATAAGCCTTCCGCATTCTGCTCCCCTAAGAGAAGGAAGCAGTCACTGTCCACCCCTATCTGTACCAGCCTTCTTTCCCCGTGCTTCACAGCTGAGCCTGTGTGCACAGATATGTAGAGTACGCTTGGAGGCCGGATGTGAGTCGGGTGTGGACCTGCCCAGGCAAAACCTCATCCCAGGGATTGTTTACTGGTATCCCTAGCCGCCCGACAGCTGGCTGCATTCTGAAAGGACCCGTCTCCTTCTCCGAGAGGAGAATGGGGAACAGAAGGAACAGATCTTTGAGCCAAGATCATTTGAGCGTTTGTTACTCAACAACAGGTTAGCTTAGGTGTGTACTTCCAGTTAATAGGGAATAAATTTGCAGTGGATAATAAGATCCTGGGAGTTCCTGAAGGACCTTCGTGTCTTAGGGGATGCGCAGGGACCAAAGCACACCGGTAACTCAAAAATGAGACAGGTATCTAGGCATCTAAGCTTGGGGAAAAAAAAAAAAAAAAAACAAAAAAAAAAAAACCCAAGGATACAAAAACCTTAGAAACGACAAGGAGGAGAGAAAAAACGAACCAGTAGTAGCAGCCGCCGAAATAGCTCAGTTGGGAGAGCGTTAGACTGAAGATCTAAAGGTCCCTGGTTCGATCCCGGGTTTCGGCAGCTCGTACTTTTCCTGCATTTACTTCCAATTTGTTAAAATGTTTTCGATTTCTTTCTACATAAAATTCTGGAGCTTCATCGCAGAAGGCTCTGGAAATTTACCATCCTGTTCCCTTTAATGGTGAATGAACGTAATTCCCTAAAGCAAATACCCATCTTCCGCACATGCGCGTTCTCATGATGATAATTGTGATGCTTGTTGTTGTATGCTGGTGTATTTATTAATGTTGCACTCTAAACCCAGGTGGCAAAATGAAGACTTAAGTAAGAGAGATTCATTTCAAGAGCACGATTCAATCAAAGCCGATTTATTACATTACGGCATCCAAAGAATCTTAAAGGAGCTTCTTGCCAGAGTTGCTTTTAGCTTTCTTCCTCGTTAGTATAGTGGTGAGTATCCCCGCCTGTCACGCGGGAGACCGGGGTTCGATTCCCCGACGGGGAGACTGCTAAATTTTTTTTTTTTCCTTTTTTTGTCACTAACTCTTGTGGTTTTCATTTGTCTTCCAACCTATTTAAACTCTTCAACGTTCACGAGTACGTTCAGCATGCTGTAGATTAAGCACACCTATTCTCCTTCATAGTGTACACGATCTCAGCCCAGGTAGCAGATCGCAAGAAAGACCCTGTTCTCCAGCTGCTGTCCTTCGGTGTCCCTGGTCCCCAACAGGAAGGAACAAGACGGAGACCCAGACCCGGCTCACTCTGCGGCCCGCACTGCGTCTCCTTCTTTCTCCAGACTCTACGCGGACCTTCTAATATCTGTGAATTTGGGTCGTTTCCTTGTCCCTCACACAATTGTACATCCTTCCGAATTTTCACCATCCTTGCGTTCATTTATTCCCTCGTGGGCCCCTTTAGAGGAATTGGGTGGTCAGTAAAACAAAGAGCGAAATCACGAGAATTGGGAACTGCCACAGCTCGTGATCGAGCCTACAGGCTCTGTTCTTGCAGGGAGCAGCCGGGGTTGAGTGTGCCTATGCTGTCCAAGTTCCACACGGGGCTGAGAGGTCAGGTAACATCAGCTGCTATGCCCAGCATTCTTACAGACGACGTCAGGCCCCCGTTCCTGTGAGAGCACTGATGGGTATGAATAGCAGGTCATTTGAGGGCACAGTATCTACACCGGAAATAATAGGCAATCCCGGGGTGCAGCCCTGAAGGTTTGGGGAGTCTCTCCTCGCGGCTCCCAGTCAAAACCAACAGCCCCTCTTTTCACTGAGATACTGCAGTTTGCATTCTTGCTCCAAATTTGAGCCGTGATGGTGACGTCTCAAACTGTTCGGCCATTTTCATATCCAGAAAATTCTTCCAGAAGGCGGGGAAGGCGTGAGGGGATGGGGCGTAGGGGGAGCAGTTTTCAAGCAAGCTTATAAACTCAGTCCTCGAGGTTGGAAAGCATCTCAAGTGTAAGGAAGCAGAGAATTCCGAGAGAGGAACGTTGGGGTCAAGTCCGGAATTTATGTAGTTTTAAATTTATTTTTACTTTTTGTTTGTTTTTTGAATTGGGTAAAAGTTTATTTTATATCAAGGCAATACTGAACACTTTTCTATAAAAGAAGAGGTAATTTATATTGCTAAGTCCTACACTTGATCTTAGCCAAAAGGCGGAGAAGCAATATATTGCTAAGTCCTTAAGTCCCCTTTAAATAAACACAATTTAAATTTAAGAGTTAGAAAAGAAAGGAGCACAAAGCGTTATTAATACCCTATTAAAGGATTTCTCAGAAGCAGCACAGAGCCAGTCGGGGATGTAGCTCAGTGGTAGAGCGCATGCTTTGCATGTATGAGGCCCCGGGTTCGATCCCCGGCATCTCCACTTTTTTTTTTTTTTTTTTTTGGCCATTTCTGTCCCTGGGTCTTTGCAATAAAATATCGCCAGGAAAGACTCCGAATTTTACATTCATTCTTACTCTGAAACCTGTAAAAATTTAACTATGCGCCTCTGGAAGGGTCATAATAGAGCGGGCAGCATCGGGCCAAGTGATGACCGATGACCCCGATGGTTTGATTATTGAACCGCTGTAAAGGTAGAGGGAGGACCATCAGGGAAGTTTTCATTTCATAGCTCCAGGACACTGACCCCCGGGGCGCAGGAGTGCAGGGCACTCGAATTTCAGCTGCCCCACTCGAGGTCCAGCTGCCCCTGTCGGGGGCCCGGCTTTGCACAGCAGGCTCCGTACCTGATAAGAATGAATGACGTACACAGGGCGCTTTTCATACTCAGAGATGCACGGTACTTGCCTGTCTTTACCATTCAAGTTAAGGTGCACTTTAATAAAAAATAAATAAATAAAAGATTCCATGGGTTCTACACAATCAGATAGACAGCTTACTGTCACCACTTCCCTGTCATGTGACTGGACTTGTCCTCTGGCTGTCCTTGGCACCCACTGGGCCTTGTGCTCGCAGAGGTCACCTGCCTCTGCCTCTGCCTCCTTAATGCTGGGATTAAAAGCATGCACTACCTTGACTGGTCTTTTATTTTATTTTCAAGTTGTTACTTTGTATTTTATTTTATGTTTATTGGGGTTTTTTTTGGGGGGGGGGGGTTGGTTTTTTATTTTGTTTTGGTTTTATTTGTTTGGTTTTGGTTTTTTCGAGACAGAGTTTCGCTGTGTAGCTCTGGCTGTCCTGGAACTTACTCTGTAGACCAGGCTGGCCTCGAACTCAGAAATCTGCCTGCCTCTGCCTCCCCAGTGCTGGGATTAAAGGCGTGCGCCACCACCGCCCGGCGACTGAATATTTCTGTGTACGCTGAGGCCAGAAAGTGCTGGATTCCCCTGGAACTAGGTGGTGGGCACTGAATCTAGCAGCCAGTGCTCTTTACCACTGAGGCATCCCCAGCCCCATACAATGTATCGCTACCATAGACACCTCTCACATTTCCCCTCCGATTCCTCCACACTCGTCCTATCCCCATGTCCCCTTTCTCCCATCCTCCAAGAATATATGTGTAAACTCACTGAGTCCAATTTGTGCTCCAATGGATGGTGCATTCATGGAGAACGGTTAACCTACAGGGACCCTCCCTTCCTGTCGGCCTGTGTACCGGAGGCTATCCGTGGAGATCTCTGGCCAGGCCAGGTGGGAAAGTTCAAGCAAAGGAGAAAGGACAAGAATTGCCACTTCCGCTCCATTTCCGCAGCCGGCGTTGCTCTTGCTAATGTTGCCCCAAGAGCAGGCAAAGCTCCTACCACCCCTGCAGGGTCTCCGGGACTTCTAGCCTTAGCTGGACTTTACCAAGCTTCCACTCACGGTCCACCTCCCCACACCTTCCGAGCAGCGATTAACTATCCATGGCTCCCATCCTCCTTCTCCATCAATACCAGAATGTTGACTGGCTGTTGTTGTTGCAAAATAGGGTTTCAAAATATAGCTATGAGCCGGGCGTGGTGGCGCACGCCTTTAATCCCAGCACTCGGGAGGCAGAGGCAGGAGGATTTCTGAGTTCGAGGCCAGCCTGGTCTACAAAGGGAGTTCCAGGACAGCCAGGACTATACAGAGAAACCCTGTCTCGAAAAACATATATATATATATATATATATACACACATATATATAGCTGGTTTGAAACTCACTGTAGACTAGGCTAGTCTTTAACTCACACAGATCCACCTGCCTCTCTGCCTCTCAAGCACTCAGATAGAAGGTGTGCAGGGAGAGGGAGGTCTGCTTCTATTAACATAACTGGAGCCATTTTTATATTCAGTTTCCATTTTGCTCAAAAGGTGAAATCAGGTTCTCAGACTCTGCTTCCCTGAAGTAATTTGTAGTTGACAACTAAAATTTTCTCATACAAGGTCATAAGGCTATGGTTATAATTAATACTCATGCTCTGTTATCTTACTACTCCAGAAAACCCCTACCCATCACCTCACATACGTCACCTAGGACCAATCACCTTTAACTTCAGTCTAGTTAGCCAAAATGTAATACTGCTCCCACCCCCGGACCCCTTGACTTCAGAACTTTTGAACTTGATTTTTTTCCTATAAGAAGCCTGCCCAGAGAGCAAACCAACATCATAGTTTGGCTCCGGAGTCCTCTGTGACCCTGATTGAGCAGTCTTGGTGTGCTGGTGTGCATGTTTAATAAATGGTGTGTGTGTGTGTGTTTAATAAAAAATAAACCAGCCGGGCGTGGTGGCGCACGCCTTTAATCCTAGCACTAGGGAGGCAGAGGCAGGCAGATTTCTGAGTTTGAGGCCATCCTGGTCTACAGAGTGAGTTCCAGGACAGCCAGGGCTATACAGAGAAACCCTGTCTCGAAACCCCCCCCCAAAAAAAAAAAACCAAAACCAAAACCAAAAACCTTCCATGTGGGTGTTGGGAACTAAACCTGGGGGGTGGAGGGGGCTCTCCTCTTTTTCCTCCTCCTCCTCCTCCTCTCTCTCTCTTCTCCCTTTCTCCTCTCTCTCCCTCCCTCCCTCCTCCATCTCTCTACCCCCCCTCCACTGCTCTTTTTCTTTCTCTCGAAAGAGTTTATACAGTCCTGGCTAACCTAGAGCTCACTGCATAGACCAGGCTGTCCTCAAAACTCACTTGAGATCTGCCTGCCTCTGCCTCTGCCTCCCGAGGGCTGAGATTAAAGGGTGCACCACCAGCTTCCCTTTTTATTTTTTTAGTTTCTCCTGTTCTATCACCCTACCACAGCTATTCATAAAGCCCCTTTTGCTTCTTTTGGACCCCCTAGTTTCTTACTGATAATTCATATGCATCTATAAAAATTCAAAGTTCAGATCCCCACATAAAAGAGAACATGTGGTTTTTCTTTCTTAGCCCAAGCTACTTCACTTAATATACTATTTTTCTTTTTGTTGTTGTTGTTTTGTTTTTTTGTTTTTTTGAGACAGGGTACCTCTGTGTAGCCCTGGCTGTCCTGGAACTCACTCTGTAGACCAGGCTGCTGGCCTCGAAGTCAGAAAACCCTCCTGCCTCTGCCTCCTGAGTATTGGGATTAAAGGCGAGCACCACCAGGCCCGGTACCAGCTCTCTTTCTTACCTGCTGAACATTTCCATGACCTGTTATCAGCATATCTGAGACAGGGTCTCAACTCTGTAGCCCTGGCCCGGACTTCACTGAGGCTAGCCTCAAAGAGTGCGGGCCGTTTTTATTTTTGAGACAAGATGGCTGGCATGATGTGACTTACCACACTGGCTGACACACTGGCTTCATGCTGTTGGCGAGGAAGGGTTCCTTCTCTCTCATGTCAACAAGGTTGAAAAGAAGTTTATGGTTATTTTTAAAATGGTCTGTCCGGTCTGACAGAAAACTAATGACCTGCTTCTGTTCTACCCCTTGTCTTATACCTCATGGATAGTCAGGACAAGGGAAACCACCAGGAGGGGCCATCATTTCCAAAGGCTAGTGCTAGGAATGGGATTTCTCCAGAGAGCCATGAATCTCTGAAAATATGCTTGCTTGCTTGTTTGCTTGCTTTCTCTTTTTCCATTCTTTCTTTCTTTTTGTTTTTTGTTTCTCCGTGTAGCCCTATAGACCAGGCTGGCCTACTCTGAGATCCACTTGCCTCTTTTTTTTTTTTTTCTTTGGGAGACAAGGTCTCTCTCAGTCCACAGTGGCCTGGAACACATCATCATAGCTCAACCTCCCAAATTCTAGACATACAGGCATGAACTACTCTCCCAGCTTAAAATGCAGCAGTTGGAAAAACATGTTTCTGCCATGTGGCAGTGGCGGTGGTGGTGGTGGAAGTAGCTGAGGCAGCAGGGGCTACACAGAAACCCTGGTTCAAAAATCCACATGTGTGATGTACTTGTATATGGAGGGTGCCTTGTTGGAGTCGGTGTGTCACTGTGGGCACTGTGTCTTAAGACCCTCACCCTAGATGCCTGGAAGTAAGCCTTCCACAAGAAGTCTTCAGATGAAGATGTAGAGCTCTCTGCTCCTCCTGTATTATGTCTGCTTGAATGCTGCCATGCTCCCACCTTGATGATAATGAACTGAACCTCTGAACCTGTAAGCCAGCCTTAATGAAATGTTGTCTTTGTAAGAGTTGCCTTGCAGCACTCAGGAGGCAGAGGCAGGCAGATTTCTGAGTTCGAGGCCAGCCTGGTCTACAGAGTGAGTTCCAGGACAGCCAGGGCTATACAGAGAAACCCTGTCTCGAAAAACCAAAAAAAAAAAAAAAGAAAAGAAAAAGAAAAAAAGAAAAAAAGAGTTGCCTTGCTGGGCTGGTGGTGCACGCCTATAGCCCTGGCTGTCCTGGCACTCACTTTGTAGACCAGGCTGGCCTCGAACTCAGAAATCCACCTGCCTCTGCTTCCCGAGTGCTGGGATTAAAGGCGTGTGCCACCATTTTTCTTTTCTTTTCTTTTTTTTTTTTTTTTGAGACAGGGTTTCTCTGTATTGCCCTGGCTGTCCTGGCACTCACTTTGTAGACCAGGCTGGCCTCGAACTCAGAAATCCACCTGTCTCTGCCTCCCGAGTGCTGGGATTAAAGGCGTGCACCACTACGCCCGGCTCAGTAGGTGGATTTCTTGAGTTTGAGTCAGCCTGGTCTACAGAGTGAGTTCGAGGTTACACAGAGAAACTGGGACTCGAAAAAACAAACAAAAAACAAATAAACGAATAAATAAATAAGTAAATAAATAATGAGGAATAAGAACAACATATAGTAACATATATGCATGAATGTGCTTTCAATACTAACCAAAAATATTAACTATAAAATTATTTTATAGCTTAAAAAAATCTATTAGATGTCTGTGAATGGTGGACTTCAAGGAACGATAGAAGAATGGGTACCAAGGATTGGGAGAGGGGTGATGGTTTCAAGTCTGAAAGATGGGTGCAGGAGAGTTTTGTATCACAACACTTGGAAGGCTGGTGCAGGAGAGTTACCTAGAGTTTGTGACCAGACTGAGCTATATTGTGAAAGGACAATATAAACCCCATGTGTCTCTATTTTAAAGACCAGGAATGATTTAAAAAAAAAAAAAAAAAAAAAAAAAAAAAAAGGCCATAGGGCACCAGCTTCAGGAATACACCATAAGTCCCGGAAACTAAGTCATGAGACACCAGCTCTAGGAACAGACCATAAAATCCAGAAGAAGATCATAAATCTCCCCCCCCCCCCAACACACACACACAAAGGACAGCCTGGGGATAACCACAAAAAATGGGGAAATATCTTATCTCAGAACGGGTCAGCTATACTGGGTGGCCCTAATCTCATCACATGACATAGGAATGCAGACCACTGACCACCTGTGGCCCCCTAACACTCACCAATGAAATGTTTGGTTTGCATCCCCCACAGGGCAGCTCGAGATCATGTATAACTCCAGTGCCCGAGAATTCCTCACTTCCTTCTATCGGATCCTCCATGCACATGGTGCACAGACCATACATGCAGGCAAACACCCGTACACGTACACAGAAAGTAAAAAAGAATTAAACCTCTAGACAAACAGGGGGCCATGGAGATGGCTTAGTGAATACTATGGTAACTACAAGTTCAACCCCACGCGTGACTCCACACGATTGATCTTCAGTCTCCACATGCATGTCATAACTCGCAGCCCACAGCTCCACCCCTGATAATATACAAATAAAAGCCAGGTGTGGTGGCGCATGCCTTTAATCCCAGCACTTGGGAGGCAGAGGCAGGTGGATTTCTGAGTTCGAGGCCAGCCTGGTCTACAAAGTGAGTTCCAGGACAGCCAGGGCAAAACAGAGAAACCCTGTCTTGAAAAACCAAAAACCAAACAAACAAACAACCCCACAAATAAAGATAAAATGTTTTCTAACTTTTGCCAGGCAGTGGTGATGCACAACTTTAATCCCGAAGCTGGTGGATCTCTGAGTTTGAGGCCAGCCTGGCCTACAGAGTGAGTACCAGGAGAGCCACGGCTGTTGTGTTTTATAAAAAGATAGAGAAGGAAGGAATATGTTTGTAGGATGTGAGGTATGGTGTGGGGGAAGGAGCTGCCTCTGTGGGCCCATGCTGAGGCATCCCTTCTCCCTGAGGGACCAGCCACGCTCATTCTATAGTACAGAATAAAGTTCGAGGCCAGCCTGGTCTACAGAGTGAGTTCCAGGAGAGGCAGGGCTACACAGAGAAACCCTGTCTTGAAAAACCAAAAAAAAAAAAAAAAAGAAAGAAAGAAAGAAAGAAAGAAAAGGAAAAGGAAGCTGTTAAGCTGTTTTAATTTAGGCTTATGCGTGTTGTGGGGGTCCACAGAGTGTGGGAAAGGGCTCTTCTGGGGTGTGTGTGTGTGTGTGTGTGTGTGTGTGTGTGATATGTGTGTGATGGTGGAAAAGAATTGAGATGGGATTTGAAGTCTCTCCAGGGTTGCTAGGAAACCTCAGGAAGTCGACTGGGTGGCTCCTGAGGGTGCCTGCCTGGGGTTGCAATAGCTAAGACCTCAGTCAAGCCCTCAGCAATACAGGAAGCGGGGCACCTTTATTGTCTGCAGCACGAGATGCTCCAGCAGACGGGGACTTGGACTGGAAGGAAGGAAGCCATGCCCAAGATCATAAGCATCAGGTCTTAAGCCTGGTTCCCTGCTACTCTAGCATATAGTATCTGAATAAATATGAAGGCAGTATAAACTCTGTAGAGTCAGCTTTTGCAAAAAAATATTAGCTGTATTGGGTCTCATTTACGTATTTGATTTTACTGGCTCAGGCCTCAGCTTGAAAGGCCGAGAAAACTACTACTTGTTTATGAACAAAGATAAGCCGGCTGGAATTCGTGAGCCTCAGCTCACACAGGACCCGGCCTGGGATCTACACGTTTCTAATTTTGGAAAAATTTGATGACCTGGTTTTGGGTTTTTATTGTTATTGTTGTTTGTTTGAAGGCTAGGTACAAAGAAAGCGGACTTTGGGGGCAGGTTAGGGACAAACCAAAAAAAAGAACAAAAAACTGCGTAATGCACAGAGCTGGTGTCTGATCTGGAGGCTAGGTCATGGCTGGGCCAAGTCCGGCTTCTCTATGCTTGTTCATAAACAGGAAGCAGACAGAACACAGCGCCCTGTTTTTCTCCCTCCCTTTGCTCTACAAGCTGAGGCCTGCCCTTGGCCTTGGTCACCTTGTCTGGTGAGCTAACCCGTGGCAAAACAGACTTCTGGCTCCCCACTTCCTTATGAGGAGAAAAACACCACCAACTGACCCTTGTGCTTAGTCCAGTCCCCTATTACTGAGTCCAGTCACACACCAGGTGTGACCTTCAGACAGGGATGACCTAGCGGCAGGGACACACAGGCGGCAGCCACCCATCCCCGCCCCCCTCCCATCACGCAGCGGGGGGGGGGGGGGGACTAAACCCAGAACAGCCCATCACGCGTAGGAGTCCTCAGCCAATCCCTCCCTGTTGCTGGGGCCCTTTCTCGGTCCCCATTGGTGACGGCTCGGAATCGGTCGTCCCTGGTCGCCAGCAAAGGACGGATCTGGGTGTGGAACGAACTGCAGAAGGAATCCAGTGAGTCACGGGGCTTCCAGCACATTCTAGCATTTCCCCGCACTAGGTCAGGAGGTTTAGGACTTTAGGACTGTGACTTGATACTTGAGTCCTTGAGGCCAAGTAGGATATGGGACATTGGAGTCCTTTTCAGAAAATAGACCAGCCCTGCCATTAATCTGCTCCCATGTTGTCTGTAAGGGAAATCTGAGGACACAGAGTTCCATATGGGTGGCAGTGCCTGTCACTGTGACTTGTCTATGACTGTCTCTGGCATCTGTGACTAGTGTTATTCCCCTCCTTAACCCTCAAGGGATGTAACAAACTTACTGGGTGGCTCCTGGCGAAGCGGCGGCTGTGCCCGAGAGCAGCAGCCAGCTCTGAGGGGGAAGCCATTTGCTCCCATCCTGGCTGCCCATGCCGGTTTAAGAAGTAGGTCGCCTCTGTTGTAAGAACACACTGTGGATGGGTTATTAAAAACAAAACAAGGAGCTGATATTAGGATGCAAAGTGAATAAAAAAATATTTTAAAAAAATTAAAAGCAAAAAAACACCCCAGCAGTGGTGCTGCAGGCCTTTAATCCCAGCACTGGGGGGGGGGGGGGGGGGGGGGGGGCAGGTGGATTTCTGAGTTCGAGGACAGCCTGGTGTACGGAGTGAGTTCCAGGACAGCCAGGGCTACACAGAGAAGCCCTCTCAAAAAACCAAACCAACCAACCAAACAAAACAAAACAAAAACAAAACAAAACAAAAAAACATTGTATGTATGAAATTCTCAAAGATTATTTTAACCTATATATTTTACTATGGGTGGTGGGGTACCACGTCCCCCAGCTTTCAGGAGGCAGAGGCAGGAGGAGCTCTGTGAATTAAAGGCCAGCCTCCTCAGTTCCAGAACAGCCAGGGCTACACAGAGGAAACCCTGTCTCAAAACTAAAACCAAAACCAAAACAAACAAACAAAAAAATCCATGTGTCGATTTTTAGAGAATTTATTCTTTGAGTCAAAAATACTTTCTTCTCTTGACAGAAAGTAGCACTCATTACTTACACATAGCAATAGGTTTCAGTATGATATGCATTTTCATCATGGTTATTGGACATTAGATCATGTAGTTCTTACACATTTACACTTCGTACTTTCTTCCTTACCCCAGAGCCTTGAGGATCTCCTCCTTTCAAGCTCACCTTGGCCAGGTCCAGGCCTCAAGCTTTGCTTCTTCCCCACCCCTACCCCCACCCTCACTTCTGAAATCAAGGCTGCCTGCCTCTGAATCTTCTAGACTCTGGAAAAAAAAAAAAAAAAAAAAACAAAAAACAAAAAACCTGATGCCACAAAGCTGGTGACTCAGCCAAGAAACAGGAGTCACGAGGCTGAAGCAAAGCGACAGCCAAATATAGCCTGGTGTGGGCGGAAGCCAGTATTGCTTTAGAACCAACTTCAGTGTTTTCTTCCCTTCTTCAAACTTCTGTCTGAATTCTAGAAAGAACTGACCTGCCCAGAACTCTGCCTCAGAAACCACTGCAGCTTCCCAGAAACCCGGAGAATGACATTTTAATTTTACAGTGGCATATGACCTGGAACCATGGAAAAATCAAAGAAAATAAAGTCTATTCTGAACAACACCTGCAGTTAAAGTGTATTTTGAACAATACCTCTGATCTTGAATGTTTATGAATTCCTAGACCAGGGAGCCAGGCAGGCATGAAATCTTAGTGTCCGGGTGGTAGAGGCAGGAGTATCACTACAAGTTAGAACCCAGCCTGATCTATGTCATGAGTCCCAGGGCAGCCAGGGCTACATATGGGGACCCTGTCTCAAAAAAACTCAAAAATGCTGAGATTAAAGGCATTTAATAGTGTGTGTGTATTCATCTAAGTGTGTGCCACATGTATGTGAGTGCCCCTAGGGACATTGGACCCCCCTGAAGCTTGAGTCACGGGCCTTTATAAGCTAGCTGCCTAACAGGGTTGCTGGGTATTGAATTCATGTACTCTGGAAAAAGACCTGCTCCTACTGGGGAGCCATCTCTCCACCTCAGGGATTCAATTCTTACCTTCTAAGGTCTTAAGCCTTACATTTCAAAAACCTGAATAATTTGAATCATATAAGTGGGGTATATTTTGCTGTAATCTGAACATTGTACTACACATGCACATTTGTGCTTTTTTGTTTTTGTGGGGTTTTTTTGTTTGGTTTTTGGTTTTTTAAGTCAAGGTTTCACTGTGTAGCCCTGGCCATTCTGGAACTTAATCTGTAGACCAGACTTGGGAGGCAGAGGCAGGAGGACCTCTGTAGACTTGAGACCAGCCTGGTCTACATAGCATATTCCAGGACAGGCAGGGCTACACAGAGAAACCCCCATCTGAACAACAAAAATTTAAAAATCAGGGCTTCAAGGGGTTCAGTCTCGGAATATGAACAACAAATATGAACAACATTTTGAAATTTTGACCTTTCATTAGTGACAAGCACATAGAAAACATACAACCTTCTCGAATCCAAGGACACCAGGCTTAGGAAAAAATCGGGAAAGATCAGGTTCTGTTGGGCTTCAGACCTAATGCCAACAGTTTTCAAGAACTGTGTGGACTGTCTGCTTTCCTTGACAAACTCAGATTCGTTTTTCCAAATCAGGGAGAGTTCTCTCCTTCATAGTTAAAAAAAAAATTATTAAAAACCTTTGTTATTTTCCTTGTTAGGAGATTTGCACAGTCATCCACCCTGTCACTGTGCCAAGACAGTGAGGGCTGGGCACTGTGACCCGCTGGGGATGGGGGGATTGAGGAGGCGAGGTCACCAATGGGATCCCAGTGTGACAGGAGCCAAAGCCCTAGGCCCCCCCCTACCGCGGAAAGAAAAGGGGGGTGGGGAGTGGGGGCCTGACTAGGGGGCTCCAGGCCGCGAAGCCTCAGTGCGCCTGCGCCGAAGCCCGCTCCAGCCGCACTGATCCCAGTCGGGTTTTCGCGCCGATCGCGTCACGCGCGCTGATCCCTCCGCCGGGTCGCCCAAGGTCGCAGCCCTGCCCTCCCACACAAAGCCCCTCACTCTCTGGACGCCACCGTGGAACAACTCCGTGAGAGAAACCTTGATGGTTTTAGCCTGTCGCTTCCGCTGCCGAGACTGGCCCTAGCGTTACAAAGTAGTCCCTGACCGCATTGCCCGCGGAGGGATCACGCGGAGGGCGGGGCTTCAGAGACTATATAAAGAGACGCCGGGCGTGCCGCAGTTAGTTCCGTGGAGACTGCGAGTTCTTTCTCTTTTGTGAGGACTGCCGCCACCACCACTGGTGAGGAGAAAACCGCCGCACCCGGCGGGGGACGGGAGGCGGGAGGCGGGACGGGGCGAGAGACAGCCCCGCGGCCCGGACCTTTGGTTCCCGTGGCCCGCGCGGACCGCGGCTGCCCAGAGGCCGAGGACCCGGCGGCAAGATGGCAGCCAAATGGAAGCCTGAGGGGGAAGACGCGCGGACCTGACACGCTGGACGAGGTTGGGGGAGGGAAAATCAGGCCCGCGAGGCCGCTGTCCGCCGGTCAAGCGGGGGACGTCGGAGGCTGTGGGGTGGGGACTGAATTCGGTTTGCGCGCCGAAGGAGCCTCTGCTGTGAGAACTGTGGGGATTGGGCTGGCCCGAGAGGTCGGTTGGCCAGGCGTTGTCCGACCGTTTGCTGAAAGACGGAAGTGCAATCGGGACCGGAAGGGGGTTGGGCGGCGGTTCAGCCTGCCTGGCCTGCCGCCCCCTGTGACGTCGCGGGTTGCGTAGCCACCTAATGGATAGTGACGCTACTTCCTTGACTTTAGCTTCCCCTCAGTTGTAGGACAGGGTTTGGGTCTCGGCCTCGGGAAGCCTCTCCAAAGTAAACAGGAACCGAAAATTCAGAGGGGAAAAGTGAGCCTTTCTTGTCCTGTTTCACTTTAAGAATGTCACTGTACAGCTATGGCTGCTGAAACTTTTTTTGGGGGGGGTGGGAGGTTCGAGACAGGGTTTCTCTGTGTATCCCTGGCTGTCCTGGAACTCACTCTGTAGACCAGGCTGGCCTCAATCTCAGAAACCTGTCTCCCAAGTTTTGGGACAAAATGACTGTGCCACCATTGCCCTGCGACAAGGGTGTTTTTTGTTTTTCGAGACAGGGTTTCTCTGTGTAGCCCTGGCTGTCCTGGAACTCCCTTTGTAGACCAGGCTGGCCTCGAACTCAGAAATCCACCTGCCTCTGCCACCCAAGTGCTGGGATTAAAGGCGTTCACCACCATGCCCGGCTTGGTTTTTTTTTTTTTTTGACAAGGGTGTTTTTTTTAAACTCTGAAAACCTATGCCTCTACCACCCCATGTGATGAGGTCTAAGGCCAACACCACCCCAGATTAATTTTTAATTGTTCAGACAAAAGTTTGGTGTTTTTTGGGGGGAAGGAGGGATGAGGCAGGATCTCATTGTCTTTGGCTGAACTCCCATTTAGAGATCTGCCCACCTCAGTGTTCCCAGTGCTGAGGTCAGCAGTAGGCATGGGCTCATGCTTCAGTTTTGCAGTAGTAACTTGCTATATTTACCATTCTGGAACTGAATACAGGAATTGCTAGTTTTGCCTCCTAAGTGCTGTCGTTTCTTTTTTCCAGTGTGTCCTCATAACCTTCCAGAGGTCAGGCTTTTGTGCAAACTGTTCAAATAGGCAGGAATTGACTTTCAGCTGTAGGAATGCTGGAGTCTCCAATCTGTAAATGTGGTAATACAAAAGGCTCACAATGTCTAGGTTTTGTAACTTTGTGGAGTCAAGAATTTTTATTCTTGGTGGTTTTGGGGAGGTGTGAATCAAGACAGAAACTGTGTAGATAGACCTTGCTATTTAGACTAACTAGCATGCAGTTCACAAATGTTGATGCCATCACACAAACATTTGTGTCATTCCTGACCTGTGTATTGTTTTGTATTTTTGTGACAGACAATGCAGATCTTTGTGAAAACCTTAACTGGTAAGACCATCACGCTGGAGGTCGAGCCCAGTGACACCATTGAGAATGTCAAGGCAAAGATCCAGGACAAGGAGGGCATCCCCCCTGACCAGCAGAGGCTGATCTTTGCAGGCAAGCAGCTGGAAGATGGCCGCACCCTGTCAGACTACAACATCCAGAAAGAGTCCACCCTGCACCTGGTCCTTCGCCTCAGAGGTGGGATGCAGATCTTTG
>LR749495.1:4895190-5121110 GCA_902729485.2 Mus minutoides | reverse complement strand
GAATGTCAAGGCAAAGATCCAGGACAAGGAGGGCATCCCCCCTGACCAGCAGAGGCTGATCTTTGCAGGCAAGCAGCTGGAAGATGGCCGCACCCTGTCAGACTACAACATCCAGAAAGAGTCCACCCTGCACCTGGTCCTTCGCCTCAGAGGTGGGATGCAGATCTTTGTGAAGACCCTGACAGGCAAGACCATCACCTTGGAAGTTGAGCCTAGTGTTACCACCAAGAAGGTCAAACAGGAAGACAAACGTACCTTCCTCAGCACAGTATCTAAAAAGAGCCCTCCTTGTGCTTGTTCTTGGGTTTGATGGGGGAGGTGTCTTAGTTTCCCTATCTTTTAAGCTGTTAACAAGTTTCATTGCACTTTGAATAAAGTTCCTGCATTCCCAAAAATCTTCATTTGTTTTTGTGTTTTGTTGGTTGGTTCCTTGTATTGGGATGTAGAGATTATCATATCATATTTGTGTCATCAGTGTTCCTATCAGGTAAGAAAATGTTGGAATAGGGGCTGTATGATAAGTATTGACTTTTAAAAGTATTTTCCAAATACCTTGTTTTTCAGTGTGTAGCCTTTGCTGTCCTGGATCTTCCTTTGTATACCTTTTAAATTTTATTTATTTTTTGTGGTTTTTCGAGACGGTTTCTCTGTATAGCCCTGGCTTTCCTGGAATTCACTTTGTGGACCAGGCTGGCCTCGAACTCAGAAATCCGCCTATCTCTGCCTCCCGAGTGCTGGGATTAAAGGCATGCACCACCACGCCTGGCGAAATGTTATATTTCTAAAGAGATGTAAACATATCAAATAGAATTTTAAGCTTAAACTTAATTTTGTGAAGTGTATTTATATTTGTAGGTATGTGGATGCTAAAGGCAATTGTCACAATGCCCTAGACATAAGGTCATTTAAGATGAATCAAACTGGGTTCCCTTGTGAGTTAACCTCTGTTCTCACTGTGCTGTGTCTACCCCGAAGTGAAATTTTCTGTAAAACATACCAGGTAATTATCACTTAGATGTACTGAAGAGATTATGTATAGTAATCATGAAAGGCTGAAGTGAGCATGGTGGTACTAACTTTGAATCCTAGCCCCTAGCAGAGCAAGCAGATCTGAGTTCGTGAGTTCCAGGCCAGCCAAGGCTGTAGTAAGACTTGTCACACAAAATAGTTTCCCTAGGTTATGTGCCCATGTGACCTTACTAGAGTCAGGTGTTATGATTGGCCTGGAGAAGCGATTCAGACATTGGAATGCTGGTCTTGTAATTGACATATTGTGCCTCATTGCCACTTGTCCAGAGTAGAGTGGTCCAGGAAGCCTAGCCTTAGCATGTCCTCCACTAAGGATTCCAAGTATAGTCATTTCATTAAAACTGATACTGAGCTGGGCAGTGGTGGTGCACACCTTTAATCCCAGCACTCTGGAGGCAGAGGCAGGTAGATTTCTGAGTTCGAGGCCATCCTGGTCTACAAAGTGAGTTCCAGGACGGCCAGAACTACACAGAAACCCTGTCTCAAAAACCAAAGAGAAAAACAAAACAAAAACTGATAAAATTAGTGAAATTTGTCTTGGCTGTCCTGGAACTTGTGCCACCAAGCTAGGCTGGTTTGATTTGTCTATTCTATGTGGAAAGTGCAGGGTATTCCATGAAGACAATCCTGGACTTTGGAGGAAATGCTTGCTTTATCTTGGTTGCTCATCCTAAGTTAGAGCTATGTAGGCAGCAGTATGGTTTCATGACCCTGTCTCTTTGTATTCTAAGTTGTTGGGTTTTTTTTTTTTTTGTGAATGATGGTGAGGAATAATGAAATAACCAGCCTTAGCCATGTAAGCACATGATCTATTGTGGAGCTAAAATTCACCTCACTTTGTTTTTTTATTCTAATTTTATTTAGGGAGAGCACATGGTGTAAGTCCAGACTAGCTTTGAACTTGTATGTTCCTACCTCAATCTCCCTAATGTCAGATTTATAAACTCAGAGGAAAAGCCTGAGCTTAAGGGTTTCTCCAATGGACCAATGTACAATTTCTTTATTTCTTTTATTTATTTGTTTATTTTGGTTTTTCGAGGCAGGGTTTCTTTGTAAAGGCCTGGCTGTCCTGGAATTCACTCGGTAGACCAGGCTGGCCTCGAACTCAGAAATCCACCTGCCTCTGCCTCCCGAGTGCTGGGATTAAAGGCGTGTGCCACCTTGTAACCCAGGCTGACCCTTGAACCTCCTTATGTCTCAGTGTTGTGTAGGGCTGTCTTACAAGCCACACTGCCATCACCTTCATCAAATCAGCTGTGTCAGCTTGCAAAAATAGCAGGGCTTGTTGACTATTGGTATTGTTTTGTAGGAGAGGCAGGCAGGGTCATGGGACCCTCAACTGAATATCCAGCCTGTTCTCCCAACTTTCTCATAACTGTATATAGTCTCCAGGAGGGGCTAGAGAAAACAGGCAAAAAAGAACTAGGAGAGGCAAGCTTTATTTGGCCACAGGGAAGTAGTCATCATCCATGCTGGGTACAGACTTTACAATGTTATTGCTTTAGCGGTCACCCACGCTTCTGCTCATAACCCCTCACACATGCTCTGTAAGTAAGCCCAATAAACTCATTGGTTTACTTCGGTGGACTCAAATCAGCATTTGTCCTTGGGACCTTAGGCAGAGGGGGAGATGTGGTTTCCATTTCCCCAAGGGAAAGAATTTTAGCAACATTGAGTTTTCAGGTGTTGAGAGTCCTTTATTCTAGTGGCTTAGCATTGGGTAGTCACCCATGGTGACAGTGACACTTGTAGCTCTAGGTGGGTCAGGTGCTAAGGGAAGTGCTGCAAAACTAAAGATCCTCAGAGGACGGAGCAGGGACCAGGTGCTGGGAGAGAACCTGGGTGTAGATCAACAGGAGACCTGACTTTCTTTTTTTTTTGGTTTTTCGAGACAGGGTTTCTCTGTATAGCTCTGGCTGTCCTGGAACTCACTTTGTAGACCAGGCTGGCCTCGAACTCAGAAATCTGCCTGCCTCTGCCTCCCAAGTGCTGGGATTAAAGGCGTGCGCCACTACTGCCCGGCCGAGACCTGACTTTCAAAAGGGGCCAAGTGTTTGGTGTGAGGCAGGGCCTAGATACTGGTTTTCTGCTGTCGTGCTTGGAATGGGACCTTAAACAGGCTGAGAGTTTGAAAATCTAGGGAATTGATTGATGGACTGATTGATCCTGCAGCTGGGGCACACTGAAGAATGATGATCTCAGACTAAGGCCCAGAGTGTAGAGCACTAACTAGTAGTAAAGCCATGAGGCAGAGGGTTCTATCTCTTCTTGCACAGTATAAGTGGGCCCTGTGGTGCAGGCCTGCAATTCCAGAGAGGCAGCTGAAGTCTGGAGGTTTGAAGACAACTGGACCACACTAGACCCTATATCATCACTAATAACTTATTGAGACTGTCTTTTGTCCAAAGTATGTGCAATTAACATATTTTCTCCCAGTAGGGTTCATTTTGTGGTTATACAACCAAAGCTTTGTTGAGCTGCTACTCGGAGGCTGCTCCAGTAGAGGAAAATCAAAACACAGAGACCCAAATCTGCTCTGTGATGGTGTTTGAAGCTCCTGTCTCTGTTCTCATCAATACAGCTGGTCTGTTGTAGATGTGCCTTGCAAACATGAATGCCCAGAAAAATTAAGGTGTTACCTCTTTCCTGTAACTTCCTGGAGGTGAAAACTCAAGCTGACTTTTTCCCTCATTACTCTTCTTTCTCCTCTGTGTTAAGGACATGAATTTTGGTAGGAGATGAAGATTTAAGGTATACCTGTCTCTCCCTTAGAGATGATCATAGAAAACTATGGCTCAGGCTGGGGGAGGGGTACACTAAGCTCAGCACTGAAGAAGTAGAAAGGAGGGCCATCAGTTTAGACCATCTGGACTACAAAATGAGGTCTTGTCTCAAATACCTAAAACATCAGAAAAAAAGATTCATAGGAGCCAGGTGCAGTGGCACACATCCTTAAAACCTGTGATCTCTGTGAATTCCAGGTCAGCCTAGTCCACATAGCAAGTTCAGGTCAGCCAGGACTATATAGTGAGAGCTTGTAGTGGAAGAGGGACTGGAGAACCCGCTCAGCAGTTGAAACTTACTGTCTGCTCTTGCCTAGGACTCAAGTTCAGTTCCTAGCACCCACCTCAATGGCTCACAATTTCTTGTAACATGAGCTCCAAGAGATCCAACTCTCTTCTGAACTCCATAAGCACTGCACTCGGCACAAAACCACACACACATAATTTAAAATCATAAATAATAGCAAGGTGTTTGGCTGCACACCTTTTAATCCCAGTACTCAAGAGGCAGAGGCAGAGGCAGGAGGATCTCTGTAAGAGGCCAGCATGGTCTACATGGCAAGTTCCAGAGCAGCCAGGACTACATAGGTCTTATCAAAAGAAAGAGAATAAGTCTTTAAATAAATGTGCAGAAGAGGACTGGTGAAATGGCTCAGCTGCTAAGCAAGTCTGATGATCTAATTTTTTTTCCCTGACATGTAAAGGTGAGAAGACAGAACACTATGAAATTGACCCCTGACATTTACACGTACACTGTGGCAAGCACTCCCCCCTCACACACATTATGCATACACACAATGTATTTTAAATGTGCTGCTTTGTGACACATCTGCAGACTCTAGCCTCTATAGAGTCTACATGACAGTCTGCATTCACTGTGTGTGCCTGCCTCTCAATAGTCCCCATCTCAGTTTCCCTCCCTGCTGCTTTTGGGGGTTTCTAAGGAACTTTCTACTTGTCATTCTGCCAGCTGATTTCCCAGAACAGTAACTGGCTTCATTAGTACTGAGTAGTTAGCTATGTTTCTAGTACCAGCCACGGTTTCCTCTTCTCAGCAGGTTGTTTTTTTTTTTAAAGATTTATTTATTATTATACATAAGTACACTATAGCTGTCTTCAGATGCACCAGAAGAGGGTGTCAGATCTCAGTACGGGTGGTTGTGAGCCACCATGTGGTTACTGGGATTTGAACTAAGGACCTTCTGAAGAACAGTCAGTGCTCTTAGCTGCTGAGCCATCTCACCAGCCCTCAGCCGGTCTTAAGTACAGTTAAGAGAGCAGTGGGTTACTGTCAAGATATATGTATCTCTACTGCACCTTTATGGGGTCCTTGGCCACTGGCCCATGAGGACAAATGGAGCAGAGTAGACAAAAGAGGGTTTCAGAGTGCCTGTAAGTAGGAACAGAAATGACAACATTCTAGGATTAGCTTTTGGAAGAGAGATGGACTTTATTGGGATGAATCTAAGGTTACATAGTTTTGGGGTAGGAGAGAGCAATATTCAAAGGTCATTGGCTGAAGGCCAAAGTACTGAGATACCTCATTAGCATGGGGAGGCATTCTAGGAATCTCAGGTGCTTGCTGTGAGGGTTTCTTATGGGATGAGGGGAGCTGCACTGAGCTGCACCTGTAATCTAACCAAGGCTACATGACACTCTGAAGGTAGAGGGTGTGGGAGGTTTTTGTTTTTTTTTTTTTTTTTTGGTTTTTAGAAACAGGGTTTCTCTGCATAGCCCTGGCTGTCCTGGAACTCACTCTGTAGACCAGGCTGGCCTCGAACTCAGAAATCCGCCTGCCTCTGCCTCCAGAGCACTGGGATTAAAGGCATGCATGCACCACCACGCCTGGCATGGGTGTGGGAGTTTTGAGCTCCCCCAGACAAGGTCAGAGAAGGAGAAGCCCTGCTGACAAAGGGAGTCTGCCATTCCCCCACCCCTACCCCACCCTGAGCTCTGGCTTTCTGGTAATGTACTCCTTCTACCTTTGCCGCAGGGTGACCCAATCCTCTTATAGTTACTATGCCATGATGGTCATCGCTGTGGTTCATGGGCATCATAGCTGGGCAGAACTGTTGGTTGCTGCCCTCTTTTGGAAGCTTCTGTCATCTCCTGGAACCATAAAAGCTAGGCTTCGGGGAGGAGACATTCAGGTCATTTCCAGCTCAGGGGTCCCTGGGCCTTATTTCTGAAGTGTGCAGTGCCTTCAGCAGTAGGTAGGGCATTAGTTTTCATTTCTGGGGGACAACCAAGAACAACAGCAATAAAAACAGCTATGTGTTTTAGACAGTTCTGACCCACAAACAACTCAAAAGAGGGTTTCTCATGTCTGGTATTGGGGGTTTTGTTAGATGGTCTTTGTGTTAGCAATTTTACTAGGCCCTGTCCAACAGTTACCTAGCAACAGTCAGGTATAAGACTGGCTTGCTATAAAAGAACTGTTTGGCCTCTCTCACTTTCTCTGACCCCTCCTCTGACCTGTCCCTTTCCCCTCTCTGCCCCCCCTTTCTCATTTGCTCTCTTTCTCTGTCCTTCTCTGTCCTCTCTCTTTCTCTGACTCTACTCCCTTCTCAACCCTCCTCCTCATGCCCCCAAATAAACTTCATTTTATATTAGACCCATCGTATGGCTGGTTCTTCAGGGGGTGATACCTCAGCCTGAGCCTCCTAGGACTCCCCTCCTGTCGCATCATACTGTGTTTTACAAAACATATCACTTTGACTTTTAAGAGGAGTACATTAGCCCAGGTGAGAAAAGTTCATTAAAACTATATATGTATATTTATAAATGAGTTACTTTTGACAAGTAGTTAATATTATGATTCCTTGTGGATTTTTTTAGACATCCTTGTTATTTTACTCACTTCCCTTCTCCTCCTGTATTTACCTCTGTCCACCTCTGTAAAGCCCCCCTTTTCCCATTTCCTCTATCACAGCATTTATATCCTGCTCTCCACTCCAAAAAAAAAAATTTTTTTTTTAAGATTTATTTCTTATATGTAAGTACACTGTAGCTGTCTTCAGACACTCCAGAAGAGGGCGCCAGATCTTGTTACGGATGGTTGTGAGCCACCATATGGATGCTGGGATTTGAACTTATCACCTTCGGAAGAGCAGTCGGGTGCTCTTACCCGCTGAGCCATCTCACCAGCCCTTGTTTTTGTTTTATAACCTTCTCATTGTGACTACGATCCTGACAAGAAGCAACCAAAGTGGGGAGGGACTTATTTTGGATCCTAGTTTCCAGGGATCCAGTCAGTTAAGTGGGGAAAGCATGGAGACAGCTGTGCTTTCTGGAGACTGTCAGCTCAACCCACAATGTGTCAGGAAGCAGACAGAGGGCATGCTGGGATGGATGCCAGAATCTCTCTTAGGACCCCAGCCCATGAGATGGTGTTACCCATATCCCCAAATTTGTCTTCTGTGGAAACAACCTCCCAGGTGCACCCCAAGGTGCCCTCACCAATGCCAGAGCTACATTTTCTTTTTTTTTTTTTTTTTTAAGATTTATTTTATTATATGTAAGTATACTGTAGCTGTCTTCAGACACTCCAGAAGAGGGCGCCAGATCTCGTTACGGATGATTGTGAGCCACCATGTGGATGCTGGGATTTGAACTTATCACCTTCGGAAGAGTAGTCGGGTGCTCTTACCCGCTGAGCCATCTCACCAGCCCTACATTTTCTTTTTTGAGGAAGGGTCTCATGTAACATAAGTTCACCTTAAACCCTCTATGAAGCTGAGGTTGACTTTGAACTCCTGATCTTCCTGTCTCTGTCACTAGGATGACAGATATGTGCTACCACACATAGTTTGTGTGTTGCTATCATCTGTCTATCATATATCAATCATCTATCTTTCATTCTATTATCTATCATCCATCATTTTTCATCATCTTCTTCTCATCAATCAATCAACCAATCAATTCACCTACCTCTTACTCTATCCGCCCATTTATTTGTCCGAATCATTTGAGAGTAGATTGTAAACTTCACTTTTTCCTTTGAGGTCCTAGGGATGGAACCCAGAGCCCTTGAACATGCTAAGCAAGCATTCTACCACCAAGCTCTACCCCCAGGCCTCAAAGCTCACACACAGTTTTGATTCTGAATAGCAGCCTGCTGTCCTACAATGTGCAGCTATGACATGATTACCTTTTCTAACTGAATTCCAGAACTTTGTGTGTGTGTGCGCGTCATGGTACATGTGTAGAGGTTAGTCTGCTCCTTCTACTCTGTGTGTGTGTGTGTGTGTGTGTGTGTGTGTGTGTGTGTGTGTGTGTGCGCGCGCGCATCATGGTACATGTGTAGAGGTTAGCCTGCTCCTAGGATTTGAACTCATATTGTTAGGCTTACGCTGCAAGTACCTTTACCTGTTGAGCCAGCTTATTGGCCCGCAAATCTTTTTTTTTTTTTTTTTTTTTTTTTTGCTTTAAAAACACAGAACAAGTGCATGCAAGTGGTGGCGCATGCCTTTAATCCCAGCACTTGGGAGGCAGAGGCAGGCGGATTTCTGAGTTCGAGGCCAGCCTGGTCTACAAGGTGAGTTCCAGGACAGCCAAGGCTACACAGAGAAACCCTGTCTGGAAAAAAAACAAAATAAAACAAAAAAAACCCAAAACACAGAACAGTTCACAATTGTTATCTCCAGGTGCCCTGCTGACTAATAGGTCACCAGAACTCCTTACTTTCTCTTAGTCAGCACCTGTTCCCCGACCTACTCTCCTGGCTTCCAAAAAAAACCCACCACTCCTTCCCCTGACTTCCATTCTTGGCTGCTCTGAGTCAGTGCGAGTGAGCTGGTGTCTGTTGGGGTCACAGCCTCTTGACATGGCTGTTGGGAGCAGCTGTCAGGATGCTAACAGTTACATTTCTCAGGCCTGGAGTGTCTGGGATCCTCCACCCTTTAACCCTGTTTCTCTCTGGACGTCTCCGGCCGTTGGCAGGGAAAGGTCTTTAGCCTGGGCTCTCGGCTCTTCCTCCCTTGTCCCCACTGCCTCTGAAGTCTATCATCTCTGCCCTCACTGTTTCTTGAACTCTTGCGAGGTCTCATCTTGACATTCTGCATCACTCCCCACCTTACTATTATTTTATGTGTATGAGGACACTGTCATTGTCTTCAGACACACCAGGGGGGGGGCATCGGTTCCAATGGTTGTGAGCCACCATGTGGTTGCTGGGAATTGAACTCAGGACCTCTGAAAGAACAGTCAGTGCTCTTAACCGCTGAACTATCTCTCCATCTCTCTGCCCCCTTTTAAACATCTCCTCTTCCTGTTACCAACTCAGCACAGTTTGTTAGTGATGGAGTCTTAAAGCAAAACAAAACACAACAACAACAACAGCAACAACAAAACAGGGCCAAGACCACAGAGAGTGGCTTTTTATTGGTGCTGAAGTTGAACCACCAGGGGGAAGCACAGCAACATCTCCAGGCAGACTCAGAAAGTGGGCTGAATGGTCAGTTTACTTAGTCAGAAAGGAGGCTGCTTAAAGGTGTTGCACTGATCCGAAGCATCCGATGAGCCAGGGAGGAAGGGAAGGAGATAGAGGAGAAGTAGACCCTCTTTGGCTTGGGTGTAAACTTTACCAAGGTTGCTGTTGGCCAAGAGATCTAGGGTGAGCTTTCTTTCTTTTTTTTTTTTTTTTCAAGACAGGGTTTCTCTATATAGCCCTGGCTGTCCTGGCACTCACTTTGTAGACCAGGCTGGCCTCGAACCCAGAAATCCACCTGCCTCTGCCTCCTGAGTGCTGGGATTAAAGGTGTGTGCCACCACGCCTGGCTAGGGTGAGCTTTCTTAACCAATGGCAGGTGGGGGAGGGCATTAAGAAGCCAGAGTTAATGCTTCAGTGGCATGCAGCCGTGGTTACTGTACAGTTCCCTGTGTGCAGCATGTCCAGATAAGCCAGGCTGTTCTGATGGTTGCCTAACTGGCTTCTTGCTGGAAAGTCTTCCATGCAAGGCAGCCAGGTACAAAGTAAGGATCTGACAGCTTGGCAAGAGTGCCTGACCTCCAACATCTTAGCATATTTATTGGAAAAATAAACACTGAAACTAGTACCTACAGGCTTATAAGATGTCTCAATGGGCAAGGATGCCTAGTCTCCTAGTCTGACGACTTGAGTCGTCTGATCCCTGGGGATTCCACATGTGGAAGGAAGAAGAGAACCCATTTCGGCAAGTTGTCCCAACTTCCATGTGTGTACTGAAACATGCACATAAATGCTAAGTAAGTAGATGCATAGATAGATAGATGATAAATAGATGATAGATAGATAGATAATAAAATGAAATGAGAGGTGTGCTTATAATAAAGTCCCACTATTAACCTTATTTAATTCACCCATGTTTGTTTGGGGTAACAGAGAGATTTGAGTTTTTCAATTGCCTTGAGTTGCTAATCACAAGTATCTGATAACACGTGGCAGGAACACCACGTTCAAATGAGACTAGCATGGTAGGAGATTGTTGTAGTTAGGGTTTCCATTGCTATGAACAGATACCATGACCAAGGCAACTCTTATATAGGACAACATTTAATTGGGGCTGGCTTACAGGTTCAGAGAGTCGGTCTGTGAAGGCAGGAAGCATGGCAGCATCCAGGCAGGCATGAGAAGGAGCTGAGTGTTGTACATCTTGTTCTGAGGACAAACAAGAGAAGACAGACTTTCAGGCCCCTAGGAGGAGGGTCTCAAAGCCCACCCCCACAGTGACATACTTCTTCCAACAAGGCCACATCTACTCCAACAAGGCCATACTTCCCAATAGTGCCACTTTCTGGGCCATGCATATTCAAATCACTACAGTGGTATAGGCCTACCCTCTCAGCACTGAGGAGATTGAGACAGAGGGCTGCCATGAGTTCAAAACCAGCCTGGATTTCAGAGTGAAGTGGAGAATTGAAGCCTAGTGTAAGATCAAACCAGAAAGACCCCTACTCCAAACACGGGCTGTTTGCGCACCCCAAGAATCATGAGAGACCCGTCTTGATGCAAACTGCAAGAGGATTTTTAATCGGAGCTCCGGGACGACCCGTGTCTCATGCAAGAGACAGGGGAGTCGACCCTGACCTGAAATTTTACAAAGCTTATAAAGGCAAAACCCACAAACTCGGGGGGGGGGGAAGGGGAGGAAATAGGGGGAGTCTAAAACCATAAATTTACCTAACAGTTAAATCATGTGCTACCTTAGGCAACCTCCTGGGGCGTTGAAAATTCCACAGAGGGTGTTGGAACATTCAGAGGGCGTTGGACTATTCTGTGATTGTTCCAGGAAAAGCTTGCCCTGTAGCTAGGGCCAACAGTTCAGTTCCTTATATTAGTTTAAAAGTTCACTTTCCCTCCTGACACAAGGGACTCCATTTTGTCTTTGGTTACGTACTACTCTTTCATTAGTAAGTTAACTGCGCAAAAATAAAAGTAGTTCCGGTTGTGGATGAGCCACAGTGCGGTGTCCTGAAACCTACTCACTATGGCCCCCAGCAGGGTTCCAGTTCTTCAGACGGGGTCCAGCCAAAGGAAGCAGTACATTTTCCTCCCCCCACCTCTTCCTAAGTCCTCAGGGACCCAATGTTTTATTCTTTATTTCCGTCTTTCCAGGTCTTGCTTGGAATGGGAAAATTTTTTTTTTTTTTTTTTTTTTTTTTGGTTTTTCGAGACAGGGTTTCTCTGTATAGCCCTGGCTATCCTGGAACTCACTTTGTAGACCAGGCTGGCCTCGAACTCAGAAATCCGCCTGCCTCTGCCTTCCAAGTGCTGGGATTAAAGGCATGCGCCACCACGCCCGGCGGGAAATGTTATCAGAGTTAACACCAAACGTGTATTACAACTTCCAGGAGGTGGTTTACAGTAGCCACCTGCAGATGAATGCTGGAGTATCCGGACGGAGCATCCCGACAGAGTATTTTGGAGGAGGCCTGAAAGATGAAGAGATGTGGTACCCACTTCACACCTTAGATCTTTCTAGTCTCACCCTCTGTCCCTGGAGCTCTGGCACCAAGATGCTGACACTTTGTTTTTTGTGCCTCCTGGTCATGAGTCCCCACCTGCCCAGCACAGGCAGCTTTGGGAGCTTCTACATTGCATGGTCACTGTCTAGCCAGTGACTTCTGGGCTAGAGCTGGATACCCTGAGGACTGTGGAGGAAGCACATCTAGAATGTTGTATCCCTTTTGTTTAAATCATACCAATAGTTCTTTAAAAACATAAATATGCATAAATATGTCTGTGACAATGTAGTAATGGGACCTATGGGAGAAGGGTCTCAGGGCAGCCCTTGCATTTGGAGGACAGTGGCTTCTGTTTTTTTTCCCCGCAGGAGCAGGGACACTTCCAAATCCCTAGCCATGCCCCCTGCCACTCTCCCTCGATAACGTGTGTGTGTGCGTATGTGTGTGTGTGTGTGTGTGTGTGTGTGTGTGTGTGTGTGTGTGAAGCAGGTTCTCACTACTTGAGACAATCTTGGCTGGGCAGGCTTGGGACTCTCTCTATAGACCAGACTGGCCTTGAACTCATAGAGATCAGCCTGCTTCTGCCTTCTGCGTGCTGTGCCACCATGCCCTGCCCCCACCTGATTTAAGAAAATAATTGCCGGTGGATGAGAGGCAAGAAGGTTCAGAGGCTAGCGGTGCTTGCCCACAAACCCGACAACCTGAATTACACTCTAGATGCCACAAGGTGGCAGAAGAGAACCAACTTCTAAGAGCTGAGTCTGATTTATATAGGTGAGCTGTGTCATGCATGGCACGTGTGTGTGGCACGTGCACACACACACACACACACACACACACACACACACACACACACACACACATACACAGACTGAGATATGCCCATGCCTTTAGATCCAGCACTCAGGAAGCAGAGGCAAGCAGATCTGTGAGTTTGAAGCCAGCCTGGTCTACCGAGTAAGTTCCAGGACAACCAGAGCTACACAGAGAAACCCTTCTCAAACAAACAAACAAACAACCCAACCAACCAAACAAACAGAAAAACAGAAATAATTAAATAGCGTAGTTTGAGGGCTGTTGTGTCTCGGCAACAGGCTGAACATGTGTGAGGCTCTCTAGAACTGAAAAAAAAAAGCTACATATGGTTTCAAAATGCTTTTCATTATTACACATAGCCCCATCTTGTTTTTATTCCCAGCCATAAATATGGCATCTCGTGGCTCAGCACTGTTCAGCCCGGCAGCCATTAACCACACATATGCCCATTCAGATTAAACTACCTCAGACACGGCAGTGCCCGCCTGGGAACACAGGAAGATCGTGGGTTCGAGGCCACCATGGACTATCCAGCAAGACCCCCTGCTTCAAGAAGCTAATGTACCAAATAGCAAAACAGAGAGATGACAGTCTGACATGATGGTGGTGCACTCCTCTAATCTAAGCACTGGAAGGGTAGGTGGACCTCAAGGGCAGGTGGACCTCCGAGAGTTCAAGGCCTGCTTGGTTGACAGGGTGAATTCCATGTCACCTGTGGCTACATAGTGAGGCCCTGTCTCAACAAATAAATGCAATCAAAGCAAAACAAGGGACCCAGGTGCCTGAGAGGCCGAGGCAGGGAGGTCATCAGGACCCAGGGGTTTGAAGCTGTGGGGATCAAACAAGACTCTCTCCCATCCTGAGCCAACCACCCAGCTTTCTTCCCTTTTCTTCTTGACTTCCTTCATTTCCCCCCCCCCATCTGTCTCTGTCTCTCTTAGAGACAGGGTCACCCATTTAGCCGTAGGTAGCTTGTTCTTGAACTCATGGCACTCCTCCTGCCTCAGTTTCCCAAATGCTGGGGTTAGAGGCATAGGGCACCATGCTGGAGTACACTTTATTTTTTTTTTTGGCTTTTCGAGACAGGGTTTCTCTGTGTAGCCCTGGCTGTCCTGGAACTCACTCTGTAGACCAGGCTGGCCTCGAACTCAGAAATCCGCCTGCCTCTGCCTCCCGAGTGCTGGGATTAAAGGCGTGCGCCACCACACCCGGCTTGGAGTACACTTTTAAAAGTTTTATATCTGGCTCACTAAGCCATCTAGGGTAGCTGGATGTTGGCCATGGGCCACTAGGTTCTGCTCAGATCTCTCTCTCTCTCTCATTTATTTACTTGTTCATTTTATTTAATGTGAGTACACTGTTGCTGTCATTAGACACACCAGAAGAGGGCATCAGATCCCACTGCAGATGGTTGTGAGCCACCATGTGGTTGCTGGGAATTGAACTCAGGTCCTCTGGAAGAGCAGCCAGTGTTCTCAACCACTGAGCTATCTCTCCAGCCCCCCTCCCTTCTTTTTAAAAGTAATTTTTATTCTTATTTTATGTGCATTAGTGTTTTGCCTGCATGTATGTCTGTGTGACGGTGTCAGATCTTGGAGTTACAGACAGTTATTAGCTGCCATGTGGGTGCTGGGGATTGAACCTGGGTCCTCTGGAAGAGCAGTCAGTGCCCTTTGAGACTGAGCCATCTCTTCATCCCTCAAATCTCTTAAATTGGTGGGGTTGGGGAGGCTAGGGAGATGGCTCAGAGGTTAAAAGCACTGGCTGCTCTTGCAAAGGATCAGAGTTCAGTTCCTACTACCTACATGGACGTTCACAACCATGAGCACCAGGCACACACATAGTATATAGCGATAGATGTAGACAAAACACCCATACACATAAAATAAAGTTATTTTAATTTCAAGTATGTTTTAAAAATCAAACTTGTTCCTGGCTTATATTTTCCATCTTCATGAGGTATGGAAGCCAGAGACAAGGGTTGCCATGGCCACACAGGAGCACAGCATCTCCATGTACCAAGCACCTTAATAAGTGCTTGTGTCGGGCTGGTGGGATGGCTCAGCAGTTGAGAGCACCGACTGCCCTTCCAAAGGTCCTGAGTTCAAGTCCCAGCGACTACATGGTGGCTCACAACCATCCATAATGAGATCTGATGCCCTCTTCTGGTGTGTCTGAAAACGGCTACAGTGTACTTACATATAACAATAAATAAATCTAAAAAAAAAATAAGTGCTTGTGTCTTATTTATTTTTATTTATCTATTTAATTTTATGTGTATGGGTCTTGCCTTCATGTACCGTGTGCATGCTTGGTGCCCAGAGAGACCAGAAACGACATCAGATCCCCTGGAATTGGAGTTGCTGACTACTGGGAGCCACTCTGTGGGTTTGGGGAGGCAAACCTGGGGCCTCCGGAAGAGCATCCAGTGCTCTTAACTACTGAGCCATCTCTCCAGACCCAGCAATGATTGTTTCAATGGACAAAATGTAAGCACACACACTTTTCTGTCAGATATTTGGATGTCTTCTAATAATGATTTTGCTACTATAATATGAAGCAAAACAAACAAACAAACAAACAAAAAAACCTTTATTTTTATTTTGTGTTGTTCTGGGGATCAAGGCCAGAACCTTCCATGGAATAGGGATGCAGAGGCAGGTGGCTCTCTGTGAGCTAAAGGCTAATTCCACTTCAGTTGGGGCTATCCAGTGAGACCCTGTCCTAGAAGAAGAAGAGGAAGAAGAAGAAGAAGAAGAAGAAGAAGAAGAAGGAGGAGGAGGAGGAGGAGGAGGAGGAGGAGGAGGAGGAGGAGGAGGAGGAGGAGGAGGAGGAGGAGGAGGAAGACAAGGAGGAAGAGAAGCAGGAAGAATAGGATGAAGAAGAGGAAGAGAAAGGAGGAGGAGAAAGAGAAGAAAGAAAAGGAGGAGGAGAGGAAGAAGAAGAGGAAGATGAAGAGGAGGAAGAGGAGAAGGAAGAGAGGAGGAGGAAGAAGATGGGGAGGAAGAGGAGGCAGAAGAGAAGGAGGAGGAGAAAAACAACAAAACAAAACTTACTCCTATGCCTAGTCATACCTAGATGACTTCTGCCATCTCCCACATAGTTACTGGTTCCCACACCCAGACCATACAGGAGTCTAGAGACTTTGATCCTTGCTTATCTGCTTATAAAGTAATGGTGTTCGTGATAGTTTTACCTCCAAAGTCACTTTGTGTGTCCTTGAATAAAACAAGAACCTTGCTAATTATCATTCTTGGCAGAGTCACTTCCAATGTGGAAATCGTGTCTGGAAGCTGGCCTCTGCAGGGCACTTAGCTCCCAGAAACGGTGCCTCACCTTGACACATTGTGTTCTGAAGCACCAGATTGAACTGTGCAGAGGAAACAGGACCTCAAGGAACTGTCAAAGCTTCAAGCCATCTTTGTTTGTTTTTTTTTTAAAGGGAGTGTGTGACATTTTAGTTAGGATATTTTGTGATAAAGCCCTGAGCATCTTATTGGTTTGAAGAGACCAACGAGGGGCTGCCCTTTCTTACTTACCCTTGTGTGAAGTGGCTGACAGTCCCAGCTCAATTAATCTAACTGGAGTATGTGACAAAAAAGTCACTACAGGGGGGCTGGTGAGATGGCTCAGCGGGTTAGAGCACCCGACAGCTCTTCCGAAGGTGATGAGTTCAAATCCCAGCAACCACATGGTGGCTTACAACCACCCGTAACAAGATCTGACGCCCTCCTCTGGTGCGTCTGAAGTCAGCTACAGCGTACTTATGAAGAATAATAAGAAATGAATCCTTGGACCGGAGAGACCAACNGGGGGGGAGTCACTACAGTGTCTGTGTCTTCAGCAGCATCATAGTCACAGCCCAGAGTGAAGAAATATCCTGCCCATCACGGGATGAACAAATAAGAACATGTCTTGGTTGTTAACTGATGCAGGAGGGCCTAGCCCACTGTAGGCGGTGCCATTCCCTAGGCAGGCTGTATATGAGAGCTAGCTGAACAGGAACCTGTGAGTGAGCCAGCAAGCAGCATCCTCTACAGTCCCTGCCCTGATTTTCCTCAGTGATGAACCATGACTAGCAAGTATGAGTTGAAATAAACCTTTCTCGCCTCTAAGTTGCTTTTGGTCAATGTTTTACCACAGCAAGAGAAGAGAAGCTAGGACAGTTTCCACCTCCTGGACTCTCATTCCATAATTCCTGCATGTTTCTTGGGGTGCCGAGAGAACCTAGGACCTCATTCATGCCAAGCCAGTGCTCCAACCATTGAACCATGCCCCAGTCCTTATCCACTCTTAAAGAAAGGACATTTGACCCAAACTGCAGTGGTCAGACTGCCAGGACCCTGTGCTAGCGAAGTCACTATGGCAGGATATAGAGCTGTATGCACATACACCTGGAGCACACAGTTGACAGAAACAGAATTGGGCTGCAGCTGTGGAGGGGGAGGGACTTTGTGTTTCAGGGAGCAGAGCTTCAGTCTGTGGAGAAGGAAAAGTTCTGTGGATGAGTGGGGGGGAGGATCGTGGGTAGGCTTATCTTTTTCACTGGAAAGAAGATTAGATAGGTTAATTCAATGTTTCTCAATCTGTGGGTCAAGACCCCCGTAGGGGTGGTCAACCAAGTCTAGATCAGGTATCCTGCATATCAGATGCCTACATTGTGATTTCTAACAGTAGCAAAATTATAATTATGAAATAGCAACAAAAATAATTTTCTGGTGGGAAGGGGGATCACCACAACATGAGGAACTGTATCAAATAAAGGGTCAGAGCAGTGGGAAGATTGAAAGCCACTATTTTACTTAATGGAAGACTATTGAATGGTGGGTAGATCATGAAACAGGGCTGATCTGTTACCCCACCCTCCCTTGGAGTCTCCACATGCTCATGGTCAGGAGGAGAAAGTCTTAAGTCCTCTGCAAGAGCAACCTATGCTCTTAACCCCAGAGCCATCTCTCCAACCCTTTTGACTGTGATGGGCAAGTCTTCACCACTTCAGTGGCTCCTGCTCCTCTCCCGACTCTCCAGCTTCTATCCAGCACCAGGTCCTCCTTCAAAACAGCCCCCTGCTTCTTGGCCATCCCTTGCCTCCAGTGCCCATGGAAGATCCCAAGAGCCTGCCCCAGGCCTCCCCTCAGCAATATTTCCCAAGAGTGTCAGAGGCTGTCCCATTTGTCCCCAAGAATATGTCCCCAGGCATTTGGTTCCACCAACCAGGAAGGTTGGTCTCCTAAAAGGACTTCCTCCATATGGCACTGGCTTTATTTCTTCCCCCCTCTTATGGCACTCTGGGACAAATACAGTGCAAAACTCAGCATCTAGCACCTGTCCACCTAGCCCAGACCTGTGCACTGCCTCTTGCCTCTTAGTCTTTCCCAATGGTAACAGACCAGACCCTGCCTCAGGCCCTTTGCACCTACTCCTCTGCCACCCAGAATGCTCTGCATTCCTCAGGGACTTCTCAACCACTTATTTTTGTTTGCTTGTTTCTGATTTTACTCCCTCTTGACCGAGTGGGGTGGCACATATGCCTTCAATTAGGTGGATCCCAATGACTTTAATGCCAGCTTGGTTTACAGAGTTGGGCCAGTCAGGGCCAAATAGTAAGACTCTGTCACAAAAAATAACAACAGGGCTGGTGAGATGGCTCAGCGGGTAAGAGCACCCGACTGCCCTTCCGAAGGTGATAAGTTCAAATCCCAGCATCCACATGGTGGCTCACAACCATCCGTAACGAGATCTGGCGCCCTCTTCTGGAGTGTCTGAAGACAGCTACAGTGTACTTACATATAATAAATAAAATAAATCTTTAAAAAAAAATAACAACAACAACAACAACAACAAAGAAGGCGACTCATAGGTGGGCTAATCAGTCCCCAAGATGTCCCCTTCTTAATCACCTGGACCATGCCACTTCATTTGTGGAACGAGATGGGCCTACTTATTTTCTCACTGAACTTGAAGACCTTGAGATACCCCATAAAAATCTTACCTTCATTGTGTTTTAAAAGTTAATTAATGAGCTGGGCGTGGTGGCGTACGTCTTTAATCCCAGCACTTGGGAGGCAGAGGCAGGTGGATTTCTGAGTTCGAGGCCAGCCTGGTCTACAGAGTGAGTTCCAGGACAGCCAGGGCTACACAGAGAAACCTTGTCTCGAAAAAACCCAAAAAAAAAAAGTTAATTAATGAATGAATTAACTTTACATCCCGACCACAGTTTCCCCTCCCTCTTCTCCTCCCAGTGCCGCCCCCCCCCCATCCAATCCTCCTCCCTTTCTCTTCAGAAAAGGGTAGGCCTCCCAAGGATAGCTATCCACCTGCCTTGGGATATTGATTGCAGGAAGCAGAGGCCCAGTCTCCTGTCAGGCTAGAAAAGGAAGCCCAAGTACTCGGGAGGCAGAGGCAGGCAGATTTCTGAGTTCGAGGCCAGTCTGGTCTACAGAGTGAGTTCCAGGACAGCCAGAGCTATACGGAGAAACCCTGTCGCGAGAAAAAAAAAAAAAAAGGCAGCCCAGAAGGGGGGAAAGGTCCCAAAGGCAGGCAACAGAGTCAGAGGTAGCCCCTGCTCCAGTCCCACACGGAGAGCAAGCTACACAACTGTTGTTACATACATGCGTAGGGCATAGGTCAGTCCCATGCATAGGTCAGTCCCATGCATGTTACATGCTCCCTGGTTGGCAGTTCAGTTTCCGTGGGCCCCTACGGAGCCAGGCTAGTTTACCTTCCTTGTCTTTTTTTTTTTTTTTTTTTGGTTTTTCGAGACAGGGTTTCTCTGTATAGTCCTGGCTGTCCTGGAGCTCACTTTGTAGACCAGGCTGGCCTCGAACTCAGAAATCCGCCTGCCTCTGCCTCTTCCTTGTCTTTTTTATGAATGGCTTATTTTGCTTTTCCTCAGGGTTCTGCCACATTATAGCTTCCTTTTCAAGGCTGAGTAATATTCTACGGAGCTAATCTTCTCAGTCACCCATTGGGAGGCTCTTGAGTTGATGCTACTCTCCCGTTCATAAATAATACGGCCATTGACAAAATGCACAGATGTGTCCTCCATACCTTATATGGTAGACTTTGTGACCGTGTGGGGAACCCCCTGACAGAAACAACTTGATGGACAAAGGTTTGTTTTGTTTGTGGTTTCAGAGGTTCCTGTTCACCGTGGAATTCGTGTGTGGGGAGCAGGTCATCAAGGCGGAACCTGAAGCAGTGACAGGAAGTGCCCAAGGCAGAAACAGCCCCAAGGATGAGTTCCAAGCATTTGGTTCCACCAACCAGGCCCTGCCTCCGAGAAGGGTCTCCTAACTTCAAGTCCATCCATGGGTTAAAACCCTGATCAGTTCAGAGTCCTCAAGAGCTAACCAGTTCTGGAAACTCCCTCACGGACACACCCCAAGGTGGCTCCACTAATCTGTTAGGCATTCCTTAATCCAATCAGTTCAGGTCATCGGTCAGGACCAGCTGGGCACCTGTCCACCAGCACGGACAGCTGTGCGACCAGAAGGGGGATGGGGGAAGCCAGTGTCCCCAAAGGTTATGTTTGAAGTGAACAGGTGAGACACGGGAGATGGGATGCAGAACAGGCCAGTGCGCATGAGCAGAATGTTCTCCTGGCCTCCGCCGTCCTTAGTACAATCTGCCAACTGTTTGTGTAGCAGCTTCATAACGTCAGGAAGAATAAGCAGACAGGATGTGAATGGATGCATGAAAGAGCGCATGTGGGGCCAGCAAGAGGGCTCACTGGGTATGGGTGCTTGCCACCAAACCTGATGACCCCAGTTTAGTCCCTGGAACCAGCAGGGTAAAAGGAGAGAACCAATTACCATAAGTTTGATCTTTGATCTTCTATATGTGTACCTTGGCATGTGTGCATGTGCACACACATACAGCAATATATGTATATATTTATATATATCAGATATATAATAAATATATATTTATATGATATATATTACATATAAACACATGTTGTATATATATACATATACACAAACATATATTGTATATATACACACCTATATACACACACATATATATATTATATGTGCATATATTATACATATATTACATGTATGTGTGTATATATGTACATGTATATGTATATGTATATGATAGCATTCCACTATATAGATCAGGGTGGCCTTGAACTCATGAAAATCTGCCTTCCTCAGCCTCCTGAGTGTTAGGGCTGCTAGGTTATTCACTACCATGCCTGGTAAAAATATAGCCCTCTACCCTGTCTCGAAAAAACCAAAAAATATATATATATATAGCCCTCTGAAAACAAAATTGATTGTGCGTGTGTTGGGGGAAGGGTGTCTATCGTACCAAGATTATGACTTAGGGGAGTTGTTCTCTCCTCTACCATGTGGGTCCCAGGAATGGAACTTGGGTTGTTAGACTTGGTGGCAACCTCTGAACCATCCTGCCAGCCCCCTCCCTCTTCCTTTTATAGAAGAAAAATTGAGGTCCCTTGGATTCTGGTATCTGGCTCAACTCAGCAGGGGTACTTCCATAAACCATTGTTCAGTTGCTGAGGATAACCTAGCTCTCAGAGGGAACTATACTGTCATAAGATGATCCTTTCTCATGCAAAACAGCATGACAGTAAAAGCAAATCTTATGTGACTTCATGCCCTAACCTGAGATCGTTCCACAGTTTTAACCGGAACCCTTCAGGAGGTGAGTGGGTCCTGCCAGGAGCGCTCATCCCTAAACAGGCGCCTTTTGTTGTGGTTTTGAAACAGGGTTTCTCTGTGTAGCCCTGGCTGTCCTGGAGCTCACACTGTAGACAAGGCTGGTTTCTAACTCACAGAGCTATGCCTGCCTCTGCCTCCTGAGTACTGGGATTAAAGGTGTGCATCATCCCTCATTTTAAGATTTAGGTGTGGCTCAGTGGTTAAGAGCACTTGTTGCAGCCTGGCCTGGAGGCGCACACCTTTAATCCCAGCACTCGGGAGGCAGAGGCAGACGAATTTCTGAGTTCAAGGCCAGTCTGGTCTACAGAGTGAGTTCCAGGACAGCCAGGGCTACATAGAGAAACCCTGTCTCGAAAACAAACAAACAAACAAAAAATAATAAAAATTAAATAAAAATAAAAACAAATTATTTAAGTAAAATAATAAGCCTTTTTATTTTGCTTTGTTTTATTGGTTTTCAAGACAGGGTTTTCTTTTGTGTAGCCCTGGCTGTCTTGGAACTTGATGTATAGACCAGGCTGGCTTCAAACTCAGAGAGATCTGCCTGCCTCTGCCTCCCAAGTGCTGGGATTAAAGGTGTGTGCCACCACTGCCCGGCTGAATCTTTCTTTCTTTCTTTCTTTCTTTCTTTCTTTCTTTCTTTCTTTCTTTCTTTCTTTAATTTTTTGTTTTTTTGAGATAGGGTTTCTCTGTATATCCTTGGCTGTCCAGGAACTCACTTTGTAGAACAGGCTGGCCTTGAACTCAGAAATCCGCCTGCCTCTGCCTCCCCAGTGCTGGGATTAAAGGCGTGCACCACCACGCCCGGCCTTTAATTTTATTTTATTATTTATTTATTTATTTATTTATTTATTTATTTATTGAGACAGGGTTTCTCTATATAGCCCTGGCTGTCCTGGAACTCACTTTGTAGACCAGGCTGGCCTTGAACTCAGAAATTCGCCCTGGCTGTCCTGGAACTCACTTTGTAGACCAGGCTGGCCTCGAACTCAGAAATTTGCCTGCCTCTGCCTCCCGAGTGCTGGGATTAAAGGCGTGTGCCACCACGCCTGGCCTTTAATTTTTATTTTTTAAGTGCAACTTTCAGGGTGAGATCTTGGACACATTCTAAAACCAACCATCGGAAGAGCAGTATGCACTGTTAATGACGGGCCCTCTCTGCAGCCCCTTACGGTACGGGCTATGGGACTGGCATGCTCAGAACAAGTTCTGCCATTGAACCACATCGTGCAATGGCTCTGCTCTGGAGTGCACCTCCTCTGTTGGTCACCGTGTGAATGAAAGAGTTCCTGCCGGGCACGGTGGCATACGCCTTTAATCCCAGAACTTGGGAGGCAGAGACAGGCAGATTTCTGAGTTCGAGGCCAGCCTTGTCTACAGAGTGAGTGCCAGGGCTATACCGAGAAACCCTGTCTCAAAAAACCAAATAAATAAAAACAAAACAAAAACAAGAGTTCCTGTTTGGCTCTGTAAAGAGGAACTCAATGCCCCTTGGGGCCCCACGCTGGCGAGGGGGAGCCGGAAGCAATGGCTCATGGGAGACGATTTGATCTGTGATGCAGCCTCACAGGACTGTTAAAGAAGGAAGAGGAAGCCGGAGGGGGGGTGTTTCTAGAGTGCTCCCCACCCATCATATTCCTGTTTCCTTCCACTTTCAAAGAGCCTAAATTCTGGGGATTACTCATTAAGGTATTTGCTATACAAACATGAAGACTTGCATTGCTCCCCCCCCCAACTCATGTTAAAAGCCAGGCATGGGGGCCCACCCTTGTAATCTCACGGCTGGGGAAGTGGACAGGAGATTTCCTAGGGCTCCCTGGTCAGCCAGCCTGGTTAGCCTTGAACTCTTGATCTGCAAAACCTGAAAATTTGTCCTTTCAGACTTACAGAACCAGGCACTGGAGTGGAACCAGCCATGGGGGAGGGGGGTGTCCCGGGACCTTCAAAGGAGACTTATATAATGTGAGCTAAGACAAGACATGATGGTGATGCCCTGAGTCTGGGATAAAAAAAGAAGCACAGGCCAGATTTAAAACAGCAGAAAGTGAGCAGGGGATTAGAACTCTCAGCTGCAAACTTCTTAGTATGCACTGAGTCCTCGGTTTGACCCTAGCACCACAAAACAGTGGTTCTCAACCTTCTGAAAGCTGTGTGTATGTGTGTGTGTTCTTGAGATAGTGTTTCTCTGTGTAATAGCCTTGGCTGTCCTGGACTCACCTTGTAGACCAGGCTGGCCTCCAACTCACAGAGATCCGCCTGCCTCTGCCTCCCAAGTGTTGGGATTAAAGGCGTGTGCCACTATACTCAGTCAAGCTGTGACCTTTTAATACAGTTCCTCATTTTGCCACTTCATAAGTATAATTTTGTCAGATGGTGACCCTGTTGCCTCCCAAAGGGGTCATGACCTACAGGTTGAGAACTGCTGAAACAAACACCTGCAATACTAGCACAAGGAGGTAGAGGCAGAGGGATGAGAAGTTCAGGGCCAGCCTGGGCTCTATAGTGAGTCCGAGGCTAGCCTGGGCTCAGGAGACTTTGTGTCAAAAGGCAAATAAATACAAACCCAGGAACTGGCTGGGTCATGGTGGTTCATGCCTTTTAAGCCAGTGCTTGGGAGGCAGAGGCAGGCAGATCTCTGAATTTGAGGCCAGCCTGGTCTACAGGGCAAGTTTTAGGATATCTGGGGATTACATAGAAACTCTGAAAGGGAAAAACAAAAAACAAAACAAAAAAAAACCTGGGCTTTCTCACTGTGAGATTCCAGGGTCTGAACTTTGGCTCTCCCTTTCCCTTCCTGCCCCTTGAAGCTTCTAAGTCACTGGCTCTCAACCAGTGAGTCTCCACCTCTTTAGGGGTCGCCTAAGACCATCAGAAAACACAAGTATTTATATTACTATTCCTAACAGTAGCAAAATTACAGTTGTGAAGTAGCAACCAAAATAATTTTATGGTCGAGGGTCACCATAGCATGAAGAACTGTATTAAAGGGTCGCCCTATTGGGATGCTCTAAGGGTTTCAGGACTGGTGGAGGATCGGGGCCATCTGGTTTGCAGATGTGCCTTTCCAGTCTCCCCATGACTGACTCTCAGCCTCCATGAAAGGATGGAGCCGGGCAGTTGTGGCACACACCTTTAATCCCAGCACTTGGGAGGCAGAAGCAAGAGGATCTCTGTGAGTTTGAGGCCAGCCTGGGCAGCAACAGATTGAGTTCCCCAGAACTGCCAGGGCTACATAGACAAACCCTGTCAAGAAAGAAAAAAAGAAAGAAAGAAAGAAAGAAAGAAAGAAAGAAAGAAAGAAAGAAAGAAAGTTAGTTCTACTGTTCTACTTGGGGGCACAGGGAGGGGTGGGTGTTGGTTGAGGGCCATCTGGTTCAATGTGGTTCTCACCTCAATCTTGTCTACAGAACCCTATTCTAAGTGAAGGAATATCAGAAGTGCCAGGCAGGACGTGGATACATCCGTAGGGTTCTGGGACAAAGTTCGGCAGAAGAATTCCAGAAATAGCAAAAGCAGAGGAATCCCTGTCGTGGGGGAGGGGATGCAGGCTGAGAAGCATCGCGGTAGCCCTCTGTTCTGGCTCCCATTAAACTCCTCCGTCTCAGAGATAGGGATGAGCTGGCGCCAGCTCTGGAGATAGCTGCAAGGGTCCTTTGCCCTGGTAAATAGTTTGCAGCGCTTCCTCCCTCCCACCTGAACACTCTTCCAGCTCTGTGAAGGGCAGTTGAGGACTGGGTGGGGGGGAAGTAGGGTTTGTACCCACTTGCTGGGAGCCGAGTCACTGATTGCCTCTACTCCAGCTCTGGGTATCCGAGAGTTCTATTTCAAGGTCCTGGGACCCTGGACTACCGGTAGCGGTTCCAAGTCATAGTTACCTCGAGGGAAGGATGTACTGGAGCCAGATAGCATGGGCATGGTGTGTGTGTGTGTGTGTGTGTGTGTGTGTGTGTGTGTGTGTCTTGTGTGTGTGGCCTTCGTGGGAGGAACACCCTCCAGTACCCTCAACCCCCCGTGGGGGGGGTAGAGACTCTCAGGTAGAAAAGATGGCTGAGTGGCACCTTGGGCTGCCTGAGGAGAGAGCCAAAGCCTCTTAAGGGATTCTCAGAATGACACTTGACTCCTGTGTTGGACCTTAAACCCTAGGGTTTTCAGAGGGCTGCCAAAACACGGAGGGCCCCCAGGGATGGTATCAGCTCCACACTTTCTGGCCTTTCAAATGGCAAATCAGATACCTGGGGGGGGGGGGGATGGTTCACAAAACTGCACCAGGTCCTCCCTCCCTCTTCTCCCTTTCTCTCCTCCCTCTCTCCCTTCCTAATTCCCTTTTGAGACCTGTGAAAAAGCAAACAGCTCAGGTTGTGTTGATGTGAAACAGAAAGTACAGCGGCCATAGCTGTGCTTTCCGGAAGGCTGGAGCTGAAGCATATGAAGATGTTGCCATGGAACATGCCATGAGGGCCGTTTGAAGCAGGGGCAGGGTGTGTTGAGGCTGCATGTGGGACCAGGAGAGGAGTGTGGTGTTGGGACAGAGTGTGACTGGAGCATCTCTTTGCAAAAGGGCCACAAAAGGGAGTAGATTTGTTTCCCCTGGGAACACTCCCTCAGCCATCACTATAAGGTCTTGATGTGACAGTCACATGTTCACCTGCATAAGCTGGGATCAGGGAGACACCAGCTGATGCATCCCATGTCCCCCTAGCCTGTTGGAAACAACGTGGCCCAGCAATGGGCCCTGCGTGTGAGCATCTAGGGATCCATTTGGCATGACCTCATCCTGCCCAAATCGACATCAGTACACCCAAGCTGGGGAAAGTGTGCTGTTCCTGGCTTGCAGAGACAAGTTTTGAACCTGTTTCTACCTAGTGCCAACCCTATGCCTTGGCCAGGTGGCCTGGAACAGCTCTTGCCTCATATTCAAAACACCACAGAGGGAAATTGAACTCTGTTATGCTGGATTTCACAGGATAAGGGTGAGTACTGATCCCAGGGCTCTCTCTCTGAACCCTGTGGCCACAGCATTCTCCTCTGGCCTAGCTGTTCTGTGGTGCCCACGCCAATGTGAGACAGGCAGTTCTGGCTTTCACAGGCTCTAAGATGCCAGGGAAGAGGCAGCCAGGACAAGAGTGGAGGTTATCTGGGTTGGGAAAGAGAATATCGCTCGCTGTAGCAAGACTAGCTTGGGGCTGGAGAAATGGCTCAACTGGTAAAGCCTCTCTTCCTACAAGCCTGATGTGGTCAGACCTCCAACACACATGTACAAGCTGGATGCTTGCATGTCTGCAATCCCAGCATGCTCCGTTGGAGATGGGAAGCAGAGACTTGGAAGGCAGCTAGCCTGGTGTATGAAGCATTGTACAAAAGACCCTGTTCAAAGAAGGTGAGAAGGGAGGCCTGACTCACAAGATTGTCCTCTGACCTCTGCACGTGTGCTGATACACACATGTGCAAGTGTGGGAAGCGGGTGTAACCACTGAGCTAAGATGGCGCCCAGGCTTAGTGCCAAGCCTTGTAACCCCATCCTGTTTACTAAAACTTCTGAAAATGGGCAGCTGAGTCATCCGCGCCTACCGCATGATCTGAAACGTCATATAGCCTTACCATAGTGTTAGCCAATGATCTATTGTCCTGCCTGCATGTGCAACTTGTGCTAGGGGCGGGATGATGCTGATTGGAGAGCAATGAGTGGAGAGAGATGATGCAAGAGGGTCTGGATATATATTGAACTGCCTGAAAAGAGGAAGCAGAGATTGCCGCGAGAGATCTGTTGGAGAACCTACCTCGGCGTGAGTGTTGTTATTCCCAGTCTCTGCTGCTCAGAGGTTGGGGTTGCGGCATGCAAGTGTTCACACAAAAACTCAAAAGCATACACATCTAACACATACACAAATTGAAAACAGAATAGACAGGCAATTCTGAGGCGCTTACAACAGAGCTTACAGGCTGGGCTTGCATGCAGGGATCCACATATGGGCTCCCTCTCAGATGAATTTGATAATTTCCTTAAGCAGGGTCTGACTATGTAACCCAGGCTAGGCTCCGACTTTGAGCACTCCTTCTTCCTTTGCCTCCTGAATACTGGAGTTATAGGCCCATGCTACCATAGGTACAGCCTGGACTAACCTCAAATTCAGTCCCTCTGCCTCAGTTCTTGGCCCCTAGCTAGAATTACAGGGGTTTGCGGAAACTCTCATTCCTTTCTTTCTTACAGCTGGCCATCTGTGTCTGCATGTCTGCTGGATGGTCTTGTGTCAACCTGACACAAGCTAAAGCCATCCATGAAGAGGGAACTTCAATGAAGAAGCTGCCTCTTGCCGGGCGTGGTGGCGCACGCCTTCAATCCCAGCACTCGGGAGGCAGAGGCAGGCGGATTTCTGAGTTCGAGGCCAGCCTGGTCTACAAAGTGAGTTCCAGGACAGCCAGGGCTAGACAGAGAAACCCTGTCTCAAAAAACCAAAAAAAAAAAAAAAAAAAAAAAAAAAAAAAAAAAAAAAAAAAAAAAAAGAAAGCAGGCTGAGCAAGCCATGGGGAGCAAGCCAGTAAGCAGCATCCCTCCATGGCCTCTGCATCAGCTCCTGCCTCCAGGTTACTGCCCTGTTTGAGCTCCTGTCCTGACTTCCTTCAGTGCTGATAAACACTGCTGTGGAAAACTAAATAAACCCTTTCCTCTCCAGCTTGCTTTTTGGTCACAGTGTTTTAACACAGCCATATAAACCGTAAAACAACAGGTTTCATAGGGTGGTGGTGCTACAATACCTTTAATCCCAGCACTTGGGAGGCAGAGGCAGGAAGATCTCTGTGAGTGAGGCCAGCCTGATCAATAGATTGAGTTTCAGGACAGCCAAGGATACACAAAAAGAAATCCTGTCTTGAGAAAACAAAAACAAAAAAACAGCAGGTTTCATTTCAGGAGGATATAACTAGTTCTGGGCCAATCTCCTGCCATGTTGAATGAGATCTTTGTATGCTAACACCTGACTGGGCTTGGAAAACAGTTCCTGTGAGTATCAGGAACACTGCATGTGACAATATTATTTTTCTCATTGTATGTATGCACTTGGATGTGGTGGGTATGTGCACATGAATGAAGTGTCCATAGAGGCCAGAAGAGGGCAGTCAATCCCCCGGAGCTGGACAGTTGGGAGGAGCCCTCATATGCTGGGAGATCAACTCACATCCTAACCACTGCGCCACCTCTCCAACCTTTAGAAATTACTTTGTAGAAACAGAGTATGACTGTGGTAGCCCTGTGGTTAGTGGTTAATGTGTTCAAGGTCCGAGGCTTACGTACTTTTTTTTGGCATTGACATACTTTGCCTATTGGTGACTATCTTTGTTTCCACTCTCTGGCATGAACGTCTGGAAAAGCAAATTCTCCCATGGGTCTCCAGAGCTCAGCACTGTCCTGAGCAAGGAGGGTGCTCTGTAAACGCCTCCACCTACATTCACTGGGATGCCCCGGAGCAGAGACCTAGAGAGTACAGGGTGTTTTTTTGTTTTGGTTTGGTTTTTTGAGACAGGGTTTCTCTGTATAGCCCTGGCTGTCCTGGAACTCACTTTGTAGACCACCACGCCCAGCCAGGAGTGAGGATGTTAAGGAGGAAGACTGAGTCCTGAGGAGAGGCAGCAGCTCCAGCCATACCAGTGTCAGGCTTTTGACGAAGATCCACGTGCCAAAAGCTCTGGATCAGAAGAAGGCTACTGTCTCTTCAGTAAGTACCTCACCTAGGCAGCCAGCATCCAACAAGGGAGGTGAAGGGCTTGTATGAAGGCCCGTTTTAAAGACAGAGCCTCATGCAGCAGCCCCGCCTGGCCTTGAACTGGGATTGTGGCCTTCAGTCTCCACTGCCCAAGCTCTTGGATTACTGGCATGAGCCACCATGCTAAGCTTGCAAGCTATATTTTTATTGGTAGGGGTGGGCTGCCCCAGAATTCCTCCAACATTTTATTGGTCAGAACTTGGTCGCGTGTCCTCTCCTCAACCAATCGTGGTGAGAGGCACGGCATTAGCCAGGTTGATCTAGACAATGAGGGTCTTTTCCTGTTGGGGGCTTAGGTTCCTCTTTTCTGAGCATATCTGACTATGGGGAGAAATAAACCTGCAAGAAAGGAGAGGGGCTGGGCAGTGGTGGCGCACGCCTTTAATCCCAGCATTTGGGAGGCAGGGGCAGGCAGATTTCTGAGTTCGAGGCCAATCTGGTCTACACAGCCGGGGCTACACAGAGAAACCCTGTCAAAAAAAAAAAAAAGGAAGGAAGGAAAGGAAGGAAGGAAGGAAGGAAGGAAGGAANAATATATATATATATATATATATATATATATATATATATATATATATATATATATATATATATATATATATATGAATGAATGATGGGGCCGGGAGTGGTGGCACACTCCTTCAATCTCAGCAATCGGGAGGCCAGCACTCTGGAGGCAGAGGGAGGCCACTCTAAGTCCGAGGCTCTCTACAGTAGAGGGAGTTCCAGGACAGCCAGGGCTCTATTATACAGAGAAAACCTGTTGCAAAAACAAACAAAAGGAAAGAAAACCAAGCTTGAGAAGGTAGTTCAGGTACTCATGAGACCCTGCAAGGATGAAAAGGAGACAGTAGGAAAGAATTTGGGAAAGCTACCAATGGTGCCTGTGCCGCTAATTCTTGTTACCATACTCGCCCAAAATCCTGGGACAGATTTGACCTCCCAGTGATGTGCAGTACTGAGCCCTCCATCGCCGATCAGCAGTGGCTGTCCCAGGGTCCCGTAATGCCTGTCTCATCGCAGTTTTGCTGTGTCAGATGACTGCAGGTGCTATGGCTGGAGCCTGTGATGTGCTGTCAGGCATCCTGGGGGACCCCCTCACCCAGCACCTCCTGCACAGAAAGCAGCCAGGGCAGTGACTGCTGTCAGTGGAATGTGACACAGGGACACGGGGGCATAAGGGCTCAGTGAGTCATCCCATCTGGATCCTTTGGGACAGGGTCTGGCTTGTTAAGTGTAAATGACTGAAGCCTTAATTCCAGCACACAGGGGACAGAGAGGCAGGCAGATCTCTCTGAATCTGAGGGCTTTCTGGTGCTGGTGTACAAAGTGAGCTCTAAGACAGCCAAGGCTGTGTAAAGAGATACTGTCTCAAAATCCAAAACAGCAGCAGCAGCAACAACAATAAAAGTGATTGTCTTCATTTCTTGGTCCTGTGATAAAAAAGACCCTGTTAAAAGCACCTTAAGAGAGAGAGGAAAAAAAAAAAAAGGGCCGGGCAGTGGTGGCACACGCCTTTAATCCCAGCACTTGGGTGGCAGAGGCAGGCGGATTTCTGAGTTCGAGGCCAGCCTGTTCTACAGAGTGAGTTCCAGGACAGCCAGGACTACACAGAGAAACCCTGTCTCAAAAAAATCCAAAAAAATAGCCGGGCGTGGTGGCGCACGCCTTTAATCCCAGCACTCGGGAGGCAGAGGCAGGCGGATTTCTGAATTCGAGGCCAGCCTGGTCTACAAAGTGAGTTCCAGGACAGCCAAAGCTATACAGAGAAACCCTGTCTCAAAAACCAAAAAAGGAAAAAAAGAGGATTTGTGAGTCTGAGGGTGTTAGTCCATTGGATGGAGAAAGAAAGTCCTGACTCGAACCAAGAGTCTAGAAGCAGAGCAGAGAAGCAGAGACCAATGACTTCTGGCACACAACTTTTTCTCTCTGGCAGTTCACCACCGAAGCAATGGCGTGACCCACAGTTGGAGCAGGACTTTCTACCTCCATTAACCTAATCAAGATACTCTCTTATACACATGGTCAGAGGATGTAGCTATGATTCCCAGGATATAGCCATGATTCAATAGCTTAGTCCAAGTGACCGGGACCCAGTTAGGTCCCCTAAATGACCAGATGCATTGTGGGCCAGGGAGTTGGCGTTCCCTCTTATCCCTTAGGGCCAAACTACCTCCCTGTCCACTCACCATAGCTTTCAGTGTTGGTTATAAAATAGCTCCCAAGTTAAAAAATGGCTTCACGGGCCGGGCGTGGTGGCACACGCCTTTAATCCTAGCACTCGGGAGGCAGAGGCAGGCGGATTTCTGAGTTCAAGGCCAGCCTGGTCTACAGAGTGAGTTCCAGGACAGCCAGGGCTACACAGAGAAACCCTGTCTCGAAAAAAACAAAAAAAAAAAAAAAAAAAAATGGCTTCACGGAAGCCTCTAGAGCCTCACTGGGAGGAGCCTGCCTATATCCCACCCCTTTGCAGCTTCACGCCTGCTCCCCCATGCCTGCACCACCAGCTATTCCCTCCTTGGGCTAAGAGTAAGATGAGAACACCCAGCAGCCGGCCTTCCTCTCCTCCCTCCCACCCCTTTAACTCAAATGCTGTATTGACCTGCCTCTGAGAAAGGAAGTAGATAGCATCCCCACAGCTGGTGACTGTCATCCCACTCTGGGGTGGCAGTGGGGAGGATCTTTAGTGGGGGCTAGCCTGGGCTACAGAGTGAGATTCTTCCTCTCTCAGAACAAAAACACCCAGGCCAAACCAAACCAAACCAACCAGCCAGCTGGTGGCCTGAGGGGTCATGGAGGGACTCCTGGTAGAGAAAGGGGACAGTGGGCATGTGTCTCCTTCCAGTGGCTTCGCCACAGTTTTGGGACACCCAGGTCACAATAAGGATTGCTCCCGAGTGAGTACATCTCTTGGGACAATGTAGTATTCATTTCTTCCACATCCAATTAGTTGAAACAATGGTCACACTGTCTGTCTGAGAATGAAGAGCAACACTGGCTGTGGGCTCATCTAGTGACCCAGAAAATGCCACAGAGTGTCGGGAGGGAGAGCCCACTGTCCCTCTGTGTCCCCTCTGCTCTCTCAGGCTATATCCACCCTGAAGCTGGAAGGCCTGGAAGCTGCAGGGTATGTGATGGACAGGCTTGGTCGTCCAACAGTACCATCTACTCAAAATCCTTCTAGAATTCTCCCCTTGTCTTTAGCGGCCTCTGTGATAAAGTCAATAGACCTTCCTTCAAGTGAACCAGACTACGGGCTAGAGAGGTGGTTTGGCAGTTAACAGCACTGGCTGCTTTTGCAGAGGACCGGGGTTCAAAACCCAGCACCCACATAGTGGCTCATGACCATCTATAACTCCAAGGGATCCAAGCCATCTTCTGACCTCTGTGGGCACTTCACATATGTAGCACACAGATATACATGCAAACACATATACACATGAGTACAAATTGTAAAATTTTTGAGAGAAAGAGAGAGAGAGAGAGAGAGAGAGAGAACGAACAAGGAACTAAGTCATTGTCCAGTACTATCCTTCTGGCCAGGTACAGTTGAGATTCCCTACCTCTTAGTGTCTTTCCAGGTAACCAGGCATGGTTTTGTAGAGGCCTACATGACCTAAGGCCACTCGATCTTACATTCCTTCTCAATCGTCTCTACCCGTAGCAGAGGAAGTATTAACTCAGAACAGACGTCAGCAAGGCTCACACTCATCCTATAGACAGAAACGCAGAGCAGAGCCGCTATTACAGATAACGCGGGGCCCCTGAGATGACCGCGGCCAGAAAGAGGGTTACAGGAACTTTTTATTTGTAGCTGTTTGGGTGTGCACCATGCAGGTGCAGTTCCGGCAGAGGCCAGACGGGGGCGCCAGGGCCCCAGAACTGGATTCACAGATGGTTATGAACTGCCTGGTGTAGGGTGTGGGGATCTGAACAAGGCAGCCCTCTGCAAGAACAGTAAGTGCTTTTTACCACTGGGCAGAATTCTATTTTGTTTTGCCATTCCTTCATTTGTTGATGAACAATGAGGTTGACTTAAATCTTTGCTAGAATGAATAGTTTATTTCTCCCCAGGAAGGGCAGCTAAGTAGTGTCTTCTTGTTTCCTGCCACCATCTTGGTGGGAAGCCAATCTCATGGTGGCAGTGTAGCTCAGCAGCCCATGGGGACTCTCTCGCACAGGCACCTTCGTTCATCTGTGTACTGGCCTCACCCAGAAGGAGATAGCACAGGTCCTGAGATCAGGGCAAAGGTGAAGTCTCGCTGGCAGTCCCAGGAAGAGGGAAGTCCTTGAGAGATGATCACAGGGGACACACGGAGGCAGCTCTCTGTGATTTACACTGTAACAGAGTGCCAGAAGTTCTTGTTTGGTATTGATTGTTCTTGAGACGGGAGTCTCACGATTTAGCCTTGGTGGGAATTCATTAGGTAGACCAGGATGCCCTTGAACTTACAGAGATTCACTTACCTCTGCCTCCCAAGTGCTGGGATTAAAGGTATGTGTTATTACATTCTGCTTAATACTATGTTTTCTTTGTTTGTTTTTGTTGTTTTTTGGTTGGGGGGGGGTTCTAGACAAGGTTTCTCTGTGTAGCCCTGGCTGTCCTGGAACTCACTCTGCAGACCAGGCTGGTGTCGAACTCAGAAATCTGCCTGTCTTTGCCCCTCAAGTGCTGGGATTAAAGGTATGTGCCACCACTGCCTGGTTATATGTTGGGCTTTTTTTTTTTTTTTTTTTTTTGAGACAGGGTTTCTCTGTATAGCCCTGGCTGTCCTGGAACTCACTTTGTAGACCAGGCTGGCCTCGAACTCAGAAATCCACCTGTCTCTGCCTCCCAAGTGCTGGGACTAAAGGCGTGCACTATATGTTGGGCTTTTTTTTTTTTCCCCTCGTTCCGGCCAGCCCCACTCACTCTGGCCAGCCCCGCTCACTCTGGCCAGCCTTGCTCGCTCCGGCCGGCCCCATTCGCTCCGGCTGTTATGTTGGGCTTTTAATAGTATATTTAACCCTGTTTTTTAAAAATATTGTCATTCTGCCAGGCGTGGTGGTGCACGCCTTTAATCCAGCACTGGGGGGCGGGGGGGGGACAGAGGCAGGCGGATTTCTGAGTTCGAGGCCAGCCTGGTCTACAAAGTGAGTTCCAGGACAGCCAGGGCACACAGAGAAACCCTGTCTCGAAAAAACCCAAATATATATATATATATCTTGTCATTCCCATGTGGAATCAATTTAGGATCTTGGAAACAGTTCACATCTTTCTTTCTTTCTTTCTTTCTTTCTTTCTTTCTTTCTTCTTCTTCTTCTTTTTTTTCTTGGTGGGAATTTTGGTTTAATTATAGCTTTTTTTTTTTTTTTTTTTTTTTTTTTTTTTTTTTTTTTTTTTTTTTTTTTTTTTTTTTTTTTTTTTTTTTTTTTTTTTTTTTTTTTTTTTTTTTTTTTTTTTTTTTGGATTTTTTTTTAAAGATTTATTTTATTTATTATATGTAAGTACAGTGTAGCTGTCTTCAGACACTCCAGAAGAGGGCGCCAGATCTCATTACAGATGGTTGTGAGCCACCATGTGGATGCTGGGATTTGAACTTATCACCTTTGGAAGAGCAGTCGGGTGCTCTTACCCGCTGAGCCATCTCACCAGCCCCAGGATTCTTTTTTTTTTTTTTAAACTGGATATTTTCTTTATTTACATTTCAAATGTTTTCCCCTTTCCAGATCTCCCCTTCAGAAACCCCCGTATTCCACCCCCTCTCATCTTTCTTTTCCCAGTTTATGTTTGAAGATTTGTTGTAGAAGGTAAGGCACACACACACACACATACACACACCACCACCACCATATACATCACACACCATACACACATAACACTATACACACACTACACACTCATTCACACCATACACACATACACACCACACACACATACACACACAAACCACCATATACATCACACACCATACACACATACACACTATACACACATTACACACTCATTCACACCATACACACCACACACACACACACACACACACACACACACACACACACACACAGAGTCCTTGAATCTGTCTACTTCAGGGCCACCCTTGGGTCTCTCCCTATCTCTCTCTCTCTCTCTCTTTTTTTTTTTTTTAGGTTTTTCAAGACAGGGTTTCTCTGTGTAGCCCTGGCTGTCCTGGAACTCACTCTGTAGACCAAGCTGGCCTCGAACTCAGAAATCTGTCTGCCTCTGCCACCCAAGTGCTGGGATTAAAGGCATGTGCCACCATGCCCAGCTTCCCTATCTCTTCTTGAGACAGTATCTCACCCCGAAGTCCAGACTGGCATGGAAATTCTAACCACCCTCCTGGCTCCGGGATTGAGATTGGAGGCGTGAGCCCTCGCAGCTGGCTCATCCTCTCCTTATTCCTGTTCTCCAGCTCAGCAGTGTACCCTCTTCTCTGTCCTTGGCAAGATGGGCTGAAGACAGGGCATCCCTGGGGCTGAACAGCTGCCCCAGACTGAGCCCTTGCCAGGTGTGTGGCCAGGAGTCACCCATTGTGTGCTCAGGGCCTCCTCCCCACAGGCACCTCCATGTCCCTAACTGTGGATGAGGAATCAGAGGGTTTAACAGCTTTTCATGGCACAGGAAGAAGGAAGCCAGGGAAGCCAGAAAGCCCATTGGCTTCCTGCTGAGTGGAGATAAATCCAAGGGAAAAAGGATGGAGGGAAGGAGATGGCCAGGATGTGGGGTGCCTGACATTTGAAAGGATAGACAGGAAACAAATGGTCATTGATATGATGTTTGACTCTCCAGGCTGCTGGGGAGAGAAGCATCCCAGTAGATGCAGGGAGCTGATGTGCAAAGGCCCTGGGGTAGGAACTGGCAGCTTGAGAGACAGGCAAGAGTGGTAAAAGTGACAGCCTTACCAATTGCAGCAAGGACTTGGGTCTTTATTCTGAGGGAGGAGGAAGCAAAAGAAAAGATATGTATGTATGTATATATATATATATATATATATATATATATATATATATATATTTATATTTATTTATTTATATATATATGTGTGTGTGTGTGTGTGTGATAATTTTATTTTATATAATATATATTCTATTTTATAATTTTATTTGCACATGGTTAACTCATGTAAAGTGTATGATTGAAGGCATGGTGGCACACACCTTGAATCCCAGCACTCAGATCTCTGTGAGTTCGAGACCAGACAGGACTATACAATGAGATTTTTGTTTTTGAAGATTTATTTATTATTATACATAAGTACACTGTAGCTGTCTTCAGACACACCAGAAGAGGGTGTCAGATCTCATTGCGGGTGGTTGTGAGCCACCATGTGGTTGCTGGGATTTGAACTCAGGACCTTCAGAAGAGCACTCAGTGCTCTAACCCATTGAGCCAATTCGTCAGCCCCGAGATTTTGTTTTTTAAAGGTAAAATATAAATTAACTATAAGATGCAGTGGCTTTTGGCCCAGCGACAGAGTAGGAAGAAGAGTAGCAGAGCTCAGCCCTGGGCAGTTTCTGCCCCTTCCCTTCCTCAGCCCTGGGCAGTTTCTGCCCCTTCCTCAGCCCTGGAAGCCAATGTCTTTCTGTTTGGGTTCAGCAACATGATTGTTTTGTGCATGCTTGGATGCTCTTGTGTCTGGCTGCTCTCCCTTACAGATATCTTCTGGATTCATCAATGTGCATCAGAGCCTTGGTATCCCCTCTCCCTCACAGACCACGTTCAACACACCCATTTGGCTGCTAGATGCCTTAGCTGCTGTGGAACACAGAAAGGAATCCTGTGCGCAGGAGTTGCTTGGATGTGTGTTCTCTCTCTCTCTCTCTCTCTCTCTCTCTCTCTCTCTCTGGGTACAGACCTGGAAACGGAGCAGAGGGCTCATACGGCCCCTAGGTCTAGTGCCAGAGGGTCCCCATGAATGTATACATCCTGGTTTTTGGTGTCCTCGGCAGGCTTCCTTGGTGTCTTCCTCTCTTCCTCTGCACCGGAGATGGATCCAGGGCCATTTACAGGTTACTAGGTAAATGCGTTTTTGATGAGCCACCCTGTCCTCTTATTACCCTTAGAAATGGACTCTCACTGAGTTGCTAGCCTTGAACTCATTCTGGACCCTAGGCTGGCTTTAATCTTATGCTCCTTTTGCCTCAACCTCCCAAATAGCTGGATTGACATGCCTGGCTCCTAGCTGTGTTTTGATTGTGGAAAGTTCTGTACTGAAGGGCCTCCTCTGACAGGGTATTCTTTTTTTTTTAAAGATTTATTTATTTTATGTATATGAGTACACTATAACTGTCTTCAGTCACATCAGAAGAGGGTGTCAGATCCCATTATAGATGGTTATGAGCCACCATGTGGTTGCTGGGAATTGAACTCAGGACCTCTGGAAGAGCAGTCAGTGCTCTTAACCGCTGAGCCATCTCTCCAGTCCCAGGGTATTCTTTTTGTACATGACTAACTCTCTCTCTCACATACACCTTGTGCTGGTTAGTTTTGTCAATTTGATACAAACTAGAGTCACACAGGAAGAGGGATCTGTTCTATCAGATTAGCCTGAGGGCGATAGTGTACTTTTTCTGGATTTATGATTGATGGTGGAAGAGTCCAGCTTCCTGTGGGTGGGACCACTCCTGGTCACCTGGTGCTGAGATGTATAAGAAAGTAAACTGAGCAAGCCGTGAGGAGCAAGCCAGGAAGCGGCATCTGTCCATGGCTTCTGCTTTAGTTCCTGCCTCCAGGTTCCTGCTCTGAGTTCCTGCCTTGGCTTCCCCTAAGGATAGACTTTCACTCGTAAGCTGAAAGAAAAAGACTCTTCCCCAAGTTGCCTTTGGTCGGTGTTTTATCACAGCAAGAGAAAGCAAACTTTTCCTGGTGGGCTTCCCTTTCAGGCCTTCTCTGCCTCCCGTGAAGAATGGATCGGCCTTCCTCCTCCCATCCCCGAGACCATACTGTGTTGTCTCCCTGGCTCTCCCTTATCAAGGCCATGGCTCTGTCATATGGGCTGTCTGTCCTTTAATGTCTGATCTCTCTGTGTGTCATCCAATGACAGTGTAGCCTGTCCCCAAAGTCTGGCCCTGGCCTTGGGCTCTCTGAGGTAAGCATCACGTAGATTTGGACCTTGAAGACTTGGCCACAATTTGGACTGCGTGAGTTGCTCAAGGCAAGTGGGTATCAAGGAAAGGGGGGTGGCAGACTTGAGCTTTCAGCTGACTGGCAAACTCCCAGGGCCACTGGCAGCGTCAGCGGGAGAAAACAAGCCAGGCCTGAAAGATGTTGAAGACCTCAAGGAAATTTTATTTTTAAAAAGTTGATTTTTTGTTGTTATTTTGTTTTTTTTGAGACAGGGTTTCTCTGTGTAGCCCTGGCTGTGTCCTGGAACTCACTCTGTACACCAGGCTGGCCTCGAACTCAGAAATCTGCCTGTCTCTGCCTCCCAAGTGCTGGGACTAAAGGCATGCGCTACCACTGCCCAGCTTGTTTTATTTCTTTTTTTTTTTTTAATATTTATTTTATTTATTATATGTAAGTACACTGTAGTTGTCTTCAGACACTCCAGAAGAGGGCGCCAGATCTCGTTACGGATGGTTGTGAGCCACCATGTGGATGCTGGGATTTGAACTTATCACCTTCGGAAGAGCAATCGGGTGCTCTTACCCGCTGAGCCATCTCACCAGCCCTGCTTGTTTTATTTCTTAAACAAGGTTTCACTATGTAGCCCTGGCTAAGCAGACCAGAAATCTACTTCGTACTCCCAGAAATCCACCTGCCTCTGCCTCCTTATTGGTAGCATTAACAGTGTACACTGCCATGCCTGGCTCCATGTATTTATTTTGTGTGTTTGAACCTTGGATGTCAGGACAGCTTGAGGGAGTGAGTTCTTAACAGCCACCTAGTGGGTCATGGGGATTGAATTTAGTTCATCAAGCTTGACAGCAAATGCTTTTCATTCACGGAAGCATCTTGTCAACCCGAATGCCTAATTTTCTATCTAGTACCTGCTTGACTGGTCTGCTAGGCAGGGTTCTAGGGGCCAGGGATATATTGATATTCAAAAAGGACCAGCTTCTCGGATGGAGAAGTAGCTCACGGGTTAAGAGCACTGGCTGCTCTCCCACAGGATCTGAATCTGCTTCCTGGCACCCACGTGGTGGCTTACAACTGCCTGTAACTTTAGTTTCAGGAGATCTGCAGCTTCTCCTGGCTTTGTGAAACTGCACAAATACACAAAAATTTTTAAAAAATCATAAAAAAACCAACCTCTCTCTCTAGAGAGATAAATAAAACCATTTCAACTGAACAAACCATTTACTTTCTTTTCTTTCAATTTGAATTTTATTGACTATTATTATTGCGTGTGGGGTTACCATGGCAACCGGATCTGTTCTCTCCATTAGGCCATGGGTTCTTGGATTCCCGACTCAGGTCTTCAGGCTTGTGTGTCAAGTGTCTTTCCTTGCTGAGCCACCTCACCAGCCCTTTTCTTTGGCTTGAGATAGGAGTTCATGTAGCCCCGGCCGGCCTTGAACTTCTGTTTCTTTTACTGTTTCTTCCAAGTGCTGGGATCACAGGGGTGCATCGCCCTATCTGTAAAAACCCCCATTTCCAACAAATTGTACACGAAGCCTTCTCTGATGAGTAGGTTTCGGGCTGAGACTTGAGAGAGGAGGAGTCAGGTACTGAGGATCCAGAGAATTCATTCATATGGTGGCTAATCATGGCTGAGAAAACCCAGTCCCTCTGGTCTGAGATGACATCAGCTCCCTTTGGATAACCTCCTGCAGACCAGATCTCTAGGATTTTGCTGCCTCATTCGGACTCCTCCTAGGTCAAATAGAATGGCCCAGTAGTGACATCAGACACCCCAGGCTAACACACCTAAAGACTATGGGCCACTCAGGTTCCCGTACAAATCTAGAAGGTCTCCTCTTTGGGACGACCTTCAGAAAACATGTCCCTGAGCACCACGTAGTTTCTGGAGAGACTTTCAACCCCACTCCCCCCACCTCCCATCTCCATCATCAGGGGCACAGAGTGGGAGCAGGTTCAGAGGAACCTGGGCTGTGAGGACTCCCACTCTGAGTCCTGAGGTCCCTCTTCTGTAAGATGGAGGTGTGAACTGCTCTTCTCCTGGCTTGAGAGCTTAAAGCCAGTTGGTCGCCCATGAGCCTCTGAACTTGGAACGTTCGTGCGACACAGCCAACATTCCCAGGCCCCGCCCATCCCTGCTCCTTTGTCCACTGAACTTCTAGGCTCCTTTCTGTCTTTCTCCTGTGTCTATGCATGTGCGTGTTTGTGGGTGCACCTGAATGTGCTGTGTGAGACAGAATATCCTACTAGGAACCGGGTGTCACTGGGTTAGAAAAGTCTGGCCAGCCATCCTTTCTTTCTGTCCCTGACTCCCCAGCACTGGAACTACCAGCCTAGAGTTTGTTTTTGTTTTGGACTTACTTGTTTTATGTGTGCAATTGTCTTTCCTACATGTCTGTCTGTGCACCATGGGTATGTGTGGTACACTCAGAGGTCAGAGGAGGGGCATCAGATCCCTTGGAACTGAAGTTAAGGATGATTGTAAGCTGTCATGTGGGTGCTGGGGACTGAACCCAGGTCCTCTGCAAGAGCAGCTAGTGCTCTTAACTACTGAGCCATGTCTACCTCTGAGCCATCTCTTCAGGCCTGGGTATCTCACATGAACACGGATGCTGGCAACCAATATCAGGTGTCAAGCACTCTACCAATACGGTCCTTTGCACAGGTAAGTCTTGATTCCATGTGACGGGTGGAATCTGTCAGGGCTGGAAATATGACTTGGCTGTCTCTGTAGAACCTACTCTGACTCAGTATGAGCTAACTCTGGGTCATACTGCTGAAGGTGGTCTTCAAGAGTCCTTCTGGGTTTTAACAGGAGCTGGGACACGGTTTTAACAGGCGTGGGGCTGGGTTTTCTGAACTCTGTATCCACTTTTTGTGTCCTGAGTGGAATGAAGGCCATGGCCTCATTGAGGAAGGAAGTCACCCCATGCCTCGGGTTTTTAATTTTTTTATTTTTTTTATTTTTCTTGGCTGTAACATGAAGCATTTAGAATTAAAGGCCTAAAGGCTTTGGCTGTGGTATGAGAACGAGCTAACTGGGCACTGGGCAGGGCAGGGAAAGGCAGAGTCCCCACCACCTGCTGGTATCCTGAGTGGGGTTCATGGCCAAAGAACACATAACTGAGCTCAATTGAGCTGTTGGTGTCTCTGGGTGATAAGGAAGTGTCAGCAGAGAGCATAGCCGCCAGGCAGTCTGATAAGCCCCTCAAACACCTTCCTGGATAGAGTCAGGGGCCCAGCGCGTGTCTGGGTCCTGGAGTTTTGAGTGGAGGGTGTGTTTAAGGCCTCAAGGGACACGGAATTCTGTGCGAAGGGTGTGCAAAGGTCCCGAGAGACATGGGATTCCGAGGGGACAGTGTGCAAAGGCCGCGAGGGACACAGAATGGAGGGTGTGCAAAAGCCCAAAGGGATATGGAATTCTGAGTGGGGGGAGTGCAAAGGGCCCCGAGGGACACGGAATTCTGGCCCGGAGGCTAGCCGGGCTGACTGCAACTGATGCTAAAGCAGGGGAGCGGGAGGCATTAGCAGGAGTCCGGAAGAAAGAAGAGGTCGCAGGGGCGGGGGTAGTGGATGCAGACGGTGCCAGGGTCTTCTGCCCTCTGTGGAGGGCATATCGGTTCTCACCTAGACCAGCAACTACCAGGAAGCGCGGAGGGGATCGCACAGCGGGAATCCAGACCCCGCAAAAGCTAGGAAAGCCCAGTAGCTCGGATGGGCGGCGCCCGACGGAAGCCACGCCCACGCCTCACCATCAGAGCACCGCCCACTCCCCGCCTCTTCCCACCCCCCGCCGGAATCTCGCGCCGAACTCGGGGGCGGGCTGCCCGGGCCATGGCGCATAAAGCCTCTGGCCACCTGCAGGGCTACTGCTGCTCCGGCCACCGCCAGGCACACACCTTGCTGCTGAGGGAGCCTCGGCTTCTGTCATCTCTGTGGCCTCCATCGCCTCTGTCGCCGTCTCCTTCAGGTCCTGAGCCCCGCGAGCCCCGGCCGCGCACGCGGACATGGGCGGCAGCTCCAGGGCGCGCTGGGTGGCCTTGGGGTTGGGCGCCCTGGGGCTGCTGTGTGCTGCGCTCGGCGTTGTCATGATCCTCATGGTGCCCTCGCTCATCAAGCAGCAGGTGCTCAAGGTGAGTGAAGTGCCCTGGGGAGATGGGGGGTGGGGATCGGGACGCAGGGTGGGACGGTGGAGTTACCTCCTCACCACCAGGGAGGCCCAGGCTCACCCCAGAGGTCTGAGTCACCAGCGTCCCAGGAGCCTAAACCTCACTGAAGCAGAAGTATGGCCTGGTTGTCCCTGAGTTTCGACTGCAGTTGTCGCGACCTCCAGCCCTTCTGCACGCGCCGGCCGGTGACTGTACCTAGTAACCTCAGGGCTGCGCGAAGCCCCTGTACATCTGTGAGGCTCCCACGGGCTCCCAGTTCTCTGGGTGCTCTGCCTGTTTCCTCCCGCCCAGGTGCCCCAGAGATGCCCAGGCTCGCCCCCACACTGCCTGCCAGTCCCGAGAGTTAAGCAGCTTTCTGCCCCCCACGCTCTGGCAGAGGCAGACACTACTCAGGTCTGCGGAGGACAGGCAGCCCAGCCTCTCCCTTGATCTCAGCCTTAGGCCCTGTTTTGCCCTTTCAACCGGGCACCGATATTAGGCGGGCGGTGCCGGTCCAGCTACAGACTCTGCCCTGGGATCCGGTGTCCTCCTATTTGAGCCGGGAGCTCATTAAGTCCTGGAGATTACCGAGTAATTGTGTTTTCTGAGACGCAGGGTTACTGCGGAAGGGGAAACGGGGGCTGGCTCTTAGGGAACATCCAGTTAGAACTGGATCTGGGATCCAGAAGGGGCTGTTGTCACAGGGTTTGACTGACATCTTTCCTCTTAGCGGATTTGTTTACTGGGAGTTTTAAGAATGGCTTCGTGTCCCGTGTCCCATCACCGGCTGAAAGGAGGGAATGAATGAGGAAATCTCCCTCTTGGCTTGGCCGCTACCTGCCAGGTCCTGGTGGGTCTTCAGGATGGAGCCACAGGTGGCTTTCCTGGAGTTGTGGTGGGTATTTCCGAGTTCTCTTGGCCACACTGTCATTTCTCTTGCTTTGAATTTTCAACCCTCGGGTGTCTTGGTTGGTGAGAAGATCCTTCTTGTTGGAGCATCAGAACTGCTCTGGGCCTTTCTGTTAGGTTTGGCAAAGTAGTGGTGACAGCCTTGTCTCAGTGGCAGCTTGTGGTTTCAGTAAGAACCCAGCCCTGTGTACTCCGCACGTGGACTGGGTTTCCTGCTCAGTCAGCCTGTAGTGGGTAGAGTGAGCAGATGTCCCCTGTTCTCCGATTTGGGGGTGAGGGGGAATCTGAGCTGGTTCCTTCTCCAAACTCCTTTCGGGAATGTTTTCTTTTGGGGGTTGGCACAGAGACTAAGGATGGGGGGGGTTGGGGTGTGTGGGTGTGCGCGTTAGCGTTGGGACTGCGCATGCCTGCTCCATCAGTTAGGGTTCCATGTGCCCCATGCTTGAGAAAAGAAAACCACGACTGGCGGAGTTGCCCCATAGTTGGTAGCTTGGGGCTTCGCGTTTGAGCGAGCGGCTTCCAACTTGTGAAAATCCCAAAGGCGATTGGTTGCAGGCTGAGTGGCGTGAAGGAAGGAAGACACGCCTAGCCCAAGACAGCCTCTTCTTAGAAGCTCTGGCTGGAGCGTAGCCGACCTCTTGAGGGAGAAAAAAAAAAAGCTCACTTCAGGGGATGGTGGGAGGGTGGCAGCGGAGGGGAGCAGGGAGGGACCCTGGAGTTGACTTTGGACACTTTCTTTCTGTGCTACTTGAATGGAAGCCTTGTCTTTATGGGTGTGTGTGTGTGTGTGTGTGTGTGTGTGTGTGTGTGTGTGTTTTATTTTTTGTAAGTTAAAGAAGTTGATGTATAAACGGCAAGAATACTCGGTTGTTTAAGAAAAAAAAAATCAGGGCTGAGCGTGGTGGCGCACACCTTTAATCCCAGCACTTGGAGGCGGAGGCAGGCGGATTTCTGAGTTCAAGGCCAGCCTGATCTACAGAGTGAGTTCCAGGACAGCCAGGGCTACACAGAGAAAACCTGTCTCGAAAAACCAAAAAAATCCCCCAAAAATCAGGATTCTGGGTGTAGAGTGGTAGAGCATTCAACAGGCCTTGGGTTCCAACACACACACACACACATACACACATGCAGAGAGATATTTCACTCTTATTTTCTTCTGATATCATTTTTTGACATAAATATGTTTGTGTGTGTGTGTGTGTGTGTGTGTGTGTGTGTGTGTGTGTAGGTCAGCTGATTTCCTCCCTTACAGATAGGGTCTCTTGATGAACTAGACAGCCATCCCCCTGTCTCTGGGGTTACAGGTGCATGCTCAGCGATGCCCAATATCACTGGGAGTTTGAACTCCAGTCTTCATGTTTACCTAGGGAGTGCTCTGCCCGCTGAGCCGCCTGATGGACATCTTTTACAAAACCCAAGCTGGATAGTATGTGTTTTTTTTTTCTTCCTCCCTTCTTTCCTTCCTCTCTTTCTTTTCTTTTTTTCTTTTTCCTTTCTCTTGAGTCATGGTCTCACTAGATAGCCCAGGAACTCAGTGCATAACCCAGGCTGGCCTCAAACTCAGAGATCCACCTACCTTTGCCTCTTGAGTGTTAGGATTAAAGGTATGTCCCACCATGCCTGTCTTAAATAGTATGCTTTTTCTGTTCAGTTTTAGTATTCAAAGGGGTGTGTGTATGTCTCTGTGTGTGTGCATACGTGCACATGCATGCACACTCGTGCACCTGTATGGATGGGCTTGCCACGCGGCAAGACCAGAGGCTGATGTATAGTGTCTTCCTCAGTGTCTCTCCATCTTTTTTCTTTTCTTTTTTTTTTTTTTGAGACAGGCACTCTCATTAAATATGAGGTGTGCCTTCTCTGCTAGCCACTGAACAACAGGTCCCTGGAATCTGCCTGTCTCTGCCTGCCCTGGTGCTGGGGGTCCAGACATGTACCAGTTGTGCTAAGCTTTTTTTTGTTGTTTTTTGAGACAAGGCTTCTCTGCATGTCCCTGGCCATCCTAGAACTCCCTCTGTAGACCAGGCTCTCCCTGCCTCCCCAGTGCTGAGACTAAAGGTATATGCCACCACCCTTGGCTCTGTGTTGAGCTTTTGTTTGGGTTCTGAGAATCAGAACTCAGATCCTCCAGCGAGCACTCTACCCACTGGGCCATCTTCCCAGCCCCTTTCACAGGGTTTGACAGGCCGACTATGCCAGGTCTGTTACTGCCTTTCCCCCCTTCCTGTGTTGGGATTCCTTTGTTTACGGTTCCTCTGTTGACTGGCCATGTCTTTGTCTCAGGCTCCAGAGAACAAATACCGTCCTGTGTGAGACCAGGAACACTTGCACGGTCTGATCCTTAGCTGCGGACCCACAGGTGCGCTCTGTTTGGATTTCGGTATTCTCCACTATGCTCCCACTGTCAAGCTGTGGGACCGTCCACTTTGATGCAAAGAGGTGTCATTCTAAACCCCATCACCCTCTTTGGCTATCCGTGGTTTTGATTTCACATCTTCAGCGCCACAAGGTTGGGCAGGAGGAGTGTGATCCCCGTGTAGGTGACAGTTTTCAGGGCTCAGGGGCTCAGGCCCACTGTACCATGTGCTAGCTGGAGCCAGTCCATGACTCAAGAGAGCCAAGTTTTTCACCCAGCAGTGAGACAGGGGTCAGATCTGGTTTTCTGTCCCTGAGGGATTAGCAAGTTACAAAGGAGATTACAAGCGGCCTTTGGAAATGCCCTGTGAGCTTGCCTGCTTCTGGACTCAATCTAACCACGGCAGCGTTGTGAAACAGGCAGAGGCTGCGAATTCTTCCTTTCTACAGATAAGGGATCTGGCCCATAGCAAAGGTCGGCAGCTGGTTATTAAACATGGCCTGTGGTGGGCTGGGAGGGACTTCAAGCGGCCATGCTCATTTTACCTTCCATAGGGAAGTAGGAAGCAAGCAAGAGCCCTCTCTCTCTCTCTTTCTCTCTCTCTCTCTCTCTCTGTACAGTGAGCTGCTGGGCAGTCCAAGAAAAGAATTAAGGGCCAGATTTCAGGAAGACGTGCATGATAGAGAAAAGGCTCTGTTATTGTTAAAGTCCCTCTTCCCCAGCCTCTTGCCTGGCATCCCAGCTACTTGGAGCCTGAGGCAGGAGGAATGACTGTTCAAAGCCGGAGGAAGTTCAAAGCCTGCCTGGGCTGCACAGGGAGCTCAGGGGAGCTTAGTGAAACCCCCATCTTTATGTAAAATCTAAGCGAGGTGCGTTAGTGCACACTTTAGAATCCCAGCGCTCAGAAGGCAGAGGCAGGCAGATCTCTGAGTCAAGTTGGATAGCCAGGGCTACATAGAAAGACCCTGTCTCATAAATAAACAAACGCACAAATAAATAACACATAAATAGCCGGGCATGGTGGTGTATGCCTTTAATCCCAGCACTCGAGAGGCAGAGGCAGGCGGATTTCTGAGTCCGGCCTGGTCTACAAAGTGAGTTCCAGGACAGCCAGGGCTACACAGAGAAACCCTGTCTCGAAAAACCAAAAACAAAAATCCAGAAAAACAAAACAAAATAACACATAAATAAGTAAGTAAATAAATAAATAGGTAAGTGGAAAACTGAAGATAGAGCTCGCTGATAGACTGCTTCCCAATATGTGCACATCCCTGGGTTCAATCCCCAGCCCTGCAAAACATAAAGACACACACACACACAAAACAAAATCCTTCAGCCAGTCAGTGGTGGTGGCGGCGGCTCATACCTTTAATCCCAGCACTCCAGAGGCAGAGACAGAGTGATCTCTGTGACAGCCAGGGTTACACAGAGAAACCCTGTCTCAAAACAAAACAAGTCAACCAAACAAACCCAAATGACAAGAACGACAATAAAACCTTAATGGTATTCTATATTTTCAACAGACTCGTGTTAGTGCCAAAACGGTTTAGAAAAAGGTGCGGAAGGGTGTGCACCAGACACACAAGGTAGATAATGCTGGCTGCACGACTCTTTGTACATTTTTGTTTTATTTTATGTGTAGGGGTGTTTTGCCTGCATGTATCTCTGTGCATGCAGTGTCCTTGTAGACCAGACAGGACATCAGATCCTCTGGAACTTGGACTTACAGATGGTTGTGAGCCACCATGAGGGTGCTAGGAATTTCACAAACCCAGGTCCTGTATCAGAGCAGCCAGCCTAGCTCTTAACCACCAAGCAATCTCCAAACCATCATGATTCTTTTTGTAAAATATTATATGTATGTATATGTTGATGTGTGAGTGGAGGGGTTGTGCTGCAACATGCCTGTGCAGGTCATGGGACAACTTTGAGGAGTGAGTTCTCTCACTCTCCTAAGTGGGATCCCAGGGATCGAACTCAGGTCGTTAGGCTTGGCAGCAAGCACCTTTACCTGCCGAGCCATCTCACTGAGCCCAATGGTTATTATTTTGTTTGTAGTTTTTTGTTTTGTTTTTTTTGTTTTGTTTTTGTTTTTCAAGACAGGGTTTCCCTGTGTAGTCCTGCATGTCCTGGAACTCACTTTGTAGACCAGGCTGGCCTCGAATTCAGAAATCCGCCTGCCTCCGCAGTGCTGGGATTAAAGGCGTGCATCACCACGCCCGGCTCATTGTTTGTAGTTCTTTAAGGCAACTTTTCGTTGTGTAACTCAGGCTTTATTTGAAATCCTCCTGCCTCAGCTTCTGATGCCCTGTCTGATCTACAAGGTCCACTGCGGGATAACAGATCTGCACTAACTCACTTGACCTCTTTAAAAACAAAAAAAGAGAATGTATCTATGTGTTGTGAATTGCACTAAAAATGACTAAAAATTATTGCTATGATAAAAGCAAACATGACCAAAAGCAACTTGGGCAGGAAAGGGTTTACTTGGCCTACACTTCCACGTCACTGTTCAAAATGGAAGGGAGTCAGGGCAGGAACTCTAACAAGGCAGGGACCTGGAGGCAGGAGCTGATGCGGAGACAATGGAAGGGTGCTGCTTACAAGCTTTCGTTTCATGGCTTGCTCAGCTTGCTTTCTTATAGAACTGAGGACCACCAGCTCTGGGGTGACCCCACCCACAATAGGCCACGCCCTTCCCCATTAATCACTAATTAAGAAAATGTTCTACAGTCTTGCCCACCGCCCAGTCTTTTACTGCCGGGCGTGGTGGCGCACGCCTTTAATCCCAGCACTTGGGAGGCTGAGGCAGGCAGATTTCTGAGTTCCAGGACAGCCTGGTCTACAGAGTGAGTTCCAGGACAGCCAGAACTACACAGAGAAACCCTGTCTCGAAAGACCAAAACAAAGATTCACTTATTTTTTAACGTATATGAGTACACTGTTGCTGTCTTCAGACACACCAGAAGAGAGCATCAGATCCCTTACAGATGGTTGTGAGCCACCATGTGGTTGCTGGGAATTGAACTTGGGACCTCTGGAAGAACACATCTCTCCAGCACCCCCACCGCCCAGTCTTATGGAGGAATTTTTCTTTTTTTTTTTTTTTTTTTTTTTTTTTTTTTTTTAATTTTTTTTTTTTTTAAGATTTATTTTATTTATTATATGTAAGTATACTGTAGCTGTCCTCAGACACTCCTGAAGAGGGCGCCAGATCTCATTACGGATGGTTGTGAGCCACCATGTGGATGCTGGGATTTGAACTTATCACCTTCGGAAGAGCAGTCGGGTGCTCTTACCCGCTGAGCCATCTCACCAGCCCCGGAATTTTTCTTAATTGAGTTTACCTCCTCTCAGATGCTAATAGCCTATGTCAAGTTGACTTAAAGCGTGGTGACAACACAGGTCCTTGTCAGTTAAGGAAACAGCTGAAGATGGTAAGAAGTGCCCTGTGACTTTCTTGGAGTGTGTGTGAGTGTCACACGGAGGGAAACCCACCAGCCTTGGAACCCCTGTGTGTCTCACCTAGAACCCAGCCTGGCACGCGGCTTGCCCTCAGTCCACAGGGTCACCGCCTTCAGCAGAGAGCCTCGTAATCTTTCCCAAGGCCGGGACTGCATCAGCTGCGCTGCTCTGCCGTGGCGTTTCCTGTTGCACTGTGCTTGGTCTGTTCATCTGCTACTGCCTCCCTTCTTGGTCCCATGTGTCCCCTAGGTGCAGAGCGGAAGCCTCAGGCTGTCCTCACTTGCTCCGTTCCTTCTGCTACCCCATACCTGCTTCACCAGCTTTGTAACTTCACACCCTTGGGGGGGTCTCACCCTTTATGATCCCCTCTACCCCCCATGGCCTTGCTGCCTGCGGGCCTGTGCCGTAGTCTATCCTGTTCTTCTAGTGAGAGATGGTGCCCACCCTGCTCAGACTCTCCAACATTCCCCGTCCTTTTCCAAGTGAACCCCAAATTCCTCTCTGCAGCTTGAAGGCCCCAAATCTGTTTCTTTCCCTCCCTCAATTCAGCACCCCACCCGCACCCCGCTATGCTCCTGGTTTAAGCCCACTAGACCTAGTCCAACTTCAGAGGCCCTGGCATGTCCCTTTGGTGGCACACAATACCTTTAATCCCAGCACTTGGAAGGCAGAGGGGTAGGTGGATCCCTGGGTTTAAGGCCAGCCTGGTCTACAGAGTGGATTTCCTGACAGCCAGGGCTACACAGAGAAACCCTGTCTCAAAACGCCCTACCCCCCCCCCCAAAGGATTTATTTATTATTTTCAGTGTTTTGGTCTGTATGTCACGTGTGTGGTGCTTGAGGAGGGTCAAAAAAGGTGTCAGGATACTCTGGAACTGTGACCCGTCATGTGGGTGCTGGGAACCGAACCCAGATTCTCTATGGGTGCAGCCAGTGCTTGTAAATCTCGGAGCCACCCCTCCAGCTCACCATCCTTATTCTGTCACAGGCTTGGATGTGGCTTGCTCTTTTTCCTGAAGGAGAAGTTGGCCAGCCAGGTGAGGGTCTAGGGAACTGATTGGATGCTGGTCAATAGCTGGCTCTCTACCCCTCCTCGCCTCAATTCTAGTCTAATCCCTTCTCCCACAGCTAGGAGTTGGGCTAGCCTGGGATGTTTTGTGACCTTTGGCAGAGCGCACTGGCCTGGCACTTGGAAGGTGTCCCTGATGGCAGATAGCCCCTTGTAGATAGATACCGTGTTATGCTGAGTATCCAATGCTCCTCAGATCATTTTATTAAGTATCTAAATGGCTACTGTTGCTGTCTGCTTCATCTAGGGAGACAGACACAAAGAGAGATTAATAAGACTTGTCCTGTGGTGTCCCATGTCTCCCCCCACCCCCTACCTCTGCATCCCAGATTTATGTGACAGAACCAAGATGTAGCCTCTGCTGAAAGATTGTAACCCTGGAACAGATGGCCTTGACCGATCTTTCCTTCTTTTTCCCTTCTCTTCCGTGCATCTATCTGCATGGCTAGCTGGTGTATTCCAGGTTTTTCTCCCGTGAGAGAAGGCTGTAGGTTCAGCAACCCTTGATAATCTCCTCAGGAGGACTCTTAAGTGGGAAGGTCTGCCTTTTCCCAGTTTGTACCACCCTGTGACCTCGAGGTCAAGGCCTGCCTGGGCCACCGTGGACTGCTCCCCAAGTGGGGTCTGGGTCCCCTGATGTCAGGATGGGTGTCCCTGCAGGTTCTCTGCTCTCTTGGCCCTGGGTAAGAATGTGCTAAGGATTTCTTCTGTGTTCTTCCTCATTCCTGAAGCCTGGTTTCCGGTTCCCATGGCTTCCGTTCCCCCTGGCATGTGCGGAACTATTTTCGTTCCCTTTAGGGGCTGCAGCTGTGGCTATAGACTACCTATTTTTAGTCCCAAACGTTTATTTCTGTTCCTTTCTGGCTCCTCGAATACCCACAAGATCTCATAGCTTCAGTGTGTGTGTCTGTTGCTCTACACACCTTTTGGTGCGTGTCCACGTCATAGTGTCCCTCAGTTATACTAGCACACAGACAGAGCTTGGTGTATATGGTCCAGTGCTGACATCCATGGGTGTGAGTGTTTTCTGTGTACCGCACGAGCTGCAACCCATCCATGTGGGGAAAAGCCAGGAAGGGGATTCAGGCACATGGGTCACTGTCTGAGCCCATGTAGACACATGTACACATGTGCTGATGCCTGTTCCCATGTGCTGGGGGTGGGGGGAAGTGGACGTGGCTTCGTGGCAGAATGATGGCCTATGAGGTGCAAGCCACTGGGCTCCCCAACCTTAGCACTGCAGAAGACAGAAGGGGGTCCACTGGCACCGCGTGGTCACGGTGCTCTCCACTGGACTTTTGAAGCCAGACTCTCCTTTTGCATTCCTGGAAAGAAGTTACCCTGGGACCCTTCCTGGAAGGATGGATTCTTTGCCATCTCTCCACAGTGACTCATCTTCTCATTTGCCCCAATTCCACGAGTTCGGCTACCAGGAATCCCGTTCTCTGGACTTGGATCCCAGCAGCCGACTCTGGGGCCAGTCCTGGAGAGAGCCACTTGCTCTCTTCAGAGCTTATCCTAGGTGCATCTTGGTTCCTTGGAGGCTTGGCCCAGGCTGCCAGCTCTGTGGCCTTCTGTGGTTTTAGGGTACAGAGGAGTATTCAAATGTCCTTCCTTGTCCAGCAAAGGAGTGACCCCAGGCTCTACCGTGAGCTCCTCCCCAGGTTGCCACTGGATGTTTGACATTTCCCGTCTTAGGACCCATGAGTTCAGCTGAGAGGCCTTCTGAATAAGAGAGAGAGAGAAAGAGAGAGAGAGAGAGAGAGAGAGAGAGAGAGAAGAAAACATTGCTGCTCTTGAGTATAGTGGAGGAGGCTGCTGGAAGAGTCCAGAGTGGACATGACCCTGAGCTAGATGAGGGAAGGGGGGAAGGGAAAGGAGAGGAGAGAGGGGAGCCAGGTGCAGCCTCCAAGAGGGAGAGAGGGCAATCAAAATGGTTGGCTTATCCTGGGGAGAGCTGCCCAGCCCTCTGGGCTATAGAGTTCAGGGTAGGGGACAGGGTATGCCAGCCAGAAGGGGTTCTGAAACTGGTAGGGACTAAGGGATGCTGGGAGAACCTGGCAGCTCGGTCTAGATCCGCTTTGATATGTTAACTAGCCACCGAAACCATTCTGTCCAGGGTTTGAAACTCAATACCTTCAGCGCCACCAGATCCAGGGCCATCAATTTAGTTTGAGGAGGATTTAGCCTGGCAGGGTGGGTGTGGGTGTAGGTGGGGCTCTGCCTAAAATAGAAACAGGTTAGGAAGCTGAAGCAGGGGGATTGCTAGTTCTAGGCCAGCCTGGGCTATCAAAAAAAAAAAAATCCATAAAAATGAAAAACCAGAAAAACAAAAACACATGACCCTTTTACCTCTCTTCTCTCTCCCTCACTAGTGGCCTTGGCCTCCACTGGCCTAGGGCTGGGTCAGGCCAGGCTGACCTACAAAGAGAAACAAAAATAAAAAAAAAAAAACAACAAAAAACAAAACAAAACAAAACAAAAACAAAACCAGGTCTGGCTCAGCCTGGCTCTGAGTCTTAGTGGCTGAGGCGATCCCATGGCTGCTGAGGGACGATTTCCACCTCTCTCCTCAGACCCCTGGCTTTCTGGCCTCTCCCCACCTCCGGTCTCCTCTGCTTTGTGTGATCTTCTGCTGCCTGGGGAGGGGAAGGAATAGGAGTGGCCCGACCCTTGCTTGCTTCCTGGCTTTTCAATGAAGTTCCTTCCACCCTCTCTGGAAGCTTCTAGAAAAGGCTCTTGGCTGGGGCCTCTCTGGCAGTGGGTTGTCTTCATGGTTCATGTTGGGCAGGGTCTTCTTCCCCCCTTTGCCTCAGCCAGACTCTGGTGGAATATGTCCAGGCCCAATTCACAGCTCAGGGCCTTAACCCCCCACCACCCACCCCAGCCCCAAACTGTCCCCACCTGGGCCTTGATCTCAAAGGAGGAGTCTGGTGTGCCAGGTGGCTCACCTTGTCCCCACCTTCCTCTTCACCTCCAGGCCTGTCCCCCTTCACCTTCCTGGTTAGCTTGGCCTGTGGTCTTCTAGCCTGTGGCAGCGGCAAGCCACGACCTTGGCGGTGGCCTTCCCTCATCCTCACTGCTTCCCACATGTGAGCCCCAGAGAAGTGAGCATCTGCCACCTTTTTGTCCCTTAAATGAGGCTGACTTCTGTCATCTTTTATCTCCTTAAACTCCTTTCCTTGTCTCTTGTGTTCCTTCCAGCTCCCAGTACAGCAGCCAGAAAGAGACCCTAGATCCTTCCCATATGTCATGAGGACAGTACCTTGCCCTCTGATACCTTTCTGGTTTGTGCCCCCCAGCATGGTTCCTCTCGTGCATGGGCTAGGTCCGTGTTCTTATGTCTGACATTTCCCAGTGGGAGTCTGCTGAGGTCGATTCAGACCCAATATGCTGTACTATTTACATGCACATCGGGCTTTTTTCCTTCTGCCACGTTGTCCCCATGGGGAGTCCCCAGGCTCAGGAGGGCAAGGACCTCTGTGGTGTTTGTTCTTTGTCCCCAGCGCTGGAACTGATGCCAGACACTGGGCCTTGGGTTCCCAAATGTTTACCCAAAGTGGACAGGTCGAATCACAGGGTGTTCTGGGACCCTGGCACTAGGAAGTCCTGTGCCAGGCTAGACCATGGGTGTTGTGGTACTACTGTCCTGCCATGGGTTCTTCCTGTCACAGACAGAATGCTCTTTCGAAGACACAGTGCTTTGGTTTAAAGTTGTTTCAGGATACAGGTAGGTGAGATGATGTGGATTTGATCCTCAGAACCCAGGTCAGGAAAAAAAAGCTGGGAATTGCCGGGCGTGGTGGTGCACGCCTTTAATCCCAGCACTCAGGAGGCAGAGGCAGGCGGATTTCTGAGTTCGAGGCCAGTCTGGTCTACAGAGTGAGTTCCAGGACAGCCAGGGCTATACAAAGAAACCCTGTCTCGAAAAAAGCTGGTAATTCCATCCATCCCTGGGGAGGCAGAGACAGGAACCTCCATGGGGCTCCCAGGATTCATTCCCGCAGCACAACTGGGGAGCTCCAGGCTTTGGAGAGAGTTGATCTTAAAAAAAAAAAAAAAAAAAAAAGATAGATAGTGCTTGAGGGAGCACACCTGAGGTTGGATTGGCCTCTGGTCTCTACACACACACACACACACACACACACACACACACACACCACACAGAGAAACACTCACACCCACAGAGACAGACAGACAGACAGATGTACACACCCAGAGAGACAGACATATATACACACACAGAGCCAAACACATACACCCACAGAGACATACACACACACAGACATGCAGAGATAGACACACACAAACACATCCACAGACACACATGCAAAGACAGACAGACAGACAGACAGACACACACACACACATACACTCTTGCCCTGACCCATCAGTCCTTTCTTCACAGGCTCCAACCTGTCTGGCCAGTCAGCGTTTCTGCTGTTCTAATCCCACAAGTCTCTCTCCCCCTCCATTCTCACATGCACCGTAGTTCCTTCTGCCCGAATGCTTTCCTCTTGGCTCTTTCACTCAGTTCCTCTCCTGCATTTCAAAATAAATGGCACTTATTTGTATTTTGGGGTGCTTGGGAGTGACTCAGTGTGGCAATCATACTAGACAAGTGTTCTCTCGCCAATCTACACTCAAAGCCTGTGTGGGGATGTTTTTGAAGACACTTCCTGGCCCCAGCTTCACTCACCTCCCTTGACCTTTGGAAGTTTCCTTGCGCCCATTTCCAGTGAACTCATTCGTTTGGTTGATGTCCTACCAGGATGGGGATCCGGTGTGTTTTGCACATGGCTTTACTCCACAGTGGTGGCCTGGCTGGGGTGGGACCCTAGCAGCCACCACTGAAATCACAGCCTTGCCGACTGACTCTGCTCCATTGCGGGGGGGGGGGGGGGGGGGGGGGGGCTGTGCATCCGTCTCCAGGGGGCTGCCTCCTGATGCCACTGTCCAAGACTCAGACCATGAGCCTCTCTGTCCCCTGGAGGCCACTTCCTGAAGCTACCGGGTGAGTTGGTGTTCATATGTCCCAGACCACACCCAGTGGCCCGAGTCCCTGGCAAGTGACCCTAGATCCAGGGTCTGAGTCTCTACATGTTATCCTCTTGACTCCAGCAACTTCTTGCTGGTGTGTGTGCCAGGGCAAAGTCCCTACATAGGCTGCTGGCTTCCCCCCAGTGACCTCTTCTTGTCCCACCACAAAGGCATTGGACCAGGAGGAAGAGACCCAGTTCTCAGCAATGTCATCTGGATGGCTGTGGGCGGTGGATAAATAAATTGCACCTGTTTTAGCCAAGGGCGAGAGAGAGCAGGAGGTGGGGTGCAAGTTTGGGGTGCACGGCCTTCTGGAGTGAACAGGAGTCTTAAGCAGCCTTGGCTTGGCATGGGCCATATACAGTCCTCCGCAGCAGACAAGTTTAGGTTTATGAATAAAGCGAAGTCACTTCCTCCCTGGAGTTCCCGATAACCTGCCCCAGTACGGTATGCAGGGGACAGCTGCTTTCTCCTACCAGTGACCTTTATGGAAGGGCCAGGAGGTGTGGCTCACAGGTGCGAAGAACAAAAATAAACCGGGTGCCATTACACACCTGTAATCCTAGCATTCCAGAGGCGAAAACAAGAGAACCGGGAGTTAAGTCATCCAGACTACTGAGGGAATTGGAGGCCAGCCCTGGCTATAGAGGCTGTCTAAAGGGCTGTGAGTAACGCTTGCCACCAAGCCTGTTGATTGGCGTTCGATCCTGGGACCCACACAGTGGAAGAAAAGAACAGGCTCTTCAAGTTGTTCTCTGACCACCGTGCATGCGTGTACCTCGGGCACATTCACTCTCATCACACATACACTCAAATAACAAATGCAAAACAACAACAAATGCAAGCATTTGTTAAGAGCTGGGAGAAGGGGGGCGGGGCTTGGGGCTGTCTATTGCTTCTGATTGGCTTGGGTCACATGCTCACCTTTGGGCCAATCAGTGTGTGTCAAGAAAACTTTCTTTGGAAAGAGAAGCTCTGAGGACTCAAGTGTCCTATGGGTTGGCAGGAGGCAAGGGAGACAGGTAGCCCGAGTAGGGACAACCTTGGCCCCTAGTTAGCACCGAATCACCCCAGGTTCCGCTCGCTGCCTCTCATGTATGTACATGGGTGCTTTCTTTGACGATGGCTCCAGGCTTTTTTGAGTGGGGAGTCAGCTTGCCAGGGTAAATTTCATAAATCTTAGGTTGTTGGGTCTTCAAGTCCTTGGGTTTCTCTCCTTTTGTTTTATTTCATTCTTATCCTCATTGTTATTTTGTGGGTTTTTTTGGAAACAGGGTTTCTCTATGTAGTCCTGGCTGGCCTGGAACTTACTTTGTAGGCCATAGAGAGAACTCATAGAGATTCATCTTTGCTCTCCTCTGACTGTAGGAGTGGGAGGAGGTGTTTTGTTAAAGCAGGAGAGCTGTCAGGACCCGGTATACCAAAGTTCAAGCTCTATGCGCCTTCTCTGAGGCTCTGAGTGTGCCCTAGGATGAACAGTGAGAGCTAGCCCGAGCCTCCCTGCCCTTCACTACACTCAGATGCAGGGGAGGTGATCGGCTCTGGACGTGTTCTGCAATGTAGCTCAGGAGTTAGCTCAGGCCCAGACAGAGCAGCTGTTGGCTCTTACCCAAGACTCTGGGGCACGCCATGTCCTTCTGGAACAGTATGGGGACTGAGGCTGAGCTTATGCTAGTGTCTCTTTGTAAGCCGAGCTGGGCTCTGGCTACCCACACTGCCGTCTGCCTGGAGGAGAGGTGGGAGGTGAGTGTGTTCTTGGAGAGCCACTGCCAAGGTTGTAAACCCATTGGAAAGTCTCTGGGCTTGAGCCTTGGGGGGTGGGGGATGGCTCTGCCAATTCCCTGCTGGATAACCTCAGGCAAGTGCCTTAATTCCTCTGTGCCTTTTCACCGTGTTCTTAATAGTGTCCTGTGTCTGAGGAGATCATACCTGTTAAACACCTAGAATAACAAGCTGCTGAGTATCGCTCACTATGCTGACACCCACATCCTCGGGGACCTGTCATCAATGCTTCCAATCCACTTCTCTTCTACTTGCTGCTCCGAGCTGTCACCGGGCTTGCTCATGGCTCACCCAGCTTTCCCACTGGCTGGGTGATGTCTCAAGGCCGATTCTGCAGTTGCCCAAGTACCTTGTTGGCTAGCCATGTCCCAGTAAACTCAGCCACCGGATATTCTCCCTCCCCATGTCTAGGTTTTTTTCTTTTAAAAATTATTGTTTTGGAAAAATCGCTGACACAATGTGACAGTCGGTCACACTGGCACTCACCCAAACCTCTTGGCCCTGCAGAGGATATGCGCAGACCTCTGTTAGAGTCAAGGACACTTGCCCTCCTGCCCACAGCCTGCAGCTACAGGCTGGCCCCTGTGTGTGACACCTCTGCCTCCAGCTCTGTCCTTTTTCCATTTAAATCTGTCTTATTTATTTTCTGCCAGGGTGGGGACTGAACCTGGGGTCTCCTGTTTGATGTGCCATATCCCCAGTCCTTTCTCCTTAAAAAAATTTTTTTAACGCTTATTTATTTAAAGTTTCTTTTTAAAAATTATGTGTCTGTGTGTGGGTATGTGCACATGAGTGCAGGTGCCTGTGGAGGCCACATGAGGGCGCCAGATCCCCTGAAGCAAGAGTTCTAGTGAGCCACCTGACTATAGGGTACTGGAAATGGAACTTAGGGTCTCTGCAAGAGCACTACATGCTTTTAACTGCTAAGCTGTCTCTCTGGCCCTTTTTTGGTTTTGTTTTGTTTTGTTTTGTTTTGTTTTGTTTTTTGTTTGTATGGGGGCTACATAGTGATTAGAGGACGTCCCTTGTTTGTGGGTTTCCTTTTCTGTTATGTTGACAGCAAGTGCCTTTACTTGCTGAGCCATTTTGAAGGCCCTGCTCTTTCCTTATTATTATTAAAGTTAGTCTCACTAAGTGTCCCAGGCTAACCTTGATGTTCAGTCCTCCTGCTTTAGCCTGGGGTGGCAGGCTTGCCCAACAGAGTCCATATTTGGTTGTAGCTGTCAAGTTTCGAGGTTTGTCCTGTGTGCATCTCCTTCCTCCTATCGGTGGTGCAACCAGGCCTCTCTTGTCACCTGTTCTGCAAGCCTTGTTTCCCAGGAGCTGATGGCCAACTTCTAGGCAGGGTGCCCTGGTTGTGGTTGCTATGTGCTCTTCCCACAGATCCTGCACATAAACTGCTCAGGATTATCCTGGCTGAGCAGGCAGTGAGAGTAGCGGGGCTTAGAGTTTCCTGCACCAGCCTCTGCTTTAAGTTTCCTGGCTTTCCCTTCTAAGAGGTGTTGATCTCTCCACTGACCAGGCTGAGGGCAGCTCAGGGCTCCCACCCACCCTTGTGGCTGTGGGAGTCCTGGTGTGTCAGAGCTGGGCCTTCTGGAGTTGGAGGTCCAGGAAGGTGGGATCTGGGGGCTCGTCCTGCCCTGCTCCCTACCGCCACCCCGACCCCCATTCTGGCCTCTGAGCCCTGCAGAAATTCTAAGCCATGGCTCTGGTCCCCTCATCTGGCCGCTTAGCCCAGGAGGCTCCCCTGGGCTGAGAGCCCATCTTAGCCAGTGCTCCATTGTAGCTGGGGTCCTGACTGGCGCTGGCCTCGGGATTTCCTTCTCCTGTCTGTTCCCAGCCCTCACCGTGCCTTTTGCGCTTCATTTCTTATTATTGTGAAATAGTACAAAGTTCTAACAAAGGTCATAATACACATCTGACAGGTTAAATCAACCCCGGGGTGAAAAGATGGGGCCTCGTGGTTCCTCGGCCCTGCTGGAGGGAGCCACCATCCTCGGGTGTTCCTTGCTCTTTTGTAGAACCTTATAGGTCCATCCCTATATACCCACTTGGTCTGGCTTTGAACTTCCCTCCAGCATCTACAAACGTTGATTTCATTGCTGTGGCGTTTTGCTTTCATTGCTTGATCTTTATTTTATTTTATTTTATTTTATTTTGGTTTTTCGAGACGGGGTTTCTCTGTATAGCCCTGGCTGTCCTGGAACTCACTCTGTAAACCAGGCTGGCCTCGAACTCAGAAATCCGCCTGCCTCTGCCTCCCGAGTGCTGGGATTAAAGGCATGTGCCACCACCGCCCGGCTTATTTATTTTATTTTTGAGACCAGGCCTTGCTCTGTAGCTCAGACTAACCTGGTATGAATCCTTCTGTCTCAGTCTCTGGCATACAAGGCCCACAGATGTGCACCGCCAAGCCTGGCCTCATTTGCATCTTGGCTACAGCCCGTGGTGGTTTTTGTTTTTGTTTTTGTTTTTTCCAAGTTCATCTATGTAATAGCATATACCTATCGCTTCTCGGCCTTTTGGCTAAGCTCGAGTGTAATAGCATATACCTGTGCCTCCTAACTCTCTGTGACTGGACGATGTTTTTTGTGTTTTTCTTGTTTTTTTTTTGTTTGTTTGTTTTTTTTTTTGTTTTTTGTTTTTATGGTATAGATGTCACATTGTGTTTATCTGTCTTTAGCCGGCAGCAGCAGGTAGGTGGTGGCTCTGGTGGGTGTTTGTGGGGAGTGTGGTGCTGTTGGGTGTGGACACAGGCTCACTTCTCATGTCCTCTTTCTCTCTCTCTTTCCTTGTCTGTCCTCCCATCCGTCAGTCTCTCCCTCTGTGGCTCATCCTCTCTCTGGCTTTGATCTTGAGTAGGTCCTTCCATCTGCTTCAGCCCCGTCCATCCACATCACCGTGAGAGCTTACGTTCCGATTCCTTGGGCTGGGGTCCAGGGGTTGGCTCAGCCTTCCCCAGCTGTGTGACCTAGTGCCGCTGGCTCACCTCTCTGCCTTAGGTGACTCGCTTGCTTTACCAGGCCATCATCGCGAAAGGCCATCAGCTGTGTGACTTAAGCAACATCCGCTTCCTTTCTGACTTTTCTGGAGGCTGCATGCCCAGGGCTGCCATGGCTGCTCCTGCTGTATAGCTTGCAGCCACTGTCTGTCTTTCTCTGTCTCCCTGCGGTTATCATCGGTATCTCTCTCCTAGCTCTTCTTGCTGTAGACCCCAGTCATACTGCATCAGGGATCATCATCCTGACTAATCTATTGCTTCCTTTTTTTTTTTAACCTACTGTGTCCCATCATGGGCTCTGAATCCAATACATTCCAATTTGAGGCATGGGGGTGGGGTAGACAGGTGGGAGTGGTTCAGCACCTGGAATGCTTCAGGCAATGATGCTATGTGGACACCTTGAAATCAGAGTCTCTGGGACCCCTGAAAGACTGGGCCTCGTGGGAGCGAAGAGGTGCCCAGGAGTAGCCTCGCAGTAAGCAGTTGCTAGGGGTGGGGTGGGATCACACAGTCATCCATGCTTCTATAAGTGACCCCAGTATAATTGCTGCACCCCATCTGATGGGCCAGAATCTCCTCTAAGGTTAGAGGTCACTTTGGGGTGAATAGAAAGGGTCCCAAGGAAAAATCACACAAGAACAGGGGGTTTTATGTTTATCTTGTTTATGTATTTGCTTGTGTGTGTGTGTGTGTGTGTGTGTGTGTGTGTGTGTGTGTGTATACAGACCCAAGGATGACATCAGGTGTCTTCTTCTGCCATTCTCTGTGGGAATCAAGGTGGATTCTAGTATTCTGGTTACAGTGTCCAGGGAGGTGGTGGCATGTCCCAGCACTGGCCGGCCACTTAGCCAGGTGTTACCATCTTATCTGGGTTGCCCTGTGCATATCTGGCTCCTGGCTCCTTGCTGTTGCCTGGTCTCCCTGTTTAATGTCTGTGAGAGCTTGTCTGTTTCCATGGTGACAGATGCCCTGGTTTTTCCAATTCTATCAACCACACACAGCATACACAACACACTTCCTGGGACCTGCCATACTGGGTGGCTTCAGATCGGTCCCTGGGATGTTTGAGTAGGCAGCTGGCTCGTTACACAAGTGTATATTCACCCTCTCAGAGTTCTGTGTGACCAGCCTTCTTGAAGAAGACGACCTGTGGGTGTTTCAATTTGCATTTCTGAGGGGTGTGTGTGTGTGTGAGTGTACATCTATGAGTGTAATCGAGTGTGCATTTCTGTGTACTGTGGATACCCGAGTCCAGATTGGGTGTTCTCCCCCATGACTCTTGAGTTTGCATGTTTGTTCATTCTGAGGCAAGCTCTTATTGTGTAGACTAGGCTAACCTGGAACTCACTATATAGATCGGGCTAGCCTTGGAACTCACTATGTAGATCAGGCTAGCCTCAAACATACAGAGATGCACCTGCCTTTGACTCCTAAGATCTGGGATTAATGGCATGCACCACCACACCCGACCCTAAATTATATGTGTGTGTATGTCTGTATGTATATATTTATATGTTATATATATTTATATATAAATAAATGCATATTTTGTGGTACTGGAGTTTGAGCCCAGAGCTTTGTAGGTGCCGAGTAAGCTCTCTGCCACTCTCCTATCTCCCATGCCAGTTTATTTATTTATTTATAGATTTATCGTTAGATTTATTTATTATTATACATAAGTACACTGTAGCTGTCTTCAGACACTCCAGAAGAAGGCATCAGATCTCATTACGGATGGTTGTGAGCCATGTGGTGGCTGGGATTTGAACTCAGGACCTTCAGAAGAGCAGTCAGTGCTCTGAGCCGCTGAGCCATCTCTCCAGCCCCACCAGTTTATTTTTGTCTCAGGGTCGCTCACTGAATCTGGAGCTTGCTGATTGTCTAGACTGTCTGACCATCAAGCTTCAGGAACCCTCCTTTCTCCACTGATTGATCCCAATGCCCAGAGTGCTGTAGTTATAGACCTGTATGTCTGGGTTTGATGACCCACTTGGCTTTTTCATGGGTGCTGGGGTGAGGGCCCGCACTCAGGTCCTCGTGCTTGAGCAGCCGGTACTTGTGTCTAGAGCCGACTCTGCAGCCTGCTGATCCTCGCTGGCTTGTGAGTGAGGCTCTGAGAACTTGAAGGAGGCTAACAGGATAACCTGAGGTTTGGGCTCCACATCTTCAGAGAATTTGTGTTGCGCTGAGCGTGTGGCTTACTTTGTAGCTGCTCGCCTGGCACGCATGAAGCCCCGTGTGCAGCCCCCAGCACCCCATGAACTTTATGTGATGGTCTCTATCAGTCATCTCAGATTCTGCTTGGCTACTCTAGGGAGAGTAGGAAGCCAATCTGGGCTAGAGAGACACTGGCCCCCAAAAAGGAATCTGTGATGGAGGTCATGGGGCTCAGGAGTGACTGGGTCTTGCCTGAGATGACAATTTGATTGGCAGGTAGAGGCCAAGGATGAGTCTGTCCCGTCACCAGAGCTGAAATCAGGGTGTGTTTCTTTCAGTGGTAGTGCCCCAGCCTCCTAGAGAGGCCTGTGTTAGTCGCCTAGGTCTAAAATTGTGTCCTTAAGCCGTGGGAACTTCATGGCTAGACTGGAAGCTTCTAGAGTCTTGGGGACTCTGGGCTCTCTCCATTCCTGGAGGTGTTCACCGTTCCTCAGTTGACGGCATCAATGCTTCTGTTTCTGTCTCTATCTCTGTCTCAATGTGGCCTCCTCTGTATTTTCCATTTCCTCTTCAAAACTGAGTTATTAGTGTTATTTATGTGTATGTGCATATGCCTGCATGAGTTTATGTGCATAACATACGTGCTTGGTCCCCATGAAGGCCGGAGGACATCAGAGCCCCTGGACCTGGAGTTACAGATAGTGTGAGCCACCACATAGGTGCTGGGAACAGAACATTGATGCCTCTAACCACTGAGCCATCTTTCTAGCTTTCCTCCTCTTTTTGAGACCCAACCTAAGTCCAACCATTTTGACATTCATCCCTATTTTGAGATGAGTCTCACCATGCAGCAGGCTGAGCTCAGACTCACTCCGAAGCCCAGGCAGGCTTTAAATTCACAATCCTCCTGCCTCAGCTTCCCAAGTGCTGGAGTGACAGGCCTGTGCCACTGTGCTTATCTGATATTTTTAACTTGACGACATCTGGCCAGACCCTGTTTTCGATTAAGGTCACACAGGGCACGGTCAAGTATCTTAGGATCACCACCTACATAGATACACGGCAGAGTACCTTTTGCCCAGACAGCCCCCACTGTGAAAATAAACTACAGTACAAAAATCACCAGTCTGTCCTGATAGCGGGCTCTCAGCTCTTGAAAGTAGGAAGCAAGGGGATCAGAAGTTCAAGGTCATCTCTTCGAATAGTGAGTTTGAAGCCAGCCCAGAGGGGAATGACCCTCTGGGAAGACAAAGGTAACATGATGCTCGAGTCCCCCAGAGTCCTGAGCACTGAGGTAACTTTGGTTCATGGCTCTTTGTTCCTTGCTGCAAAAAACATGTTTGTGTTTAGAAGAGCCCCTCCCTGCCCTCCCTGCCCTCCCTGTCCTCCCTGTCCTCCCTGTCCTGGCCCCCGGTACCCGTGCGCACTTCCTGCACTTTGCAGTCTCAGATTGGGCACTCTGATGGCTCTGGGTCTTCCCCTTCTTTCCAGAGCTCAGTCAAGGCCACGGGGAATGGCTGCGCATTCAATAGCATGTCTCTGGGAAATTGGGCCTATTCCAGCACCATCTTCCAGTGTCTTCCGGAGCTTTCTCAGGAGATGTATTAGTTTCTACAGATGCCACTAATTACTCCTGGCTGGGTGCCTGGAAATCACATCTGTGGATTAAGGTGCCACTAGAGCTGAGCTTCCTCTAAGGCCCCAGGAGTCCTGACATATCCCCCATTCAGCATACGTGCTCACTTGCTTGCTTGAGCTCAGTTTGATTTCTCCACTCATACAGCCCAGGACCCCTTGCCTAGGGAATGGGGCTGCCAACAGTGGACTAGGTCTTCTCATGTCAGATAAGCTAATCAAGACAATCCCCACAGGCCAATCCAAATGTAGGCAGGCCGTCCTTCACTGAGACCCTCTTCCCAGGTGAATCTACGTTGTGTCAAGTTGCCAGAGCTAACTACCACAAGGTTATAATTTTAAAAGATAAGACACAACGCTGGGCGTGCTTAGCTCAAAGTTGTGGCTTAAGTATGTAAAAGAGTAAAGGTCAATCAACACAGGATTTGGTTCCCGAAGTCACTTGCTTAGTCACCCTCAGAGCTTCACAATAAGAACCTTTCTCAAAGAAAAAGAAGAAGAGGAGGAGGAGGAGGAGGAGGAGCCGCCGCCGGGCAGTGGTATTGCACATCTTTAATCCCAGCATTTAGGAGGTTAGGAGGTTCAGATTTCTGAGTTCAAGGCCAGCCTGGTCTACCCTTGAGATACCATGCTGTGTGAGGTCCAGACAAGTTCACCAGATCCAGATCCACCTCCATCTCTTGAGGTCCACTCGAGGCATTTTCTGACAGTGGAGGCTCACAGGCACTGAGGTAGAGGTACCTGCCTGAGGCCAGACGAGTGAACCTTGACTCAAATCCCCCACGTCCAGGAATTTGCTGTGCATCAAGATGGCAGGATTTATTCGGCAGCCCCTAGCAGAGCTGTCCCCTTAAGGATGCTTGATCTTTAGTGGGGTCCTCCTCCCTTCTGGATGGTCATCTCTGGTGTGTGGCTGAGGACAAGAACTTGATTCCTTGTGCCCCTGTCTTCCTGCTTGTCAGTGGGGCTGGGGCTGAGAGAGAGAAGTGAGTGATCATTGGGGAATCGGAGAGATGTTGCCAGGATTGTAATCAGCTGCTGGCTGGCATGGGTAGCAACGTAGTCAATTCAAATCGACAGTGAAGAGAGGGCCAGAGAGACGGCTCATCACGGGGAAGGGTTCTTGCTGCTAAGCCTAGTAACCTGAATTGGATCTCTGGAACCCACATGGTGGAAGGACAGACAGACTCCTATAAGTTCTCTATCCTCTGACTTCCACACATGTGCTATGGTGCATCTGTGCCCGTGCACATAATAAATAAATAAATAAATAAATACGATTTTTAAAAAATAATTGAAAGGGTCTAAGAAGTGTCCTGTGTTTCCTGTAATTCTCCCTAAGTGTATGGGGCCGATGGCTGTATGGAGTGGAATGGAGGAGGCGGACCCAGATCTAGCTATCGACTCAGGGCCTCATCTCCCAAGGACTCAGTTTCCCGGTCTTCAGAGTGGTTGGTGTTGATTCCTGTGTCTAGCTGTCAGGACTTAGGGGTCAGCCCACCTACCTATAAGGCTGTTGTCTGGGGTGGGAGTCATTGACCATGATGAAGATGTCCCCGGGGGCCTCTCACACCAGGGGACGAGTCGAAGAAAGGCGAGGAGAAGAGGCCAGCCAGGGCAATGGCCATGGCTGTGGGTGGGAGGCGGCAGTGGGCTGAGCAGCCTGGCCTTCGAGGTCTCCCCACAGCTGACCTTCCCAGTCTGGGCTTTCGTGGTGTGCGGTCCAGGAGCAGATAAGTGGACCGAGCTATCAGCAGTCAGGGTCACCGAGTCTTCAAGTGGAAGTGGAGGCGGGGGATATGGGGAAGGGAGATATCGAATGGGCTTTGTTTCAAGGTAGAGGTCAATGCAGAGCCATTGCGGGAAAATCATTCATATATATATATATATATATATATATATATATCCTGGCCTGGTCTCAGAGTGCCAGTGCCCCCTACCCAGACCCACAGCAGGGTCTAGCTGAGCTCTGGCTGAAAAAAAACCAAACAACCAAAACAACAATAACAACAAAAAAACCTGTGGGATTGGAAGGTGCCTGTCTCCAGCAGCTGGGATACCCACAAACTCCAGCTCCAAGTGTCGATTTAAGACACTTAGTGCCTTAAGTCACCTCCAGGTGTCTTCCAGTCGCACCAAAACCTTGGGGATTATTGGTCTGGCGATGGGACAGACACAGAGGAGCAGGGCAGAGAGGAGGAGGACTCTGGCTTTTCTGGGGAAGCAGGTGTTCCCTCTTCCTGTTGACCTGACTGCCCCGTTGCATGCTGGACCCCTCCCAGGCCCTGGAGTTGCATGTTGGGCAGAGAAACAGGGTCTTGATGGACTGTCTGCAGGACTTAACACCTGCACAAGAGGGGTTGGGGTAGTGTGACAGGCCCGTGGTGAGTGTAGCTAACAAGGAGACTGGTGGGGGAGGGGCCCCTGGCGCTGAGGAGAAGCAGGCCCCTCTGAGGGCCAGACGAGGAGCATTTCCACCTGACAGAGAAAACGAAATGAGTGTCCGAAGTAGCTTACAGGTCGTGAGAGCCCTGGAGCAGATAGATGTTCAGGACACCTGTCACGGGGCTGCAGGTCGCTGAGGGTCAAAGGTCGTGCACACCCACAAGGACAGCCTCTGTCAAGCTTAGTAGGTCGTAGGTGATGTTGCTGGTACTGTAAAAGGGTGTGGCTGCCATGAGAAGTTGGCGTCAGGTCAATGTTCCGTGCAGCCGTCCTCCTGGGAAATCTGGACACCACACAACAGCTGAAGGTAGAAGGGTCCCAGTACTTAGTGATGCTGGATGGGCGGATAGGAAAAGCAGATGAAGACGGCTCGGAGGTCAAGAGCTCACATGGCTCTTCCAAAGGTCCGGAGTTCGGTTCCCTGAACCCACATCAGGCAAGTCACAATTACTTGTAACATGAGCTCCAGGAGATCTGACATCCTTCAGTGAGCCTCTTTAGGAACTGTGCTCATGTGCACAGAGCAACACACACACATTAATAAAATTAAGATTAAATCTTCAGAAATGAAAAGAGGACTCTCCAAGAGGGAATAGTATGCAGCCTTATAAAGGAAGAGAGATTCTATTTATTTATTTATTTATTTAGAGATAGGGTTTCATTATATAGTCCCCAGGTATATAGTTCAAACTTGTGGTCCTCCTGTCTCAGCTTTAAAGTCCTGCAATAGCTGTTGCAGAGGAGAGAATTCTCCTGCACTCTGGAACATGGATGAATGCTGAAGCTAGATTCTGAGTCAGCAGGATGGTTGTGGCGTGATTTCGTTTACTGGGGCCCCTAGAGCACCCAGGTGATGAGGTTGGAGAAATGGGATACTAAGGAGGTAGTGGGAGGGGGAAGGGGCCGGGTAGAGTATTGAGTGGAGACAGGGTCTCAGAAGGACATGGAAGGGCGTGGCCATTGGTGGGGACAGTTGCCCAATGCCATGGGTGTACTTAACACCATCAGAATGGATGCTACAAAATGGCACTGCCTTTAATCCTAGCACTGGGGAGGCAGAGGCAGGCAGATCTCTGAGTTCAAGACCAGCTTGGTCTACAGATGGAGTTCCAAGACAGTTGAGGCTACAGAGAAACCATGTCTGGGGTTGGGGGATTGGGGGGGAGAGCGACAAAACAAAACCCAAGTCTGGAGACTTTAGCATGATAAAAGTGAATAAATCATTATGGCTGATGTCCCCTGAAGGGAGATGGGTCACAGCCCTCCTTACTCTGGCTTGTAGAAGGGGGACCCAGTGGCCATAGTGACTATGTTCCAGCCTGATGAGTGTCTTAGAAAACCCCAGTTCTCTGGAAATGTGGCCCTGAGCCGATAGCTGATGCTGGCGGCCACTGCCCTTCCTCTGAGGTTTGGCAGGGCTCTGGGATTGTTCTTGAACCCCAGCCAGTCTACAGTTGGAGGCTCGGTGATGTGTGTGAGAGTTGGTATCTTCCTAGGGACAGCCTTGTGCCTCAGGCTACTGCATGCAGTGCCACTGGAAGGAACCCGTAAGGGGACCAGGCAGCAGTCTGGGGATTAGGCTGGAGAGAGCTGAGGATGGGGGCCCTGGCCAACCCCAATGGCCTTGTGTGGCATTGGCTTAATGGAGAACTCACACGTTTCTAATGTCTGTAGCTACTCCTGAAAGCATTCTCTAGAAGTCTCCCAAAGACTTCTCACTCAGTCTAAAGTCAGGGCTACCTTCCCAGTATGGTTAGGCTCTACCCAACAGGTGAACCATGTGTGTTTCTAGATGGGTAGGAGGCAGAGGGGCCTTGGGTGGGCAACAAGGTTGTCTGCTTCTGTGTCAAATGCATATCTGGCACGCGCCTGTTGAGAAGCAGAGACCAGAGGATCATGGGTGTGAGGTCAGCCTGAGCTATACACTGAGGTCCAGGCTAGCCTGGGTGACATAACCTGTTAGAAAAACTACAAGAAAATATTCCCATTCACCACCTGGCTTGGACCTTGGTAAGTGATAACCATTGTCATTAGCCTGACACTTAGGCGCCAGGATCAAGAAACAAGAGCTCCCAGAATCCCTTGGGGGCACCTGAAAGGTAACCAGTCCCCTCCCTTTCATTTTGAGACAGGCTCTGGCTGTGTCTCTGGCTCTCGTGGAAGTCACACGGCAATCCCTTTGCCTTAGCCTAAGTGCAGAGATTATAGACATGAGTTATACTAGCCTCCTCTGCATGGATTGGCTTGATCTAAACTGAGCCGGGCTCTCCATCGACTAGCTTCCGTGATTTCAGAGTGGCAGCCTGACCTAGCTCTGCAGTGGCTCGGTGCAGCTCAGCCTGAGGCTGATGAGAAACTTACAAGTCATAGCTGGTTGCTGCTTGGTGCTGGGGGTCATGTCATGAGCAAACTGGTCAGTGGGCTCCGGGTTATTGCTGTGACGGAGGCCTCTAGGAATCTCGCTAAGCCTCTCGCTGGTTGTTTTCGTCTCTCTGAGCGATGTGTAGGATTGAGTGACCGATGGCAGATAATTGGGAGTGGGTGACAGGCTTCAGTATTCTGCTTTAATGGCTGTTACCCAGTGATGCCGCGCAGCTGCGGTGCCGCCACCGCATGCCGGCACACGCGTCTGATGCTCTGAGTGCTTCCTCTCATGTCCCTGAGTCATGCAGACTTAGGAGGCCTCTTCTCCACTGGCAACCGTTTCCCTGAGGGCAGAATCCAGTTCGGTTAACTTTGCTTCATATTACTAAGTATACATAGTACCAGTTTGGGGCCTCGGAGGTGCGTGGGAGGGGGCAGGTTAGAATGAAAAAACGAGCAAACAGGTTCATCAACAGCCAAATGAATGAATGACTGAATTAACGAATGAAAGGATGAATGAATGAAGTGGTCTCAGCCTGTGCTGTTCTGGGTCCGGGCTGAGTGGGAGTGTCAAAGGGTGTGGCCGCTATGCGAGTCATGGGGTTGGGGTTAGAAGGAAGGCTGCCTGTGGGCTGCACCAATATTGGGTTGCAGCCCCTGTTGGGCATCACCTAGTTTTTCAAAGGGAGCAAGAAACGAGGCTTTTGAGACTAACCTTAGTTATGTCTGACAGGGTTTGGGGGTGGGGTGGGCGTATAGTCACTCTGGATTTTTTTTGTTGTTGTTTTCTTTTCTTTTCTGGGGAGTGTGTGGTGTCAACTTGACAGGGTCTAGAATCACCTTGGAAACAAATCTCTGGATGTATCTGTGGTGGAGCCACCCTAACTGCGGGACCAGAGAAAAAGGAGAAGGGTCCCAGCAGTCATTCACCCCTCTCTGCGTCCTGACTGTGGGCACAGCCTGGCAAGCTGCCTCTGGCTTCTGCCTCTATTGCCTTTCCACCGGGATGGACTGTGGCTTTGATCAGTGAGCCAGATCAGCCTTCCTTAAGCTGCTTCTATCCTATGTATGTATGTATGTATGTATGTATGTATGTATGTATGTATGTAGCAAGCCAGGGGCCTGTGCACATACCATGCAAGTGCTCTGATGTTAGCATTTTGGCCCTTGAGACTTGAGCATTGGAGTTTCTATCGAGTCTGGGAAAATTACTGCACACCAGAAGCCTGTTAAACAGTAACAGGCCCCAGAGTGAGAGCCAACCTCACATGCCTCCCGTAAGGTTCTCCCACAGACAGCTGTCTGGGGGCCAGACATGGTTGATACGCACACCTGCTCCTTGGTCAGCATGGTAGGGGTTCTCCTCTGAGGGACTTTATCGGGCTGGTCCTTGGGAGCAGAAGGAATATGGTACAGGGATTAACATACACATAGGTGCCCACGTATTTGCATCCAGTCCAATCCAACCAGGGAGCTTCCTAAGACCCTTGGAGTGGCTCTCACTTCACTTGTCTCCAGGAAAACTCACTAGGTCCTGATGTTGCCCTAGAGGATGCTGGGACCTTCTGATGGAGCCACCTTAGCCCTCTTTCCTGGGGCTCTGACTTTTATACCTGGATAGGTTCTCTGCTCTGTCAAGCTGGGGTCAAAGTGAGGTCACAAGGCTTATCCCTTGAGGACGCCTTTCTACTTCTGTCCCTAAGATGTGTCTGCCTGCTCTGGTGTGTCACAGGAGCAGAAACCAGTTTCCCCATAGCCTGAGGGACTCACCAGCCACACCCTTTGACGTCTAGGGATCATTCGAGGATGAGATTATGCATCTTCCAGCCGCTTGAGTGCAGATGTCAGCTTCACCCTTGTATATTAAGTAAGCTACTGTAGCAAAACCCTTGAAAACATTTATGGATAACCAGCGGCAGGTGCTGACATTTCCCCAGGATGTACAGTGAACAGGTACTTAGCTCTAGCAGGCAAAGCCATGGCGCTGACACAGTTCCACCGACATCGTGCACGCATTCTGGTTGCCCCAGAGCCTTGCCAACACCTGTGATTATTAATCCTTCTCCTTTTGGCTGTGCATACGTCATAGAGATTCTTGTGAATTTGGGGGATATGTCCAGAGTTGGGTGGGGGGCTTTATGATGTCACAGGCCACCAGTCTTTATGTTCTGTCATCCTTTGGGTATGGTTTTCAGTCTCAAAGCTGCCTCATGATCCAAGGTAGCTCTGTAGCTCTCTCCATCAGGACCGAATTTCTGGGTGGGGGTGGCGGGTGTTTCACTGAAGCCACCGGAACTTTTAGTGTGGTGGGAGGGGTTGCTGTTACAAAGATTGGTCCTGTCCATCTTCTTTTTTCTTTTTCTTTTTTTAAGATTTATTTATTTATTTATTTATTATATGTATTATATGTAAGTACACTCTAGCTGTCTTCAGACACCTACCGTATGCGTAGGGCATCAATCTCATTACAGATGGTTGTGAGACACCATGTGGTTGCTGGGATTTGAACTCAGGACCTTTGGAAGTGCAGTCAGTGCTCTTAACCGCTGAGCCATCTCTAAAGCCCCTGTCCATTTTCTTCCCTGCTGTGGTTTAGGCCTAGCACACAGCCTCTTGTGCACTGGGAGCTCAGCAGAGGCCGTGTGGATGCTGGGAACTGAACCAAAGTCCTTTGTAAGAGCAGCCAGTGCTCCAAACCACTGAGCTATCTCTCCAGCCATTCCTGGTATGTTCCTGGTGTGTGGTGTCTCCACACCCTAGGCTGGATTGTCCTTTGGGGCCCATCCTTCCTTTATACATAATAACCCTATAGGGCTAGTTGTGACTGGCTGGCTGGCTTGGAGCTGACAGGGTATGTGTCTCAACCCAGATCCAGGGCTGGTGAACCCAGTGGCAATGACCAGAACTGTTTCCTATCCCTCTTCCTCCTCTTCCTCCTCTTTTCCTTCATCCTCCTCCTCCTCTCCCTCCTCTTTCTCCTCTTCCTCCTCCTCTTCTTCTTCCTTCACCTCTTCTTCCTCCACTTCTTCTTCCTCCTCTCCCTCCTCCTCTCCCCCCTCCTCCCCCTCCTCTCCTCCTCTTCCTTCTCTCCCTCCTCTCCTCCCTCCTCCTCTTTTCCCTCCTCCTCTCCCTCCTTCTGCTCTCCCTCCTCCTCTTCTTCTTCACCTCTTCTTCCTCCTATCCCTCCTCCTCTCCCTCCTCTTCCTCCTCTCCCTTCTCTTCTTTCTCCTCTTCTTCCTTCTCCTCTCTCTCTTCCTTTTCCTCTCCCTCTTCCTCCTCTTCTTCTCCCTCTTCCTCTCCCTCTTCCTCCTCCTCCTCTACCTCCTCCTCTTCCTCCTCCTCTCTCCCCCCTCCTCCTCTTCTTGTTTGGAGATAGGATTTCTTTCTGCATCCCTAGCTGTCCTGGAACTCACTTTGTAGACTACCAGGTTAGCCTTGAACACAGAGATCCACCTGCTTCTGCCTCCCAAGAGCTGAATTAAAGGTGTGAGCCGACCTCTGTCAGCCTGGCTCAAAAACCTGTGGTGTTTTTTTTGAACCTGAAATGTGTTTGCTGTGATTCTTGTGGGAGGAGGGACTGGATTTTGCAATTTCCCAGGTCAGATTAATGATTGTTTTGAGAGGGCTGCAGCATCTGAGCTGAGCCACACTGGGCAGGGCCTGGAGAGGCTAGGAACAGTGTCCTGGAGATCCTGTGCAGTCCTGTGTGGGGACAGAACCTTGGGGGAGCTTCCGTCTCTGTGATCTTCATGAACCAGAGGCCTCTGAGCCTGGTGCCTGTGCACCTGGGATATACGGTCAGAGAGTCAGAGGTGTAGTTCCCGGAAGTGTCCTGTTACTCGCACAGAGGGTCGGTCCGTTGGGTCCCTAGTACCTTATGTGGGGGCCTTGATCAGCTCCAGCTGCCTTTTTGTTTGTTTGCTTTTCTTTTGAATGGAGCCTCTGACTTCCAAGTGTGTTCCGTTCCTGCAGACTGACCTATATCCTGGCCATCAGAGTGCCCGCTAACCCCCGGATTATGGCTTGCCCAGACCCCACCTCAGACTCAAAGCCTTTGTTTCTCTGATGCCCAGCCACCCTACCCAATCCCACTCTGGAAGGCAGATGGCTTATTCTGTGCTGTACCACACACCCAGGTCACCGCTGCAAAGCACATGCCTAGTATGTATTGGGGTCGTGGGAGAGCAGGGCTCCAAGCAAATGATCAGAAAGCTCACAGACCCTTGTGGTGTGGAGCATGGAGACTGCTCCAGTTTTCCTGTCTTTCGGGAACTTGCTGTGCATTTTGGACATCCCCGAGGCTTGCAGAATGGAGTCCAGGTAGTGTAGGTAGTGTATGGCTCCCCACAGGAGGAGGAAACCTCTGTGCATTAGTCTGTCGGTAGGTATTGCTGTGATGAAAGACACAGGCTTGGTGTTAGCATCACATCTGATGGGGCCACTTCATGTTGCTGCGAACTGCTTGGAGCCGCTCTGAGCAGAGAGATTACAGTGGGGAAACCAGAAGGCAAAGAAAGTCCGCACGCACCACCACCACCAATCCCTAGTCCTTTCCCAGTGGGGCTATGCCTCCTGAGGGTCCCATCGGTCTCCCAAGGCTTCATGTCGGAGACCAAACCTCCAACCACCACCCGAAAGCACGAGAATAAAGTGTTTGCAGAACAGAAAGTCTTTAAGGTATTGATCTGGTGGGCCAATGAGTGTCCCTTAGAGAAGACAGAAGAGGATGTGCAGCAGAGAGGAGGGGACAGAGAAGCAGGGATGGGAGCCAGGAGGCTGAGAGGCTCACCACTGGAGCTCAGGGATGCTTTGGCGACAGCTGGCCCAGGAGGCTGGTGCCTGGTAAGGCTTCCCACGTGGGAGCTGAGGTCATTGGGACCTCCAGGCCTGTCAGGGTCCCCGCCCCTCGGGACCATGCTCACATGGTCTGGTCAGCAGTCAGTCCATACAGGAGGCTGGCAGCAAACCTCTTGTGTGGAAGTCAAGGGTCCTTCCACCCCTCTGTCCTGTCCTACACTGGGCTGGGGACCAGCTGGGAAGTTCAAGCTTGTGGAAGCTGATTGAAAAATAGACAAATTGCTGACAGTGAAGGTGGGATATTGTACTTCATCACACATCCCGGGGCTGTTGTCCCCAACCTGGCTGGACCTGAAAAGCTTAAGTCCTGGGTCGGCTCAGAAAATATTCTCTTGGGCTAGAGGAACAACTGAGTGGCACGGTGTGAGGACCGGGGTTCTGTCCGAGTATCCCCAAATGCCATTACTTACGTTACATGTGTAGAGGTCAGAGGTCAACCTCTGCATTGTTCCTCAGGCACAATTTGCTTTTTTGGGTTTTCAAGACAGGGTTTCTCTGTGTAGCCCTGGCTGTCCTGGAACTCACTCTGTAGACCAGGATGGCCTCAAACTCAGAAATCTGCCTGCCTCTGCCTCCCAAGTGCTGGGATTAAAGGCGTGCACCACCACTGCCCGGCTTTTTTTTTCCCCACCTTTATTTTTAAAAGCATTTATTTTACAAATATACATGTATGTATGTATATCTGTGCACATGTGCATACTCGGTGACTTTGGAGGCCAGAAGATGGTGTCATATTCCATGGAACTAGAGTTACAGATGGTTGTGAGCCACCAAGTAGGTTCTGGGATTTGAACCTGGGTCCTCTGGAAGAACCCAGCCAATGCCCTAACCACTGAACCATCTCACTTTGTTGTTCAAAGGCAGGGTCTCTCCCTAGGATGTGAGTCTCGCTATCTTTAGGTTAGCCTGACTGGCCAGCAAGCCCTGGGCATTATCCCACTGTCTCAATCTCTCCAGAGCTGGGATTACAAGCATACACCACTATGCCTGGCTTTGTATGGGGGCCAAACTCAGGTCCTTAGACTTATGAAACAAGCACTTTATGGCTGAGCCATCTCCCTACAATTCAAAACTCTGTTCTCAAGAACACACTATGTCAAAGGTGCCCACAGGATGCTGGGCCCTTTGGGGAGTTTGTTTCTTACAATGATGGATTATGGCTCTCCAGAACTGGCTTGGGCTCTTTCCTCCAAGTCGTCTGAGATCCTGCCAGGTGCCTGGCACTGCTCAGAGTTCACGGATCCAGCATGAGCATCATTGGTGGGGTTTATGGCCTGGCAGGGAGACATGAGCACAATACACAGGATGAGTCGTTAACATAATCGGGAAGGCAGCGAGAGCCTCGGAATAAACAAGGGTGGGCGAGGGAGCCCAGGGCTCGGGGTGGGCTGTGTGGGGGTTCCTGGGCACAGACACAGGATCCCAGGAGGCTTCCTCTGCCAACATGAACGGCAGAAGAAGGAACAACCAGTACAAGGGCCTGGGTGAGAGCAGGCAAGACAGAGTGAGGATGCCAGGCTGGCCTAAAGGACTAATAGGGGCAGCCATAAGACATGGCCCTAGAGATGTCACTGGGCCAGACGGGCAAAGGCTTGTAGGTCAGTGTTAGCATGGTAAAATGTATAAATAAATAAACAAGCTGGGCGTGGTGGTGCACGCCTTTAGTCCCAGCACTCAGGAGGCAGAGGCAGGTGGATTTCTGAGTTCGAGGCCAGCCTGGTCTACAGAGTGAGTTCCAGGACAGCCAGAGCTACACAGAGAAACCCTGTCTTGAAAAACCCAAAAAAACAAAGCAAAACAAAACAAAACCATTTGGTTTGGGGGTGGCCATACATATGCCAGGGCGCATGCAGAAGACACAGGACAATGTCTTGGAGTCTTCTGTCCTTCTGTGGTGTGGGTCCCCGGGATCCAACTCTGGTCCTTAGGCTTGGTGATTAAGCTCCTTTATTTTGCCAGCCACAGTCTGAAAGATGATGGACCCTGGGCTTCAGATAGGGGTAGGCCACTCCCCACAAGCATTCCGTTCCCCACTCTGGTCTCTGTACATGAGGCACCTCCTGCTTCGGCCTCCCGCAACACCCCAACCACCTGCTCGCAGAGGGAACCGCCCATCACCCCATGGTTTTCAGTGAGATTCTGGCTCATTCTCTGTCCCTCAAAAGAGCCAGTCAGGATCTTTGGGGGAGCCTGCACTTCTTGTTCTCCTGAGAGTCCTCTGGGTGGTGAAGGGAGACAATCTGTCTGAGATGAGGGCCTGCGGGCGCTCTCCACAGCTCTGCTGGCCTCTCAAACCTTGAGAATCCCTCTGGGGCAGAGTTTTCAAACTAGGGTGTTATCTTTCTGATTTGGGTTGTGATATCCCTGCAGTGTGTGGGCAACTGACGTTTGAAACATGGCGAGAGTGTTACACACACACACACACACACACACACACACACACACACACACGTTCACACACTCGAGTATGGGGTGCTAAGAACTGAATTCAGTCTCCTGGAACAGCCGCAAGTGCTTTTAACCACTAAGCCATCTCCCCAGCTCCCACCCCCATCCCCACCCCCACCCCCACAAATTTAAAACAAGCAAATAAATAAAAGTCTAAAACACAGTGTGAGCCAGGTGTAATGATACCCCAGGATCCCTATAATCCGGACATTGAAGAGGCAGAGGCAGAAAGATCAGGAGTTCAGGGTCATCCTCAGCTACATAGATGTTTCAAGGCCAGCCTGGGCTACATGAGACTTCATCACATTACAAAGAAGCCCCCAAAACACCCTAGATGGTAGAGTGATCCATAAATCCTGGAGTTGGGGTAGAAGTCATTTTGTACTGGGGAGGCAGGCAGCATTTGGGAGCTGGTATTCGGGGTGTTGTGCCAGGTAGGGGCTCTGCACAGATATGATCTACGTTAGAAGTGCACACGACTACCCGCTGGCTGCCCGGGCTGTGTGGCTCACCCATGCCCTCACTTATTTAGCTTTAGCTTCCTATTGCAGTATTCTGGGGAAATATAGTCTACTTGACTTTACAGTTGACCTTTTAAAAATGATGGGTGAGTTTCAGTTTCGGTATACAATGGAGGGTGCAGTAAGATGGCTCAGTGGGTGAAGGCACTTGCTGCCAAGCCTAATGGCCTGAGTTCAGTCCCTGGGGCCCACATGGTGGAAGGAGGGAGAACGCCTGCAAACTGTCATCTGACCTCCACACATGCACCCTGGCATATGCAACGCATATGCAACCCATATGTATACGCATACCCATACCCATACCCATATACACAAATAAGTAACTGCAGAGATTAAAAGAATAAAAACCTTTATTGAGACACGCCAGCCTTGTCTGTTCTGGAATTTCTCACAGTAGGACTCACAACGCCCTGTGCATATTTCCTTCTGTATTCTCTCCCCCAGTAGTATACTGAGTCCTTCCCCTTCCCTTCCCTTTTTCTTTTTGAGACGGTCTTATGTAATCCAGGCTAGCCCTGAATTCACTATGTAGCTGAGGATGGCCTGGGACTCCTGGTCCTCCTGCCTGTGCTTCTGGAGAGCTGGAGTGACAGGTATGGGCACTGTGCCCACTTTGTTCAGGGCTGGGGATGGATCTAATTTAATCCACCAGGACACCACACACACACACACACACACACACAGCCATGAGCACCCATGGGACTTGTCTCGTATTGGCAGAGGCAGGTTGGTAATCTCCCAGCAGCTCTCCAGATGTTTCCTAGAGCCTTGGTTTATAAACACTCCTGTCATGGGTGGACACGGAGCCCCGCACGCTTGCTTGGCAGGCCAGCCTTTGCTGGAACGCCCTCCTGGGACCTTTTCCTGGCAAAGCCTGTTTTGTCTTTGTTTTGTCCTCTTGCTGTTGTGAAGTGGCTGATTGCCGCGCAGCAAGACTGGCCTTAGGAAGCCAGCCAACCCTCTGCCTCAGCTGTCTGAGTGCTAAGGGGACTGGGGTGTGCTCCAACAGCATGCACCCCGATAGCCAGCTCTTGATCTTTATTTGTTTGTTTGTTTGTTTGTTTTTAGTTTTTCACCGTGTGTTTATTTGGTTGTGGTCATAGGGATTGAACCTAGGGCCTTGTACGTGCTGGGCAAGCTCTCTTCCACTGAGCTACATCTACATTTTCTTTTAAATATAATATCGTTTATTTAGTTTTTGAGAACCATAACATTCATACAACGTATTTCAATGATACACGCTTGCCAGTCCTCCCAGACCCCGCTACAGGCCACTCCTGATTTTATATCCATTTTGGTTTTGTTCTCCCCTTTGAGACAGGATCTCACTATATTAGCACTGGCTGGTCTCAGACTCACATAGTTGCTTATGCCTCTGCCTCCCAAGTGTTGGAAGTAAAGTCACGTGCCACCACAGTCAGTACTTTCTTCCTGTCTTTTCTTTTCCCCTCTTAATTACCCACTTAATCCAATTACTGTGGCCCGTATACATACTGTAGGGGCAGTTTTACACTATGAGCAGTAAGCAAAATAGTAGTTCTGGGGGGGATGGGGGAACAGCACCCCCAGAGCCTGTGAGCTCTCAGCCATTTGATTCTCGGCCAGATTTATAGTATCAGGCATGTTTTTCGTCCTATGGAGAGGGCCTTAAATCCAGTCAGAGAGTGATTGGCCAGCCCTGTAATATCTGTGCCACTAATGCGTCCGTGGGCATATCTTACCAGGCTAATAAGCTGCAGGGTAGTTTGCAGGAGTCACAGCTGCCTGCCGGTGCCAGGGTCTTGAAACGCCTCTCTGTTTTTGCCAGATGTTCAGGCTGTGGGTGACCAACGGCCACAGCTGTAGGAAGGTGCGGCAGGGCAGCTCTCAGGTGGACTCAGCAGGGATTTTTCTTTCAGTGGGTCCCGCGGAGGAGAGGCTAGACCCAGAGCCATGACTTTCATTACTCCAGCCTTGCAGTACTCAAGGACAAACCCCAGGCCCAGAGAGCCAAGCTAGGCCTGACCCAGTGTCCGCCTGCCTTGGAGGCTACTCTGACGTGGGTCTGGACCTGGCTTGCCACCTCTGCTGGAGCCTCTGCCTGTTGTTTCTGGCTGTTTGGGGACGGTGGCGTGGTTGTCCTTGTCCTGGCAGGTCGAGTTCAAAGACAGTCAAGTGTGATGTAAGCTGCTTGACTTTTGGACACTGCTGTCTCTGATGAGCCAGGGGTGGTGACTCTTAGCGCTGTGGCATTAGCAGAGGTCCCAGGTCGGGGGAATGGTCCACCTCTTCCTCCTAGCCTTTGAGAAAATCGGTAGTTCTGTTTCGAGACAGAGTGTCTCATTCACTCTGTATCCCAGGCTGACCTCAAAGTTACCATCTTCCTCCTTCAGTGTCCCAAGTGCTAGGATAACAGCCCTGCATGGCTGGACCAGGGCTGCCTGCATGCTAGGCAAGCACTAAGCCCCGCCCCTGGCCCTGCTCACTGTCTTTCTGTCCCTCACTGCTGGTGACTCAAGAATCCAATCCTCTTCCCTCTTCCTGGTTGCTCAGTACGTCACACAGCACTGCACCTCCCCCCCCCCCCTAGAGTCCCTGTCTTCCCGATTTGGTAAAAGCTCCACGGGGCTGAGACAGACAGCTTGACTATATCCCACTCCTCTCTGCCACTGCAGGAACCTCACCAGTCAAAAATGAATGAATGAGTGACCAAATGAATGAATGAATAAAAGAACAAAGGGATGAGGGAAGTAAAAGTGAAATGATCAGTGAATGAATGAGTGATTAACTGAAAGAATGGAGTGACAGCCACCTGTACAGGGCTTCAGCCCTAGGAGCACCTCCCCTGATGAGCACTGTCCTATCCAGTGTTCTGTTTTGCTGTGAAAAGAGACCACGACGAAGGCAACTCTATATTATAAAGCATTTAACTGGGGGCTTGTTGACAGTTTCAGAGGCTTAGTCCGTTATCCTCAAGGCAAGAAGCATGGCTCAAGTTAGGTGGACTTAGTGTTGGAGCAGTAGCTGAGATCGCAGGGAGGAAGGGAGGGTGGGAGGGAGGGAAGGAGGGAAGGAGGGAAGAAAGGAGGGAGGGATGGAGGGAGACTGATGGACCCCCGTGCTTGGAGTGGGCTTTTGTTACCACAAACCCTGCCCCTAGCGACACACCTCCTCCGACAAAGACACGCCTCTTCCTCCAACAAGGCCACACCTCCTCTGACAAAGACACACCTCCTAATCCTTCGAAGCAGTTCTCCAACTGGAGGCTAAGCTGCAAATATCTGAGCCTGTGTGGCCTTTCTCATTCAGACCACCACAGCCACCCTTCCAGATGAGCCTTGAGGTCGTTGGCACTGGCCAGTCTCAGGCAGCTGTTGCAGAGCCATAAAGTGGGGGGAAGCCCCTCCTCATACTCCTCCCTGTGTCTCCCCACAGAATGTCCGCATAGACCCGAGCAGCCTGTCCTTCGGGATGTGGAAGGAGATCCCTGTCCCCTTCTACATGTCTGTCTACTTCTTCGAGGTGGTAAACCCCAACGAGGTCCTCAACGGCCAGAAGCCAGTAGTCCGGGAGCGTGGCCCCTATGTCTACAGGTGAGGCCAGGCAGGGTGGGGTGGGACTGTGTGTGTGTGGGGCGGGGGGGGGGATCTGCCATGCTGAGTTTTGGAGATCGATTGCTCCAGAGACAGAAGCCGGAGGCCACAGTCAGACAGTCTGTGGAGAGGCGATGTGTGTCCCAGGCGAGTGCATACGTGCATGTGTGTCCTGGGGTGAGGGCTAATGTGCATGTGTATGTGTTGTCATGAGGGCAGGGCACAGAGGGCCCAACAGCACGCAAAATGGCTGCTACTGAGTCAGAAAAGTCAAACAAACGTGCAGAAGTGCAGCCAGTTACACAGCCCCTAAGAAGTGAGCTGCGCTGGGCAGCGGTGGCGCACGCCTTTAATCCCAGCACTCGGGAGGCAGAGGCAGGCGGATTTCTGAGTTCAAGGCCAGCCTGGTCTACAGAGTGAGTTCCAGGACAGCCAGGGCTACACAGAGAAACCCTGTCACAAACAAACAAACAAAAAACAGAAGTGAGCCCCAAGAAAGCAGGAGACAGAGAACGAAGTTGGTTTGTGGGCCCGTGTGAGGAAGAGACTCATGACTTCAAGCATGGGAGGGAGAGGTGTGAGCCTGAGACAGTAGGATGAGCCGTGCAAAGGTCCTGAGGCAGGAGCATTGGGGAACAGTGAGGGAGCCAGTTTATGGTGCAGGTCTCCCTGGGGCAGAGAGGTGCAGGGTCTGGGGTTTGCCAGCCAGCGACTCTCTCCTCAGATTCCTGTGGGTAGAGCCACCTGCTGAGGTGGGAGCATTATTATTCCACCCTACGGATGTAAAAACAGGCCCCACAGGTGGAGAGACTCACTCAGGGTGTGGCTCAATGCTGGTCTCTCGTGGTTGAAAACTGTGGATCCAGGAGCTGCACCTTGGTCCTCCACCTTGGACAGAGAGTTTTAACTTCCGTATGCCTATTTTAGCCCATCTGTGAGGTAGAGGTAATGGTACCCACTGTGGGTAGGTTCAAGGATCAGATGAGATAATTAGTTGGACCCACTTAGCTCTGTCTGGCGTGCAATAAACTTTCAGTAAACGTTGTCTGTGTGGATATCTGCTCGGTGCTGGTTGTCAAGTGGAAGGGAGACGTTGGGGGTGGTGTGGGTGGGTGGGTGGGGTTGGAGTTGTTTTCCAGAGAGGCTCAGAGAGCCTTATGGCTCACCAGGGAAAGCGGAGAAGAGCTGATTGGTGGTGGTAGTGTCTTACCCTGGGCAGACAGCGAGGATATAAACAAGAGGTGGCAAGCTTGACTTGGTTGGCCTTGGTGCTGCTGGGTATTAGTGTACCATCACCCCAGGGCATGCTGGGAGATGATGGGAGCTTCCTTGTGGCCTCACAGAGCCAGAGCTGACTCAATGCCTTTTTATAGGGAGTTCAGACAAAAGGTCAACATCACCTTCAATGACAACGACACCGTGTCCTTCACCGAGAACCGCAGCCTCCATTTCCAGCCTGACAAGTCTCATGGCTCGGAGAGTGACTACATTGTACTGCCTAACATCTTGGTCCTGGTGAGACTGTGACCCTGTGTCAACCCCATGCCAATCCTGCTTCCTCCCGGCTTAGCCTTCAGGGGTCAGCGAGCAAGGGCCACCTCAGCCCCACTGTCTCCATGGTGACCACCCCTTCCTTCTCATTGCCTTACCTTCCGTCTGAGACTCCGGGACCTCTACCGTGGTCCCTGGGGAAGCATGAAGGTCAGCGCCACTGGGGGCCAGAGAGCAGGTGGGAGTCAGGAGGAGCAGGCAATTATTGAGTACACTGTGTGGGCTCGCTGAGTCTGTCCCTTAATGCATGCTGGGATCCACTCAACCCAGCTGTCCAGGGGAGGAAGCAAAAGCCAGGCAGAGGCAGGGAATTTACACAGGGGCCAGAAGGACCCTCCTCAAGGACAAAATCCCAGATACCAATTGGGCCAGCGTTAGCAAGGCAGGATCAGATCCTGTGGTCAGATGCCACAGACATCGCTGAAAGTTTGAGGACAGGGTACACGGTGGTTGGTAGTGGGGACAGTCAAGGCATGGTGTCACAAGGTAAGCATGACCATTCCCAGTGACATTAACTTGAGAGACTGGAAATGTGAACTTTGTGTGATTTTCATACTTTTTTGAAGATTCTTCTGATTCCCCGCCCCCCCTCAACCATAGGAAACTGTCGAAAACACCAGCTTTCCTGCAGTCGATGCAGGCTGATGCTGACTGGATTTGTCCTTCAGCCACCTTGCCTCGAGTCCGTTTTTCAGAGGTGTCCCCGGGGCCTGATGGGGCTGGAAGGACACTTTTTGTTTTTATTAATTTATTATATTACTACTATCATTATCATTATTTTGAGACAGGGTGTCACTGGGCAGCCATAGCTGCCCTGTATCTCATTATGTAGACCAGGCTGGCCTTGAACTCACAGAGATCTGCCAGCCTCTGCCTCCCAAGTGCTGGGTGTAAACCACCACATTTGGCATATTAATTCCATTTTTTAAAAATTATTAAGCCGGGCGTGGTGGCGCACGCCTTTAATCCCAGCACTTGGGAGGCAGAGGCAGGTGGATTTCTGAGTTCGAGGCCAGCCTGGTCTACAAAGTGAGTTCCAGGACAGCCAGGGCTACACAGAGAAACCCTGTCTCGAAAAACCAAAAAAAAAATTATTTATTTTATATATATGAGTACACTGTAGCTGGCTTCAGACACACCAGAAGAGGGCATAGGATCCCATTACAGATGTTTGTGAACCACCATGTGGTTGCTGGGAATTGAACTCAGGACCTCTGGAAGAGCAGTCAGTGCTCTTACCTGCTGAGCCATCTCTCCAGCCCTTAATTCCATTTTTGATATTAAAAAAGCAACAGCATTCTGTGCTGAGCCAGCAGGATGGCTCAGTAGGTAAAAAGTCCCTGTCACTAAGTTGGATGACCTGGCTTAATCTCCAGGACTCACATGACTGCCTCACATTGTCCTTTGACCTCTATACGTGCACTATGGCACCCCTCGATAAATATAATAAAAGCCCTGTGTTGAAGGAGACCTGTAAGTGTCGTTGGGTAGGCATCACTCGCTAGCTCGATGGAAAGAACCTGGAGACACCAGCCATGTGTTGCCCAGGAGGCAGAAGGTGGCTTTTGGTTGAATGGCCTTTGGGCAAAACCAAGAGCCCAGATGCTCCATACGGAGGAAGAGCAAACAAGAAAACTGTAAACTCAACTGGACTTGGGGCAATTAGACCCTAGGGGGCCTGCGGGGGAGTAGATATTTTGGGCCTCCCAGTTTTGAGGTAGGGAGGGGACATGAGAAGTGAGGTGGAATCCCTGTGAGGAGACTGCGGCAGGAGAATGCCGATTTCCAAGCCAGCCCAGACTACACATTGAGACCTTGCTGTAAACATGTTCAAAAGGTTCGAGGCCAGCCTGGTCTACAAAGTGAGTTCCAGGACAGCCAGGGCTATACAGAGAAACCCTGTCTCGAAAAACAAAACAAAACAAAACAAAAAAAACATGTTCAAAAGGAGGCCACCCCCGTGGGGAGTCGGGGAAGTCGGGGAGGCTTTCTCGATAGGCTGTGTTTCTGGGTTCATGTTACTGATAGAGTAGGGTTCACATCCTAGCTATAAACAGGGTATCCAAGGGGCTGGCGAGATGGCTCAGCGGGTAAGAGCACTGACTGCTCTTCCAGAGGTCCTGAGTTCAATTCCCAGCAACCACATGGTGACTCACAACCATCTGTAATGGGATCTGATGCCCTCTTCTGGTGTGTCTGAAGACAGCTACAGTGTACTCATATACATAAAATAAATAAATAAATCTTTAAAAAACAAAACAGGGTATCCTTATCTTTTCTGGCCCCCTTCTCTGTTAGGCCTTCTCTTAACCTTGGTTCCAGCCTCATCTGTTCTTTTGGTGAGTCCTTGTAGAGTTCACTCAATCTGAACCCGTCGTTTTCCTCGGGTGTTCTCGTCGGGTGTTCTCGAGAGTACAGGTTACCCTGGCAACAAGGACCACAGAAAGGTCCACCCTGAGGGCCTGAGCTCTTTGCTTGAAGCCTGGTTGAAAGTGGGGGATGGTGTCCTACCATGTCCTTTACCCTAATCCCATGTCCTTGACTTTCCAGGGGGGCGCGATATTGATGGAGAACAAGCCTGCGAGCCTAAAGCTGATGATGACCTTGGGGCTGGTCACCATGGGCCAGCGTGCTTTTATGAACCGCACAGTTGGTGAGATCCTGTGGGGCTATGAGGATCCCTTCGTGAATTTTCTCAACACGTACTTCCCAGACATGCTTCCCATAAAGGGAAAATTTGGCCTGTTTGTTGGGGTAAGTGTCTTCTGTCCCTTCAGAAAGTCAGGTTATCTCTCAAGGACCCTAACTCAAACCAGCTTAAACAAACTTGGGAAATTATCGGCTCATATAACAGGAGACATCAGGATTACATTCAGGTGTGGCTTGATCCAGTTCAAGTGGGGGGATATGACTGGGGTTTAGCTTAGATTTGAGGCTCAGCTTGCAGGAAGGAGGAGGACACCTCTCAAATGTCCCCATCAGTACAACTTAGAGGCACCCACTATTTCTCACTGTTGACCTTTGGTAACCTGAGCTAAGGTTTGGTCTCTGAGCCCTGACCCCCAACTCTTTGGTTCAGCTCAGCTTTCTCTGTGGGGATCTACTGACAGGGTGTGCTTGCAGTAACATTACCCACACCCTCCAGGACCTATTATTACTGAGTTCACGTGAGATTTACTACCCAGTGGTTAGAGCACTGGCTGTTCTTCAAGAGGACCCAGGTTCGATTCCCAGCACCCACATGGCAGCTCACAACCCATCTGTAACTCCAGTTCCAAGGGATCTGACACCCTCTTCTGGCTCACTCAGGCACTGCAGTGCAGGCTGTGCACAGACATACATGCAGGCAAAAAGACTCAGACACATAAAATAAAAATATGTCCAATCTTGTGGAGAGGAGACTGGGTAAGGCACTGTGTCTCCCAGTGACCGGATGGGGACCCCATGGGGTGAACATATAACAAGGGCGGCAGGCTGAATACCCAGCCTTAAAGCTTTTACAGAGTCAGAGGCCCTGGGTAAAGCCCTGATCCTGTACCTGCCCTTCCCAGCACTCCATATAGACTGCCATCCCTCTCTTCCTCACAGCTGAGGTGTGGCCTTTCTGCTGAGCTTCTAGATCATTCCCGTAGGGAATTTGTATTAAATTCTTTCTCTCTTTTTGTCTCTGTTTTATTATTTTTATTGAGTCAGGGTCTCTCTATGCAGTCCTGGCTGTCCTGGAATTCACTTTGTAGACCAGGCTGGCCTCAAACTCTCAGACATCTGCCTGCCTCTCTCTCCTGCATGTTGAGATTGAGGGTGTGCCACTAAACCCCCACCCAAATGCCTTTTCACTTTATTAGTTGTTGGCCTTGATTGAGTAGACTTATCATCTGTGTACATGGGAGTATGAGACAGGAGTATGGCAAATTCAAAACCAGCTTGGACATCTTAGACCCTGTCTGAAAATGTGCAATAAAAAAGAAGGCTGGATGGAGGGTGGAGCTGGAGAGATGGCTCAGTGGTTAGGAGCACTGACTGCTCAGTGGTCCTGAGTTCAATTCCCAGCAACCACATGGTGGCTCACAACCATCTGTAATGGGATCTGACACCCTCTTCTGATGTGTCCGGAAAGAGCTACAGTGTACTTACATAAAATTAAGGAAAAAAAAAAAAAGCCGGGCAGTGGTGGCACACGCCTTTAATCCCAGCACTTGGGAGGCAGAGGCAGGCGGATTTCTGAGTTCAAGGCCAGCCTGGTCTACAGAGTGAGTTCCAGGACAGCCAGGGCTACACAGAGATACCCTGTCTCGAAAAACAAACAAAACAAAACAAAACAAAACAAAATTTTAAAGGGTGGGGGGAGGCTGGATGTGTGGCTCAGTGGACGAGCACTTGCCCACAAGTGTAAGGCCCTGGGTTCTGTCCCCATCATTTCTGCAGTGACAGTGAGGGGACATACCCATAGCTGAAGAATAGGTGGGCTTGTGCCTAGGTCGTGATCTATGCCCAGGGCTAAAGGTGCTGTTCCCTGCCTGTCTGTAGATGAACAACTCGAATTCTGGGGTCTTCACCGTCTACACGGGCGTCCAGAATTTTAGCAGGATCCATCTGGTGGACAAATGGAACGGACTCAGCAAGGTGAGCAGGAGGGGAGACGGTCCCCATCGACTGGGAACTGGGGTGGCGACTACACTGGGACAAGCCTTGGCGGAGGGTGTCCGGGTCACCCGAGGACTTCACGGGTCCCACAACTGTCCCTGCAGTGTTTCTGTCGGGAACTTTTTACTCTTCTGTTCCTGAGTCGTCATTTCTAAGGCTGACAGGAAGACATTCCCATAAAGATAAGACAATGAGGTCCAGCACCTTGCCTAGGCCCACCCGGAAACCCCCAACACTGCTTATAGAACCCAGCTTCCTGGCCATTTACCCACCACCACGCCTCTGTGTACCCAGAGAAATGTGTTTTCCTTCCTTCTTCGAATACACAGAAATCCTGTCATGTGCTATTTTGTTGCTGGCGTTTCTCCTTAGAGGCATCTTTATGGATAATGTGTTTTTGTTCTATTGTGTTGTCCAGAGGCCCAGGTACTAAAGATGGAGCGCAGGCCATGTGAATTCTTGACAAGGGCACCACCACTGAGCTAGACTTCTGCTCTTCACTGGGGGATTCTGGGCAGGGGCTCTACCACTGAGCGACACCCCTAAATTTTTTTATTCTGAAATATTCTGTGTATCCCAGGCTAGCTTCAAAAATTCAATCCTCCTGTCTTGCAATTGCCTTGCAAGTGTTTAGTTCATAGATGTGTGTTACCACACCCAGCCAACAGCCATTCTTAGTGGGTGCTGTTCACATTAACCAGCTGCTGTTTTATATGCATGGGTGTTTTGCCTGCATGTATGTCTGTGTGAGGGCCTTGGATCCCCTGGAACTGGAATTATAGACAGTTGTGAGCTGCCATCTGTGTGCTGGGCATTGAACCTGGGTCCTCTGGAAAAACAGCTAGTGCTCTTAACCACTGAGCCATCTCTCTAGCCCCTAATCATCTCCTTTCTACTATGAGAAAAGCTCGTACTGCAGAGTGGGAAGTGCATCGTTTAGTTTTGCTGTTGTTGTTTTGTTTTGTTTTTGAAGCAGGGTCTCAGTATAGTCCTGGCTAACCTGGAACTCGATATTATACAGATGACTTAACTGAGTCCCCAATAATACTGTATGTTCTGTCCCCACTGTGGGGAGCAGGAAGCTGGGCTGGATGCTCTGTGCACACAGCCTACTCAGAGGCTTGGATATGATTAAGGCACGCACGCATTGGGTGTAGGCCTTGGCTGTTCCTCAAGGCTATGTCTCATCCTGTCTTGCAGATCGATTATTGGCATTCAGAGCAGTGTAACATGATCAATGGGACTTCTGGGCAGATGTGGGCACCCTTCATGACACCCGAATCCTCGCTGGAATTTTTCAGCCCGGAAGCATGCAGGTAAGCCCTCTGTAGGGACTCCTTGCCTCCTACCAGGAAAATCTGCTTCTGAGTTGGTTCAGGGTCCACTCAGGTAGATCCCTGGGAGTGTGCTCAAAGTGTCTGGCCCTCTGTGTACTATGCCTCAATGGTTTTTCTTGTCACTGTGACAAAATACCTGACAGAAGTGACTTGTGAGGTCTCTGGGGACTCAGTCATGGTGGCAGTGGTGAAGGGTACTGGTAGCAAAGGGTTAAAGTCTTGTAGCTTGGGCTCCACCATCCCCAGGGTGTGGCCTGGGAAGACATGGTGGGTCTTCAGAGACCCATTCCCAGATGGTACCCTAGCCTGTGCATCCATTCTGGCCACACCAGAGATGACCTTGGCCTGGGGACTCACTGGGCTGATCTTTGAGCCCTCTTCCTCTCTAGCTGACACAGGCAGCCATGCTTCATGCCAGGTGTGAACACAGCCACGATGGGGTGGGCAAAGTCTGTGTGCTTTGGTGGACTTTCAAAAGCAGAACTTTGTTGGGTCTTAGAAATCTGGGTGTCGGCCAGGTATGGCAGTGCTTGCCTTTAATCCTAGCACTCAAGGCAGAGGCAAGTGAATCCTTGGGAGTCTAAGGCCAGCCTGGTCTGCATAGCCAGTTCCAGGCTAGCCAGGACTACATAGAGAGACTATAGAACTGCATACGGGAGGGACGAAGGGAGGGAGAGAGAAGGAGAGAGAGAAGGAGAGAGAGAGAGAGAGAGAGAGAGAGAGAGAGAACGCACCACTGTCTTGTCCTCTTTTTTTGGTCCATCCCAATTGGTTTCTTGTTTTGCTTTGTTGTTTTGAGATGGGGGTCTCACTGTGTAGCCTGGTAAAAGTATTCTCCTGCCTCAGCCTGCACAGTCCTAGGATTAAAGCTACGAGCCACCACACCCAGTGCTGCCCTGGACTCTCTTTGTTTTGAGGATTGAGCAGACGTGTGTGTGTGTGTGTGTTGTGGTGTTGACCATGGACAGTGTGGGTCACCCGGGCCTTGTTTCCCATCAGAAGCGTGTTTGAGGCCAGAGAATGGGGGCGAATGGATGGAGAGGAGTCAGGGTGGACAAGGGAGACTGGGAGAGCTGAAGTCTGAGCTGAGGGAGAGGTGGGATGCGGAGGTTCGGGGGCAGGAAGGGACATGACTAAGAGCACCTTTGAGAGCCCTGGCAGGTACAGTGAGACAGGAAGTGGGGAGGGAAGCCGTGGATGGCATGGCATGCAGGGTGACTGCAGGGCCATGGTGGTTGCTCATCCCTCAGCGTGCACAGGAAACCATTGCCCAAAGCCTTGGTTTCCACAGTCCTCAGTTCTCAAGCCCCTATCAAGAGAGCATGGCACATTGTTGTAAATGTACGGGAACTCTGTAAACTTCAGATTATCTCAGGTGACTGACACAGCTACTGCAGACGTGTGCTGTGCATGTTTTGGCTTTCTTTGTGTGTGTGTGTGTGTGTGTGTGTGTGTGTGGTTTTTTTGAGACAGGGTTTCTCTGTGTAGACCTGCAGTCCTGGAACTCACTCTGTAGACCCAGGCTGGCCTCGAACTCAGAAATCCGCCTGCCTCTGCCTCCCAAGTGCTGGGATTAAATGCATGTGCCACCACACCCGGCTGCTACCGTACTGTTATGAATCATAATGTAAATGTCTGAGTTTCCCAGTGAGTGTTTGGGGGGGTCGCGACCCCCAGGTTGAGAACCTCCGGCCTAGGGCATGCTGGCTGAACTGTGCTGACTTCTGGTTTTTAATTTGCCTCATTGTGAGGGTGGATTAGTGAGTGGGGAGCCAAGGGAGCGGGCAGAACATTGAGGGACCGCTGAAGTTTCCTCAGCAACAGGTGACAAGTGTCATTGCGGGTCCCTGTGGTTTCTGCAGGGGTGCCCCAGCCTCTGTGCTCAGGGCACAGTTCTCACCCTGCCTCCCCTCTGCAGGTCCATGAAGCTGACCTACAACGAATCAAGGGTGTTTGAAGGCATTCCCACGTATCGCTTCACGGCCCCGGATACTCTGTTTGCCAACGGATCCGTCTACCCACCCAATGAAGGCTTCTGCCCGTGCCGAGAGTCTGGCATTCAGAATGTCAGCACCTGCAGGTTTGGTGAGTGTCCTCTAAGTGTTCCCCGCCTCCAGACTGAGGTGAGAGGTGAGAGGGTGGTACCAGGATTTTATCTGCTGCCAGCTTGCTGTCCCATTAATCTCTGGTCTCTGCACCCCTGATGATCTCAGTGCTACAGATAGGGAGCTAAAGGTAACTGGAAAAAGATAATGCCACCCTGATAAATGTCCCACCGGCACGAGGTATCCACAGGCTGTGTCGCTCCGAAGTCCGAAGGGTCCTGCCCTGAGGTTAAGATTCCATCAGTGGGCACTGCTTCTTGGCCACTCTTCCCTACATTCCCTACATTCCTTGGCTCGTGGCCCCTTCCTTTCTCAACCTAGCATCCAGCTTGAGACTGGGTAGCTCGTTGTGGCCCAGATTAGCTTCAAACTTGCGCATCCTTCCTGCCTCTGCCTTCTGAGGTACCGGGATGGAAGGCATGTACTCCGACACCAGATCATAATCCCCCCCCCCCCCCCCCCCCCCCCCCCCCCCCCCCCCCCCCCCCCCCCCCCCCCCCCCCCCCCCCCCCCCCCCCCCCCCCCCCCCCCGCCCCAAACACTCCGTTCAGTGACCTATTCCTCCTCCTCCTCTGCCCAACCGATAGTTTTCAGAACCCCAGAGACTGACTAGGTAGAGGCCACTGTGAGACTAGGGTCTGCATGATACCTGGTCTGTATCCTGGCGGCTGTAACTTCTTTGCTCACTGGGACGAGGCTGGAAACATTCCCTGTGGCCATTCCCCTGCTGGGAGCAAAAGCAAGAGTCCTGCCCTTCACTCAAACTGGCCACGCTCCTATGTGTCAAACCCTCCTCTTCAGCCAAGTTGGGTGTGAATCTTGGTTCTGGCTGTGGCCCCATGGCACGTCTGCTCTGAGTTCTAATCCTGGCCCCGACCCTGCTGCTATTGCCCAAGTCTGTAGACTTGGGCTCCAGCTCTGTGCTTCATCCCTCACTTGGCGGTCAGGCCCAGGCTGCTCTAAGCACCTCCCACACAGTCTTTCTCTTTCCCACCCACCTTCTTCCCGAGTCTGCCACTCTAGTCCTCTTGCTCTCTAGCACCAGATGTCAATCAAACTCGAATGAAAAGCTTCCTCTGATCCCGATCAGAGATCCTCCCAGACACTCTCCCTGATCTGCCGTCCCCTCTGGCTCTCCAGCCTCTCTCTGGTACACTCTCTCTTGTGCCTTCCTGTTGCCTGCTCAAGGCTGTCGATGTTATTTATTGAACCCTCCCCTGCTTGTCTCCTCCTTGGAGTACAAACCCGGTGGCCATGTCCCAGTAGGCTACTGGGAGTCAAACTCCTAAGGCAGAACCCTGCACAGACATGGGGTCCAGGGCTTGCCTGCAGGCGGGAAGTTTCACTCACAACTGCAGCTCCGACTTCCCCTCCGTGGCTGAGCTGCTACTCCTTGTACCAGCAAAAGTCCCAGGGCTTGGTTCAACTAGTCCAGTTCTGACCTAGTCATTAGGCTGTGTTGATTGGCCAGGCTGGGTCCCATACACTGCAGGGGCAGCAACAGGCCCACATCCCACAGAACTCTGCTGTCAGGGACAAAATTTCAGCTGTGAAAGAGAATCTAAGTGTAGTTGTGTCTGTAGCTTGTTCTTTTGTGTTTGTTTTTTTTCCAGGAGACGGTGGGTTTAAGTGTGCGTGTGAGCACTCGCACATGCATGGAGGGAAGTATATATGTAGGTGCATGCATGGATGGAGACCGGAAGTGGGTGCCTTCCTTCATCACTCTCTGTTTGTTTTTTTGTTTATTGACGCAGATTTTTCAATCACTAATCCTGGATCTTGGGAGGTCCAGGGATCCACCTGTCTCTGTCTCCCAGTTACAGATGTGGCGCTGCTGGGAACCTGAATTCGGGTCCTCACACTTGCACAGGGGACTCTTAACTGACTGAACTGTTTTCCCAGCCCCTAAAACTTGCCCCTTGTAAATGGGGTGAGAACAAAAAAGGGGATTGGAGTGATGGGGAACATGGCCATGTGACCAACAACCCCACAAAGAGGCAACTCTTGCCACACCCAACATCTCCCTTTCCTGCTCCTCCTGCCCACTGGCCTGACTTTTGGTCTCTCGGCTCTCTGCCTGGTATTACTGCTTACATAGATGGAGTCACTACTGTGTTCTTTCTCCCTCGTCCCCTGATGCCTCCGGCTATCATGATTATATGGTAAATCTGCGAGATAGCGGGTGATAGCCTAGATTGTTGGGTGGTGTTCCATGGTGGGGCTAACTCTGCTTGCCTCACTCCTTCCTGGCTCATGGAGCTTTCTTTTGGCATTTCACCATTACAAGGGTGCTTCTAGAACATTCTTGCACCCGCTATGGGAGGAGAGCACCCGAGTTCGAATTTTTGTGGCATTTTATCTGAAGATAAAAGAATGCACATAGGTTTCCCTTTCTGGATCACAAGACTTTCTTGGACTCAGGACTCCCTGTGTCTCCTGTCCTTGTCTTGGGAGCACCTTGGATCTTTCCTGAAGTGGTCCTTAATCACCACTCGGGTAATCCTGAGCAGTTAAGTCTGGATACATGGGCCATAAAGCTATAAATTAATTATACTTATTGCCCGGGTGCGTCTCTCTCGGAGGGTGTTTGGAAATCAAAAGAAAAGATGAGACACACCTGTTGTTAGAAAGCCACACGGCATGCCACCTGCAGCAGGTCTGTGCTGGCCGCCATGACATTCTGTTGGAATCTGTGCTTCCACGGTCAGGTTAGGTGAGGGCTTCATCTCCCCAGGATCCATGGCATCCCTCTGAAAGAAATGGGGTTCTGTCTGGTCTTTGCTGGTGTCTCCTTTCAGTTTGGAAGGATGGGTAGGGTTTTCCAAGTAGAAGGCAGCATATCTCAGCATGACTTTAGAGGGTCCATGGAGGTGACCTTAGGCCTCAGGGACTGATCTTTTCTGTTCTCTTGTATCTTTGGTGTTGTGTCTTCATGAGGGCTTGAAGGCCACCCTGAGGATCCTTCCGCCTGTCTTTCTGACAGGACCAGGTGTCTCTCTGGAACTTTGAAGGTTCTAGGGTTCACCTGGATTCTCAGTGATCCCGGTTCTCTGCCACATCTCTGCCCACTCTCACCTCCTGGCTAGGCCATTTTCTGCCAAGCCTGTCACAGCACTCCTGTGTCTGACACCTGCACTTGAAGATGCCCATAGCAGCTGGTTCAGGGCTTGGGAGCAAGAGGAAGGGGTTGGGGGCTTCAAGCAGTGGATTTCCTGGAGACCAGACTCAGATGGAACTCAGAGATCACCTGCCTCTGGCTCCCGATTAAAGGGGTATGCTAGCCTATCTGGCTTTGGACTTTAAAGATTTATTTTCTTTATTTATAGGTTTATTATTTATTTTATTTATGAGAACACCGTAGCTGTCTTCAGACATGCCAGAAGAAGGCATCGGATTCCATTGTAGATGGTTGTGAGCCACCATGTGGTTGCTGGGACTTGAACTGAAGACCTCTGGAAGAGCAGTCAGTGCTCTTAAACCGCTGAACCATCTCTCCAGCCCCGATTTATTTTATTTTTAACTATGTGATGTGTATTCTTCATGTTTGTTCTGTGCACATAAGTGCTGGGCCCTGTAGAGACCACGGCTATCAGATCCCACGCTGCTGGAGTTTCAAGCAGGTTCTGAGCCTTCTGGCGTTAGGTGCTGGGAACAGAACCCGAATCCTCTGCAAGAGCAGGAACCCTCTTAACTGCTGAGCCGTCTCTCCAGTCCCCAAGATTCTCCATCTTTCATTTTAGAGTCCGTGGAATATAAAGGCTTAAAAACAGAACTTTTTTCCTTTCTTTTTTAAAAAGATTTATTTATTTATTTTATATGTGTGAGTACGTTGTCACTTTCTTCAGTCACACCAGCAGAGGCCATCGGATCCCATTACAGAAGGTTGTAAGCCACCATGTGGTTGCTGGGAATTGAACTCCGGACCTCTGGAAGAGTAGTCAGTACTCTTAACCACTGCGCCATCTCTCCAGCCCTGTTTGTTGTTTTTTGAGACAGAGTTTCTCTGTGTAGTCTTAGCGGTCCTGGAACTCGCTATGTAGGCCAGGCTGACCTCAAACTCAGAGATTTCCCTGCCTCTGCCTCTGCCTCCTAGGGGCTGGGATTCAAGGTGTGCACCACCAGGCCCAGCTAAAACACAATGACCCCAGTGGATCTGTTGCCCTGGAGCCTCTTGTGGCCTCCCCAGGGAGACTTGGAACTCGGAACTCCCCAGGCCCTTGTCCTGAGAGCTCTGGGTTGAGCCACTTTGGTTGGTTGGTGGTAAAGTCTCACCTCAGGGTCCTGGGTGGGAATTCTCAATGGTGCCGTCCTTCCATTCCTGTGATGTCAGAGACCCACTCATGTGTACCCCTGAGCTACAATGTCTCCAAAAGCAGTCTGTGTGCCTGGCTTGGCATTCAGACTCTGCTTCCACTCCTAAATTCATATGGTGTTCATTTTCCTTTCCACCTTCATCTCCCATGATTCCCTGCTGCACCTCCAAACCTGGAGGGGTGGGAGAGGGTTGAAAAAATCTGTGCCCAAGTTCTCACCTCTGCTACACTCCCACCGGGAACGCCTTTCCCCTGCTGGGTAGCAGCTGCTCTCTCCCTTCCTCCACCCGCCCACCCACCCCCAGCACTGTAATCAGCCACTCTGGCTCCATCCACCCTCCTCGGGTCCTGTGTGTGCTCAGCTTGGTCCCCAGTGTTAGCATCCCTGGCACCGAGGCAGGCCCACGTGACGCTCCCCTCTTCTAACGCCTCTCTTCCCCTCCTCCAGGTGCGCCTCTGTTTCTCTCCCACCCCCACTTTTACAACGCCGACCCTGTGCTGTCAGAAGCTGTTCTTGGTCTGAACCCTAACCCACAGGAGCATTCCTTGTTCCTAGACATCCATCCGGTAAGCTCTGTGTCCTGCTAGTGGCTGGGGCCCATTTTCATAGATTGCCACTGGCCACTGGGCACCCACCCCGCTCCCCACAATTCCCCAGGACAGAGCGGGTTCCAACTGAGGCAGGGGAGTTCAGTTCCTTCCACAGCTGCTGCTCCTAGAACTTCATGTCATCAAAGTCTTACTTTACCCCAATTCCAGAGTTCAGTGATATCATTACTTTTTTTATTGGGGCCTATAAAGAAGATATAAGATAGTAAATTAATTAAGACATATCAGCCGGGATGTCTCCTTCACCAGAGATACCCTTGACAGTGTCAAGACACTAAAGATTTGAAGACATCAGCATGGGCCACAGTGTCTCACAGAGAAATCAGGGTGGGGAATTTGTCCTATGTTAACTTCTCTCTGGCTCTGGTCACTGTAAGATGTGTCCAGTCCAGGTTGGTGTCTTCACCATTAATCTGGGGACTCTCTGGGTTCCTGCCCTACGAGGACACCTGTGACGCCCTGAAGGCATTTCGTGAGAAGCTTTTTTGTTTTACTGGGTGGGGACGGAAGCCCGGGTTTTGAACACACAAGGCCCCAGGCTCTGATTCCAAGCTGTGCCTGCAGCTGGCCTTGAACTTGCAATCCTCCTGCCTCGACTTCCAAGTGTGTCTTCACACCTGGTTTACAGCTAAGAGTTATTGCAGAGGAAGTGTGGGCACATGGGGGGAAGTCATCTGAAGTCTTCCCCAGGTCATGCCTAGCTTCCCAACAAGGAACTTGACATGTAGGTGTTTTAGATCAGGACAGTCCCTCAGAATAGGGGGCCTGGTTGTCAACTGGGGACCTGTCCTGTGAGCCTCTCTCCCTGAGGCAGATTCATGCTTTAGACTTCCAAAGGACGAAGGTGTCTGGTATTAGCTGTCTATGCAAATGGCTGTGGCACAGTGAGGCAAACACACTAGCTTAGAGAATGGGGCACCCTCACCCCCAAACTTAGGTTCCAAGACCAACACTGGGCACCTACCCTGGCCGACTTCCTGGGGTGGGTTGCCGGGCCCACCCATGGTAGGCATGGTTATCATACCCATGCCTTTGTCCAAAAGTCATAGCAGGTCTCTGGAGGCCTTTTTGCCCTGGGGGGCAGGAAGGATCTGGGTGCCCTGGGCTCAAACGTGTCCTGGCCTTCTACTGTGGGTGATTACAATCTAAGAGGTGGCCTCCTGCCTCCCTTCAATCTTCCAAGAGTCTCATGATCTGGGCAGGGCTAAAGGCATCAAACTGAGGTCTCTTTTCACTAACCTTTTCTCGTTCCATTCTAGAACCTTCTTCCTGATTTAAATAATACCTATCAATTCTCTAGTGATTGTTTTTGTTGTTGTTTTTAATTTTACATATGTGAGTACACTGTCACTCTCTTCAGACACACCAGAAGAAGGTATCAGATCCCATTACAGATAGTTGTGAGCCACTATGTGGTGGCTGGGAATTGAACTCAGGACCATTGGAAGAACAGTCAGTGCTCTTAACCACTGAGCTATCTCTCTAGCATGATTTTCTTTCTTTCTTTCTTTTTTTTTTTTAAAGCATCACATTTTAAAAAGAGAGCTGTATGCAGGAAGCTCTCTGTGGCTACCTCTGTAAGGAAGCGCCAGGATGCTACATAGTGGGAAACAGGCACAATGAAACCTACTCACCCTGGACCAGACCCTTCCTTTGGTCCCTTAGGCCATTGGGAAATATAAATGGGGAAAAAGACATCCTTACTGCACATGCCCCACACTTGGGAGGCACTTTCTTAGGTAGCTTCGTGAGGGCTGGGAGGATAGCTTAGCAGGGAGAGTGCTCCCCTGTGCACAGAGCCTTGGCTTCCATATCAACACCCTGTAAAGTTAGGTGTAAGCCAGCCCTCAGAAGGTAGAGACAGGAAGATTTGGAGTTCAAGGTCATCCTTGGATACATAGCACGTTGGAGTTGGAGTCCAACCTGGACCACATGAAATTCTGTCCCCAAATGAACACCCATTTGTGTGTGTGTGTGTGTGTGGGGGGGTCATCCCTCTGTTGACAAGTGGCTCTAGAGAGAGGATCTTGTGATAGTTGATCCCTTTGCGAAGCAGGTATTTCCTGAGGGAGAGCCCAGTGAGTGTGTGGAAGATTTCTAGAAGGATGGATGTCCCAGTATGTATTATCTGGTTTAAGTTGGATGAGAGCCCCCAGGGCTGGAGCGGGCTGGAGTGGGCTGGAGCGGGCTGGAACGGGCTGGAACGGGCTGGAACAGGCTGGGAGGCTCCCCCACAGGGTCTTACATCTCCTCCTCACTGTTTTATGCTCTAGGTCACTGGGATCCCCATGAACTGTTCTGTGAAGATGCAGCTGAGCCTCTACATCAAATCTGTCAAGGGCATTGGGTGAGTGGAGTTGGCGTGGGGGCTTTGAAAGCTTCAGGGGCCAGCAAGCTTCATGCATTCATTCATTGGTGGATGCAAGGCACGGGACGAAGCGGGGCCCAAGCGTTGGGATCCATCCACCTCTTTTCCTGGGACGGCGTCAATGCTCTAGCTGGAGACCCAGGCTGCATTCTGACATCCCTCCATCCCCCATGCCCAAGGGCTCTTCTGCCATTAGTCGCATTGGTCACCTTGTCTCCCCAAAGTAGAATGGATTTGCCTGCTGGTACGTCTGTGCACCATGTAAGTGCAAGAGCCCAGAGGCCAGAAAAGGGCATAGGGACCTAGAGTTAGACGGAGGTGCTGAGAATAGAAGAGCAGCCAATGTCCTCAACCACAATTCCTTGGGTTTACTTTTCGTTTAGTTTGTGTAACGTACAGAGTGAGACCGAGAGTCCTCCTGCCCCCATCCCCTGCTTGCCAGGCAGAAACATGGTAGAAAAGAGTCCAGCCTCAGGGCTGGAGAGATGGCTCAGCAGTTAGGAGCACTGACTGCTCTTCCAGAGGTCCTGAGTTCAATTCCCAGCCTCCATGAGGTGGCTCACAACTATCTGTAATGGGATTTGATGCCCTCTTCTGGTGCGTCTGAAGACACTACAGTGTCCTTATGCAAATAAGATAAATAATTCTTTGAACGAAAGGACCCACATGCTGATCACTCCTCAGTATCACAGATCACACGCCTGGGAACCACTGAGAAGGGCGTGGCTGAGGACGAGGTGGACTCTGGTCCAGGAATCACTAGACTCAGCCAGGCTCCTGTACACACACACACACACACACACACACACACACACCCCGGGACCTCGTGCGTGCTAGAAAACACTCTTTCACTGAATGACACCCCAGCCTTCTTCACTTTTTAGGTCTTGCTAGATGGCCCAGGCCGCCCTTGAACTCCCTCTATAGCCCATCGTGGCCTTGAACCATGAGCCACTTGTTCTGGCTCATCCGGGCCCTTGAAACCAGAGGCCAAAGTGGGCTGGCCACAGGCTTGAGCTCCTGAGGTCAGCGTCCAAACATTGATTTGTTCCACTGCCTCAAATATTCTTTAGAAATCTTTATAGATTTATGGAGAGGTGTCAGAGACGCAAGCAAATCTTTGTTCTCTGTCCCCGGTGCATCCAGTACTGTCAGCTTCTGGCAGTATCTGTCACGGTAAGGAACCAAAGTCTAGTGCGGTGTTATTGCTACAACTCCAGCTCCTCCGCACGAGATGCAGCCTGCTTACGCCTCCCGGCTCCTGTGGCTGTGATGGGGTTGTTTTGTTTTGTTTTGTTTTTTAATCTCTGTTTCTTGTTGGTGCTGTAGGTTTTAGGGTTTCGTTTTGTTTTTTTTGGAGGGGAGGGCGGAGCATACAGAGGCCAGAAGAGGACACCGTGTGTCCCCTTTCATCCCTCTTCCCTTGTGGCAGGATTTCTCACTGCAGCCCCAGCCAGCTTCTACCTGACTCAGCCCTGGGGTCACAGGTTCAAAGCCACACACAGCTTCTAGCCTGGGTTCAGGGATCTGACCTTAGGTTCATTTGCTTGAGGAGTAGATGCTAGCCCCACCACACCATCCCCAGCACGGTGACAGTTTCTCCTCTAGCTTCTGGGGTGTTAAAGTACTTGCTGGACCTGGGCGTGTGTGGTATGATCAGGTTCCCCTGTAGATAGTAGCAGGGCCACCCAGGCTTTGGTGGGAGAAAACTCGTTATTATTATTTTTATTATTGGTATTTTTATTATTATTACTATTTGGCTTTTTGACACAGAGTTTCTCTGTGTTAATAACCTTGGCTGTCCTGGAATTCACTTTGTAGCCCAGGTTGACATCAAACTCACGGAGATACACCTATCTCTGCCTTCCCAAGGGCTGGGATTAAAGGCATTGTGCCACCACACCCAGATATTATTATTTTTAAAGTTGTATTTATGTATTTTATGTATGAGTGGTCTGTCTGAATGTATACCTGTGTGCCAGATGCCATGATAGATGGTTGTGAGCCACCATGTAGTGGCTGGGAATTGAACTCAGGACCTTTTAACGGCTGAGCTATCTCTCTAGCCCCATTTTTTTTGTTGTTGTTTTTGTTTTTGTTTTTGGTTTTTTTTTTTTTTTTTCGAGACAGGATTTCTCTTTATAGCCCTGGCTGTCCTGGAACTCACTTTGTAGACCAGGCTGGCCTCGAACTCAGAAATCCGCCTGCCTCTGCCTCCCGAGTGCTGGGATAAAAGGCGTGCGCCACCACGCCCGGCTCTCTAGCCCCATTTTTAGTTGTGTTTAGTGTGTGTGTGTGTGTGTGTGTGTGTGTGTGTGTGTGTGTACAGGTGCATGCCACAATGCACATGTGGAGGTTGGGACAACTTGAGGGAGCCTGTTCCACCTTCTGGGTCCCGAGGATGGAACTCAGGTCTTCAGGCTTAACAGCAAGCACCATCACCCACTCAGCTGAGCCTTGCCACGCCCCTTAATTTTTTGCATCAGGGTTTCCTGTAGCCCAGGCTGGCCTCAAACTTAGCTAAGGATAGACAACTGTATGTTACAGGCTCCCCTTCATCTTTCTGTCTCATTTTCTTGTGAAGTGGTTTCGATTGAACGAAGGCCTTGCACATGGTAACCAGAAGTTCTCACACTGACACCCCGAACCCCAAACATTGCTTCATTCCGATGGTCGCATCTCCCCTGGTCACTCACTTTGTGTCCCTTGTTAACAGGCAAACAGGGAAGATCGAGCCAGTAGTTCTGCCGTTGATGTGGTTCGAACAGGTGAGTCTATGGAGGTAGGAGGCAGTCTGGGGACTCTGTATGTTAGCAGAGGCTTTTACTTCGCTTTGATGCTAATGTTAGGTTAACTTCCGGTACCTAAATTTAGCTATTTTTATGTTTTGCCTGCATGTATGTATGTATGTATGTGTATCACGTGAGTGCCCGGTACTCTAGAGGAGAGCATCAGGTCTCCTAGAACTGGAATTACAGATGGTTGTGATTCTGGGAATGAAGCCTGGGTTCTCTTGAAGAGCAGCTAGCACTCTTAACCACTGAGCCATCTCCAGGTTTTGTTAATGGCCCCTGAGGCGTGAGCAGAGATGGAATTCGGGCACCAGGCCACCCTGCAGGCTTCCTGATCTCTCTAGTCACCCTTCTGGTCCTAAGACTAGATTCTAACCAGTGAAAGAGATGAATGAATCTTGTGCGAGGAGGCTTAGGACCAGATCCACCTCCCATCAGCCTGTGCCTCACTACATGGGCGAGCCAACAGCAAGGGCGTCTGGGAAATGTAGTTCTCTTTGGATTTCTAGCCAAAGTGCCCAAGGCTCTCTGTTCTGAGTTGGGGCGGGGTGGGGCACAAGGGGATGGGTACCTTGGAGGCGCAGCGTGCAGCCCGTCCTTTCTTCTGCAGAGCGGGGCAATGGGTGGCAAGCCCCTGAGCACGTTCTACACGCAGCTGGTGCTGATGCCCCAGGTTCTTCACTACGCGCAGTATGTGCTGCTGGGGCTTGGATGCCTCCTGCTGCTGGTGCCCATCATCTACCAACTGCGCAGCCAGGTAAGTAGGCGGGGCGGCTAGGCCCGGGGACTCTGCTCAGGTTTCAGCAGGACTCCTTCTCCTGCAGCTAGCTCTCGTTCTACCTCCTCTCTCACATCCTGCAGTAGCTTTTCTCTACAAGTCCTGGAAGGCCCAGGACCCTCCCAGGTGGGGGCTGGGCTGAGACAGGTACGCAGTCATTTGGCCAGCAAGTGGGTGCCACTTGGTGCCCGCTCTGGGAAATGCCTGCCGAAGGTGGAGGTGGGGGGGCCGGCCGGGGGCTTGGCTGGTTAGAGAAGCAAAGGAAAGCCAGGTTAAACCAAACAGAGAAGATAGTTTTTCCTAAGGAACTTGTAGGATCATGAACTTATATTTTCTAAGTCCAGAGAAAAAAGTGAAAGAAATTAGTTATAAATTTTGCTTAACTCAAATATATCAGCATATGAGGCTGAAGTTTTACATCAGCCATAGAGCGCTTGTTTAGCCAGTGTGAGGCCTTGTATTCAGTCCTCAGCGCTGACAGGAAAAAAAAAGATCAAAAATAATGAAAAGATTAAAAAAAAAGAAGAAGAAAAGAAAAAAGGTCTGGAGAGATAACTCAGTGGTTATGAGCACTTACTGCTTGCAGGGACCCAGGTTTGATTCCTAGCACCTACCTGGTGTTCTGCAACCATCTGTAACCCTAGTTCCAGGTGATCTCAAGGCACACACACAGTGCACATACTTGCATGGAGAACACTCATACACATAAACTAATACAGGTGTGGTGGCTCATGCCTATAACCCCAGCATTCAGGACAGAGGTTGGGGCAGAAGGATCCGGTTCAAAATCATCCCTGGTTACATAGAGAGTTTGATCAAGGCCAGCCTAGGATACATGAAATCTTGTCTCCGAAAATCAATTAAACTTCAAAAAAAAAAAAAAAATAGTGTGGGAGACTGGAGAGATGGCTCAGCAGTTAAGAGCACTGAGTTCAATTCCCAGCAACCACATGGTGGCTCACAACCATCTGTAATGGGATCCGATACCCACAGAGCAACAGTGTACTCGTATACATAACATAAATAAATAAATCTTAAAAAAACAAGAATAGTGTGGTTCAGACAGGGGTAGGGGTGACTTCCATAAAGAAAGGAACAAAAATGAAGGAGGAATGTAACGTCAGGGCATGCAGCCCTCAAAAGCAGGAAGCAAAGGGGTCCTGACTAGAACCTTAGTTCCCTTCTGGCCTCAGGAGCACTGGCTCTTGACAGTGGTCAAGTCCCCTGGGGTGCTTGCTGATAGCTGTAGTTGTGAAGCCGGGCATTTGAGGACAAGACTTTGATCAGCTGTGATTCAAGAGGCTTGCTGTCTGCAAACAGGGGAGCCACTGGCCACCTTTGAACACCCGTAGAAGAGCCACCCACAGGGTCCCACCTGAGATGTCCTGGGGCCACAGGCTGGGCTTTCTGTGCGTGCTTGGTGGGGGGTGGGGACTGGCTGGCTTGCTTGCTTGCTTGCTTGCTTGCTTGCTTGCTTGCTTGCTTGCGGAAGGACGGATCCCCCTGGAGTCCCCAGCACCCTGCATCCCTTTCCAAACACAGGCCCCCAAGTCTCTTGTCATCTCCAAGGGGCGTCTGGTTGCCTCTGGCTCTCCATGTTGACTGTAGCTTTGAGGATCTGGTGGACATCACAGTCTGGGCTTCCGGGCTGGTATTCCTCTTCCCTCCTGCTGCCCAGTGAGAGCTGAGCCAGGTTTTTCCAGTCAACCATTGGAGGAGAGACCCCAAAATAGAAGGCGTCTCTCTGGGGTCTGGGGGCAAGGTTGTTTGTCCTGCTGGTTACATCAGAGAGAGGCCAAAGAAGCAAGCCACACCCTACCAGCCTTGTCCTGACAAAGCTAGGCCTCACCTGTGTGCCCTTGAGCATCTGGGGATGGAGTAGGGGGGTTAGCTGCTTGCTGGTAAAGAACATACTCAGTCATACGCCATTCATGAATCAAGAGTATGTTAATGTTTCCTTCAGATTGAAAAACACCATGAACTTACAGAAGAGGTTAAGAGAGAGAGATTGTACCCAGTAGGCTCCAGGCCCTAGGTTCAACTCCAGCCCCACCAAACCAGACCAGAGAAATCCAAACACTCAGCAGGCCTGCCCCCGCCGTGGCCACCTCTGCCACTCTCTTCCTGTCGGTGACTTTCTGCTTGCCGGTCTTCAGGGTGCTTTGCCCACGGCGCAGGGTGAAAGGAGACTCAGCAATTCTGTTCTCTTCTGTCCCTTTGCTTCTGGGGGGCACCCAGCGTCACCCCAGTGACGCAGCATGCCATATAAACTAGCTTGGTTGTCTTCCAGGAGAAATGCTTTTTATTTTGGAGTGGTAGTAAAAAGGGCTCCCAGGATAAGGAGGCCATTCAGGCCTACTCTGAGTCCCTGATGTCACCAGCTGCCAAGGGCACGGTGCTGCAAGAAGCCAAGCTGTAGGTGCGTACCAGGTAACCCCCCCCCTTCATCCCATCTACTCATAGCCAGTAGACTTACTGTCTCTACCTATAGCATCTATAGCATCTTCCTGGATGTCATCACATGGAGAGCTACCCTCCTGCCTTCCCTAGTGGGTCCCATCTCTCCTCGGTTTCTTGGACCCTTTCAGTCATTGACTCTCATTTACAAGGTTCTGCTAGAAGATGACGGTTAGGCCATCTTCTCAGTGTCCCATCCCCTGCAGATTGCTAAATACAGGTCCCTGGGCATCCCAGAAAGCCAAGAGATTCTCATAGCCCAAAAGGTTTGAAAACTACTTTTTTTTTTTTTTTTTTTTTTTTTTTTGGACTTCAAGGGGTATAAAAGGACACACTGACTCCAGTTCAGAATAGAGAAACTGAAAATGAAGACGTTTAAACATCAGTTAAACACCAGCTGCATACTCGGGCTGGGGCCTGAGGATAGGATTTCATGGTCAAGTACACAGGATGTGTGACAGACTGCTCGATGTGGTCTGAATTTAGATGGAGTCGTGTGTCCGCCCTCTGCTTTGCTGGCATGGGTGGTCCAGGTGGTGAGCTCCCGAGTCAGGTAGAGCTGGCATCCTGGTTTACTTAATAGCCATCTCACAAGGATCCAGGACGGTACTTCTCCTAGAACTCCAGGTCCTGTAGGGATCAAGGGTCAGGAGAGAGTCTGAGCCCTACAGGGCGTGTCCCTGCCTGGGAAGGGACTGGAAGAGCTGTGGTCCCTGCAATTTGGGGTTAGCAGAGGTGAGTCGGTGTCTCAATAGAAGCTGCTATTTTAGCTTGTGAGCCAGCTTGGGTGTGAGCGCTTTCTTGGAGGGAGCTGGGGGTGGGGTGGGGGGATGGAGGCGGGGCTTGGCGGGGGTGGGGGGGGGGAAGGGAGGGGAGAGGCCACTGCTCAGCTCCTGGAGACCAGCCGACTACTTGCAGCAATGCCAGCTGTTTGAGAAGCAAATAAAGCAGAACGCTGGTGGCTGTGTGATTGTCCTCGTGGGTGCCACCTCCCTGGAGGAGGAAGGAGGACAAGGCCCAGCTCAGTGGGTCCCCATATGTCCCTGGAGCTGAGGAAGGGTCCTGTCAGCAAGAGGTGGGGAGATGGTTAGTGTCGCCAGTCATGGTGATATTTGGGTATTGCCAGAGGGCAGGTAAGGCATTCCTGAGTAGGAGCGAGGGGACTCCCAGGGGACAAATGTAGGCTCCAAGCAGAGGCTCCGCAGACCCTTTAGCCCAGATGGAGCCCATAGGTACACAGCCCTGTCCAGACCCTAATAGAATGAACAAGATTGGGGTTACCTCTTTTCTTTCCCAGCTTGGTCTAATCCTCGTTTGGCTCCGAGATCCCCCTGGGTGTCCCCTAGCCCTGGCCATGTGCTAGGGAGGATCAGCTACAGCACATGGGTCCTTGCATAGGGACCTCCCCCTCCCCCAGGCCCCCCACTGCCTGACCGAGTGAAATTCGGTGAGGCTCCACACTCTGCCATGCACCTGGGGATGGGGGTGGTCCCTAGAGGCTGCTGCCGTTTGCTATAGAAGGGAAACAGAGGTGCCGCAAAACCAAAGGGTATTATATGAATAACGTCCCTCTGGGTGGATGGGCATTTCTGTAAGGCAAGGGGGTTGGGGGTCGGCGGGCAGGGTTGGCTGTCCGGCCAGCTGCTGTGAACACAGTAGCCTTTAGGGAAATGATCTGATCCTCTGCTTCTTTTTGGTCAGTCTCTCATTCTGAATTCTCTGTCAGACACAGTACGGGGAGGAGCCAGGACAGAGGAGGGGAAATCTGCCCGCCCACCCTGACTGCCCCACCCACCCCGGCTGTCCCGCCCACCCCGGCTGCCCTGGCTGCCCCGCCCACCCTGGCTGCCCCGGCTGCCCAGGGCCTTGTGGCTTTGTTGTGTGTGTGTTTTCATGGGAGAGACCAAGCTACAGAGTCAACTCTCGTTTTATTCTCTGGCAACAAGCGTGTTCTGGGCCACTCACACTGGCTTCAAACTTGTGGCAATCCTCCTGCCTCCGTGTCTTGAGTGCGGAGATTCTAAGCATGCACCTCTATTGTGCCTTGTGTCCCCTCCCCCGTTTTACTTCTGTTTTTGTTTTTGGGTTTTTTTTTTTTGTTTTGGGGGTTTTTTTTGGGTTTTGGTTTGGTTTGGTTTGGTTTTGGTTTTTCTGAGACAGGGTTTCTCTGTGTAGCCCTGGCTGACCTGGAACTCCCTCTGTAGACCAGGCTACAAACTCAGAAATCCACCTGCCTCTGCCTCCCAAGTGCTGGGATTACAGGCGTGCGCACCACTGCCTAGCTTTTTACTTCCGTTTTCTGTCTGTCCATTTGTCTGTCTCTCTGTGTGTGGTGAAGCCAGGGCCTTTTGCTTAGTGTGGTCCACCTCTGAGCTTCACCCCAGCACCTTGTGTTTTACTTCTGAATGAGACTTTCTGGAATGCTGGGGTGCTGTTTCGCGGGGGGGGCGGGGGGGCAGGGGGAGGGTCCCAAAGAAGGGTCTCTTTGGCTTTGGTCCAAAGAGAAGCCACCTCCCTGCAGTTTCCTTCCCTGCCACTGAGGGGCGGTATGGGGGTTGCAGGGCAGGGGTGCCCACTGTTCTTAAACCCGGTTTTCCATTCATTTTCCTAAGTTGGAAAGTCTTCAGGTCAGAGTCTCCCAACTTTCCAAGCCATCTTTTCCTGTTCTTCACCCTTTGCCCAACATCCTACTGTCCCTTAGGCCCCGAGGCCACCATTACAGCAGTCTGGTGAGAGGGTGTCTCTTACATCTATGAACAAGAGCGTGTTTTAACAGCTGTTCCTGACCTGTCAGGTGACAGCATTTTAAACATGTCTTTCTGTGGGCAGACATTTAAGCCATTCCTAGTTTCTCAGGGCGGCGGTGTTATCTACCTACTCCGGACTCTGCCCCCCTCACTGTAACAGGCCAGTCTCTCTGGCCTCAGTTTCCCCATCTTGAAAGGGAGAGGTTAGAACCAAGAGATCTACATGACTGAGGAGTCCCCATGTCTATAGAGTGGCATCTCTGGGTTCATGGCGGACAGGGCTGGATGGGTCAGGAAGTGGTTTCTGTGCTGGTGGAATGTGGGGTGGGACTAGGGGAAGTAGGCAGGGCAGGGCTAGGTGACAGGCTTGTGACTCAGCTTCCTTTTTTCTCCACAGGGTCCCGAAGACACTATGAGCCCCCCAAACCTGATAGCTTGGTCAGACCAGCCACCCAGTCCCTACACCCCGCTTCTTGAGGACTCTCTCAGCGGACAGCCCACCAGTGCCATGGCCTGAGCCCCCAGATGTCACACCTGTCCGCACGCACGGCACACAGGTGCCCACGCATGTGCAAAACAACTCAGGGACCAGGGACAGACCCGCTGCCCAGTGAGCCTGATGGGCCACAGGTGCGCTCTTCTAAATGGCCTATGAGCCAGGCTGTGGGAACTCTAGCTGCCGTCAGCCCCTCCTGTAGGAGCTGGCCCCGCCCAGGCTCCTGACTTCCCTCAGGAAGTCTTTCTGTCTTTCTCCATCAGTCTGAAAGCCTTAGTTCCCACAGAGGACGGATCTGTCACTCCTAGGGGCTGGGCATACATCGGCCTCTTGTGCCAAGGCCGGGCAAGCAGCTCCAGGTCCTGACCAGTTTGCACATACACTCTGGAGCTGTATCTGGCGCTTTTCCTATCGTCTCTGCTATGTCACCTGAACACTGAATTAACCACCGTAAGTGGCAGAGGTGGCAGGCCCCTCAGGGTCCTTATTTTTCAGGCATGGGGTCAAAGCTAGAGGTGTGGGCCGTCTAACTCCCGGCATCTGGTGTACCTCACCAGAGGGTATACGGAGGCCCAGCGTCCCGCAAACCTTTTTTCTACTGGAAGATAAATTTTATCATCTTTTGAAAGAAAGTCATGACTGAAGCAATAAACCTTTTCACAGATTCAACTCTGGCCTCTGTGACTGTTTTCTGGGCAGGGCTGGGTCTCCAGGATCCAGGCCACGTCAGTAGGTGTTCCCGTGGCTGCCAGCGAGTCTCCTGGTGTGAGGCCAGCACCGGCCACTAGCCATGTTTCCACCTCAAGCCTAATGTGGTACGTGACTTGGATGCACCAGGACAGGCTAGCTCTGTCCTTTCTCTGTCCCGTGGAACCTTCTGGGCTTTCCAACAGCCAGTGTCCAGAACATCCTTGTTACCCCAAGTGACAAACCTGCAATGTCTGGGGAAGGTTTGGAAGGGAGGGTCTAAATTTTGTCTCAGGTTCAAGCAGGGGTTCTACCTGGCGTCCCTGTTTGAGAGTAAAACCGTGTTTTGCCCTTAAGGGACCCACTAGGAACTGGACAAGAGATTTTCACTGGGAACATTAAAACTACATAGACACCCTCACTCGGTGGTTGCAATGGTCTGCACCCCCTCCCTTTCTTAGAAGAGAATTATTGTGTGCGGACCCATGCCATGGCATAGGTCAGAGGGTGAGCTCTAAGGGTTGGTTCTTTTCTCATTATGTGGGTCCCGGGGATCGAACTCAGTTCCCCAAGTTTGGCAGCAAGCTCCTCTAGCTGCTGAGCCATCTCGCTGGCCTTGCACCTCAACGAGCACTGTCCTCTTCCTGCCCTGGAACCATTGAAAGTTTCCTACCTCATACTATTTACTGCATTATAATTGTGAGACATAAACATCTATATAAGGCAAACGTTTTTAGTTTTGTCTTGTAAGACGGGGTCTAGCTTTGTAGGCCAAGCTGGGCTGGAACTCATCATCCTCTTGTCTCTCTGTTCCTAATGCTGGGGTGACAGGCGCACCCCCACCATATCCAGATTTCTTTTTTTCAAGACAGGATTTCTCTGTGTATCCTTAGCTGTCTTGGAACTCATTCTGTAGGCCAGGCTGGCCTTGAATTTACAGATCCACCTGCCTCTGCCCTTTAAGTGCTGGGATTAAAGGCATGCACCACTAGGCTCAGACTGTATCATTTCTAGGGCTGGGAATAACCAGCCTTTCTGGACTACCCAGGTTGGTTGTAAACTTCTGGGCTCAAGGAATCCTCTGACCTTAGCCTTCTATGTGGCTGGGACCAGAGACATGACCCTCTGTGCCTGGGTTCCTTGTGACTTTCCTGATCTAGTGTCCGTGTTTGCTTCTACTACACCACAGGCCGAGGACAGAGGGAATCAGAGGCAGACATTCCTCCTCTGGAGTCTGGAGGCTCAAGAGGGTTGGGGCGGGCGGGCTGGCTGGGATTCTGGGGACGTTCCTCCCCTACCCTGCATATGCCTGTGCCTTACTTGGCTTTTATGGGTGTGTGGAAACTCAACCCTGGCCCGGGGCCTCCCTCCACCTTAATCATTTCTTAGTGTTTCCGGCAAACAGAGCCCCATGGGATCGGATCAGGTCTTCTTTCACTGGGTATGGGACTAAACACACTCAGCCCCTAACAGTGACACCCCATTCCACTCCCATCACTAGGTCCCACGCAACTTCACCAGCACATCATGTTTTGCTGACAGCGGACACTGTCTGGGGGGGGGGGGTCTTTTCTGCCTCCTGTATTTTACATAGTTTCCTGCGCTCAGAGTCGGCTAATGCATGCGCTTCTGTGAGTTGGAATGCATGGTCCTATCTGAGCACCCGCTGCTCAAGTATGTACACAGAACGGGACTGGAGCTGTGGGGAGACTGTTCACCTAGTGTGCAAGGAAGCTTTGGGTTGGATCCCCAGCATCTAATGAACTGGGGGCAAAAGTGTGAGAGAGAGGCAGGAAGATTAGAAATTCAAGGTCATCTTGGGCTACACAGTGAGTTCAAGACCAGCCTGGGGCTACATAACACCTGGATGGAGGAGGAGGAGGAAGCAGCCCGGTGGTGGTGGTACTCTTTTAATCCCAGTCTTGGGAGGAAGAGGCAGGTGGATCTCTTGAGTTCAAAGCCAGCCTGACCTACAGAGTTCCAGGAGGGCCAGGGTTACACAGAGAAGCCCTGTCTCAGAAACAAAACAACAGGGGCTGGCAAGATGGCTCATAAAAGCAGTTAAAAGCACTGACTGCTCTTCTGAAGGTCCTGAGTTCAAAGCAAGCAGAGCTCCTAAATTTAATTCCCAGCAACCACATGATGGCTCACAACCACCTGAACAGCTACAGTGTACTCAGCTACAGTGTACATTAAATAAATAAACAAAACAACAACAAAAAGTTAGACCTGGGGTTCAGGTTCCACTTGCCCAGCACTACCTCCCCCCTTTATTTACACACTGAACCACCTCTCCGTGTGTAACATTTGGCAGCCGGCAAGTTTTGTCTGTTCCAAATATTCTCAGAAAGAAGCAGGCAGCGGGGAGCCTGTCCAGTTGGCTGCGGGGGCTCCTCTCCTGCCGAGCACTGTGCAGGGATCAGATGGCTGCCACTGGTTGTCAGCGGTCAGTCATCCGGGGATATTTTTACCCAGTGGCCTGACACGCCCACTGATCTCTCTCCACATTTATAGTAACCAGCTTGCAAAAGCTGGTTGCCCAATCTGCAGCCTTCTGGGAACCAGTGTGGGAAGGTTCCCCGACATGTGTGGACGTGTGTGTGTGTGTGTGTGTGTGTGTGTGTGTGTGTGTGTAAGAGAGGTCTGTGCTGTGCGGAGGCCCCAAAGCCCCAAAAGTCTAGACCTAGGAAACAGCCACTTACAGCGCCCCCTGCTGGATCTTGGGGAAGGATCCGGTTTGGTTTGGTTTGGCCTGTGTGTGTGTGGTATGTGTGTGTGTGTGTGTGTGTGTGTGTGTGTGTGTGTGTGTCTCCTCAGTGAGCTCCAGTGATCCTCTTCTTTGCCCTCCCTCTCCTCTCCAAGCTGGGATTACGGGCACAAATTATCATGCTTGGCTTTCTTAATAGTATTAGGACTTGAACTCATGTCCTTCTGCCCATTTTCCCGTTATTAACTGAGCTATCTCTCCAGTCCCTCCTTTTTTGTTTTTGTTGTTGTTTGTTTTGTGTTGTTTTGTTTTTGAGACAGGATTCCTCTGTGTAGCCCTGGCCGTCTTGGAACTCACACTGTAGATCAAGCTGGCCTTCAAGTCAGAGAACTGCCTCCCGAGTGCTGGGATTAAAGGCATACGCCCAGAGGCAGGCAGATCTCTGAGTTTGAGGCCAGCCTGGTCTACAAAGTGAGTTCCAGGACAGCCAAGGCTACACAGAGAAACCCTGTCTTGAAAAACCATAAAAAAAAAAAATAAAGGCATATGCCACATCTGGCTTCAAGAATTAAATTATCGCAGCCAGGCGTGGTGGCACACGCCTTTAATCCCAGCACTTGGGAGGCAGAGGCAGAGGCAGGCGGATTTCTGAGTTCGAGGCCAGCCTAGTCTACAGAGTGAGTTCCAGGACAGCCAGGGCTATACAGAGAAACCCTGTCTCGAAAAACCAAAAAAGAAAGAAAGAAAGAAAGAAAGAAAGAAAGAAAGAAAGAAAGAAAGAAAGAAAGAATTAAATTATCAAAGAGGAAGCTATGTCTCTGTGAGATTCTGGACTTGTCTGGCCAGTGATATTCTATGAAACCCATGTGACACACAGCCCTTAGACCTGCAGGCACTTCGGTGTCCCATACGTAGCTCCTAGTTGTTGGAGGATGCTCTGTACCCTGTCACCACCTCCTATGCTGCCAGTAGAGGGTATGTCACCTCTGATCATCTCCAGTTCTCACCCAGGCCTCACTTTCATCATCCCCTCTATCTTAGCTCTATCCTAGCCTCCTCTGGGAAGCCCCACCCCCATGATGGTAAATTATAACTGTCAACTTGACACAGCATAGAATCACTCAAGAAGAAAGGCTAAAGGAGAGAATCCCTCAGAGAAGGATTACACATGAGGCCCATGTGTGGGTATTTGCCTTGATCATTAATTGAAGTGGGAAAACTCGCCCTCAATGTGGGCGGCACCATTCCCTAGGCCCAGTTCTGACCTGTGTAAGAGTGAAGAAAACTAGCTAAGTGTGAGCCAGCAGGCAACACGGGTGTGTCCATTTCCTCTCTGCTCCTGACTGTGGATGAGATGTAACTCACTACCTGAGTTCCTGTCAGGAATGGTGACCTCAAACTGTAAGTGAAACGTCCCTTGTTTCTCCATGGTGCTGATGTCACAGCGATAGAAATGACACTAGGACCCTCCCCCCTTATAACTGCTCACTCAAGCTTCCCTCCTCAACACCCCTGGAGTGCTTTTGTACCCCAGTCAATGCCAGGTCGCTTTGGAATAATTGAGATCCTAACTCTGGTTGTTGGAGCATACACACACACACATACACACACACACTAGCCCTGGCATTGTGATGGAAACTCTGTTCTGTGACCCAGAAGCATGTCCAACTTCTCAGGAAATATCTGCCCAACGCCTGCTGTGTGCTTGGCACCAGGGTTCTGCCTGGGGTGGGGGTCTAGGTGGAGGCACCCAACTGACGCCCTTTCTCTCAGATGGCTTTGCAATCCTGCTTCTTCTTGCAAGGGGCATGACCGTAGCAGCCCCCCTCCCCCCCTTTAAGACAGTACACCTGAGAGAGGCAGAGACAGGGACTTCAGGAATTCCAGGAATAAATGAGCTATATAGCAAGGTAGAGGCCAGCCTGGGCTACATGAGACTCTTGTCAGACAAACCAAAATGAAGCCAGACTCATTGGTGTCAGCCCGGAATTCATGAGGCTGAAGCAGGAGGATTATAAATTCTAGGACAAGCCAGGCGGTGGTGGCGCACGCCTTTAATCCCAGCACTCAGGAGGCAGAGGCAGGAGGATTTCTGAGTTCGAGGCCAGCCTGGTCTACAGAGTGAGTTCCAGGACAGCCAGAGCTATACAGAGAAACCCTGTCTCGAAAAACAACAAAAAAAAAAAAAAAAAAAAAAAAAAAAAAAAAAAAAAAAAAAAAAAAAAAAAAAAAAAAAAAAAAAAAAAAAAAAAAAAAAAAAAAAAAAAAAAAAAAAAAAAAAAAAAAAAAAAAAAAAAAAAAAGAAAGAAAGAAAGAAAGAAAGAAAAGAAAAGAAAAGAAAAGAAAAGAAAAGAAAAGAAAAACCAAACAAACAAACAAACAAAAAATAAGTTCTAGGTCAGCCTGGGCTGAAGGTGAAACCCTGCCTCAGGAAAACAAAACAAAACAAACAAACAAATAAAAACAACAACAACAAAACAATGAGCAAAAGGCAGAGTCTCTGCAGGGGGTGGAGCAGCCAAGGATTCATGTTCTCTTCACTGTCGTGCCTGAAGACCGTCTGACAGGCCATTCCTGACTCTCACATGCAGCCTGGGCCTTCTGTTCTTCCCGTAACTACCCAGGTGTGTTTCTGAGATATCATCTGCCACAGCTTGTCCTTTAAGCTTTTCCCAACTCTGAAAACAACGCCGCCCCTACGGGACCGATTTCTGGGCAATTCCAGGATTGACCACAAGAGGGCGAGTTGCACACGTAGGATGCCCAGTGGCGCCTGTAAGGAGCTGGCTAGTGTCCCTCTATTCTTGATGTGTCAAATCTGTCTTTAACTGTCCACAGGAGCCGGGTGGTGGTGGCTCACGCCTTTAATCCCAGCACTTGGGAGGCAGAGGCAGGCAGATTTCAGAGTTCGTCGAGGCCAGCCTGGTCTACAAAGTGAGTTCCAGGACAGACAGGGCTATACAGAGAAACCCTGTCTCGGGCTGGTGAGATGGCTCAGCGGGTAAGAGCACCCGACTGCTCTTCCGAAGGTGATAAGTTCAAATCCCAGCATCCACATGGTGGCTCACAACCATCCGTAACGAGATCTGGCGCCCTCTTCTGGAGTGTCTGAAGACAGCTACAGTGTACTTACATAAATAAAATAAAATAAATCTTTAAGCCGGGCGTGGTGGCGCACGCCTTTAATCCCAGCACTCGGGAGGCAGAGGCAGGCGGATTTCTGAGTTCGAGGCCAGCCTGGTCTACAAAGTGAGTTCCAGGACAGCCAGGGCTAGACAGAGAAACCCTGTCTCGAAAAACCAAAACAAAACAAAAAACAAAACAACAACAACAACAAAACCAAACTGTCCACAGACTGGTTTGGGAATGGCTAACGTTGAGCAATTTTATTTTGTGAGTGTTCCAGAGAGCCTCTCCCATGCCAGAAAAATATCTTTCTTAATCTTTAGCATTCGAAAAGGTCTTAACTCTAAGAGGCTTGCACAGGAGCCTCTAAGCTAAAACCCAGGGCTCATGATTAGGACTCTGAACCCTGAACAACAGCCATCTGTGTTACTAACCTCTGTCCCACTTGCTGGACCGCCTTGGACCAATTCCCTATGTCTCTGAGCTTGCCTGGCCACTGGCGGCTCATGGAAGGGAGCGAAGATTAGACTACTGCCATACAAAAACTCTGTCAGCCTCTGTAAAGCCAGAACAGGAGATGCATGGCGGTGCAGAACTCAACAGGGCGAGGCAGGACAACCATGAAATTGAGGCCAACGTGGATTACATAGCAATTACTTATTTACAAAATAAATAAGAAATAAAAATGGGTGTGTGTGCAATCTCTCCAGAGATGGGACTACAATAAAAACACTTGGATGCCCAGCTCCCAGAAAGCAACTATTAGGCACCTACTGTATGCATAGCACTTTCCACCCTGAGAAGGTGCTTAGATTCTCTCCTTCAGCACCGGGTGGCCACCATGTGCCCAGTGCTTTTCTGTGTGTTGGGATCGTGTTGGGCTGAGTTCCCTAGAAGGAGAATGGGAGGCAGAGGCTGGTGGCTAAGGGATGTCCACGGGTAGAGGGAATGGGCCCAGTAGCCAAGGGCAGTTGTACAGTAAAGGCTGTCTATGGGAACAGAAGTATAGCAGCAACCGGGAGCATGGAGTCGCTTAAAGCAGCCGCAGGTACAGAAAATGGCCACCAGAGGTCGCTGTGGTTCCAGTCACTAGAGCGCCTGGGAGCAGACAGCACCTGCAGCTACTCCAGGCTTCTGTGGCGGTTTTGAGACCGAGGAACATCTATTTTTTGAGGCTCAGGACATGTTAAGTGTGAAAAACAAACAAACAAACAAGTAACAAACCGGGGCTGCATAAGATACACTGTTAAATATATTTGCATTTAAAAGGCTATCCCCTGGGGCTGGTGAGATGGCTCAGCAGGTAAGAGCACCCTACTGCTCTTCCGAAGGTGATAAGTTCAAATCCCAGCAACCACATGGTGGCTCACAACCATCCTTAATGAGATCTGGCGCCCTCTTCTGGAATGCCTGAAGACAGCTACAGTGTACTTACATATAATAAATTAAAAAAAAAAAAAAAAAAGGCTATCCCCACTTTTCCTCTCTCTGACTCCTCTCTCCCCTCCCCCCACTCTCTCCACGTGTTCCCGCCGGCCTCCTCCCTCCCCCTCCCTTCTCAATCCCCCTTCACATGCCCCTCTTCCCATGCCCCCAAATAAACTCTATATTATACTAAAAAAAAAAAAAGGCTATCTCCATCTCCCATATACAGATGCTGTATTGTGTTGCCAAGTAATGGGGCTTGCAGACAATGTCTATGGAAATAGCGACAGCTTTTTAGCCCAGGAAGCCAGGCACTGGGTTGGGGCATTCATATGTATCTCCAAAGTAGGTCCGGGGCTCAGGTTGCACAGCTGTCCTTGGGATAATTATGAAACAGTTATTGGGATCTATGTCCTTGGGAAATATGAAATGGCAGATCCTGGGGGCTGGAGAAACATCTCAGAAGTTAAGACCACTTTGGTGTTCTTGCAGAGGACTGGAGTTGAGTTCCCAGTAAACATCGGCTCACAACCACCTGTAACTGTAGATCCAGGGTGGTCTGGCACCCTCTCCTGGCCTCTGTGGGTATTGCATTCACATGTGTGCACATTCACATACAGAGAGACAGACACATACGCATACACCTAATTTTTAAAATAAAATCAAAATGGTAGGTTCCGGCCACTACCTACCCAGAGAAGACCAAAGCTGGGCTCTGGCTTCTACATCCCTGAGATGTTGTCATTACTTGAATATTTGCTGTGTACTAGACAAATGGTACCACGTTGACCATTTGTGCTCAGTATTTGTGACCCGAGCAAGTGATGATGTCATCACTCCCCTCGTTTTTTACAATGAGGAAGCTGAGGCACAGAGAGATGCTGTCATAGTCCACGACCTCCCGGCTGATAGGAAACAGGTTTGCACCTCAGCGGCTAGGCCAGCTCATGAGTGCTACCCACTGTTCCTCTCTGTGCAGTACCCAAGGACTGCCCACTGTGCTGGTGACCCCAGAAATAGCATCTCAACTCAGGTCAGAAAGCATGACCAGAGCCAAGGTTGGGGACCTCTGGAGGCCTGGGGAGGAAGGGAGGTCACAGGCTCAGGCCTCAGACTGCATCTGACTAGACAGGGGTTCTGAACCTTCCTAATGCTGTGATCCTTTAGTTAGTTAGTTAGTTAGTTAGTTAGTTAGTTAGTTAGTTAGTTTTTCGAGACAGGGTTTTTCTGTATAGCCCTGGCTGTTCTAGAACTCACTTTGTAGACCAGGCTGGCCTCGAACTCAGAAATCCACCTGCCTCTGCCACCCGAGTGCTGGGATTAAAAGTGTGCGCCACCATGCCTGGCACTGTGACCCTTTAATACAGTTTCTTATGTTATAGCAACCCCCCAGCCACAAAATTATTTTTGGTGGTACTTCATAACTGTAATTTTCCTGCTGTTATGAATCACAAAGGAAATATTTTCAGAGATAGAGGTTTGCCAAAGGGGTCTCACAGGTTGAGAACCGCTGGTCTAGAAGGAGCCCCATTTATCTGGCCAGGCTGCTTTGGTGAGGGCCCGCCCAGTTCAGGCTTGTCCCCAGACAGGTGGCACACACTGGGTGAAGCGGGAAGAGTCACATGTCTAAAAATAGCGACTGTCTCCCAGAGCCTGTCTGTCACAGGACAGAGTGAAGGAGTAAGGGGGTAGAAAGGATTATCTGGAATTTGGGGGTTAGGTATCCAGGTTCAGGGGAGCTGCCCCACTCTGAGGTTTGGCAGTGAGCTGGGCTGGAGAGCTGAGGTAGTGGGGCTACACGTGTCACCATCCTGGAGTCAGGTTTACGCCATTCCAGTGCCGTGCTTTTGCAGGAAACATCTTATATGTAGGAAGCAGAAGGAGCTTTACCCACTTCTCTCATCTACTCCCTTAGGACATGGGTCTCCACCTCCAATCCGCCACTCTCCCACCACCAGCACCCTGCTTTTACCCTACTCTTACCCCTGCTCTGAGACCACATCGCCCGCCACAGACGGATAGGAAAGGCTTAGTGTAGAGAAGGACTTGTAAGCTGATAGACACAGAACACACAGTGCCCCCTCTGGTCTCCCTCTGTGGCTATGGCTACCATCTGCCCTCTGCTGGGCCACAGGAATGTTTTCTGTCACGGGCCTCTCTGACCCAGCTTTGCAAGGCTCTTGGCCCTGTGGTCTCAGACTGTGGGCAGCAGCTGTTTCAGGGCAGGACATGGTTTCCTCCTGACATCAGCTTTGGCAAGAGAGCAGGCAGGGGTGGGAGGCCAGCCCTGTGGCGGCAGGCTGGATGCATTGTAGCTCCCTGGGCAAGGCTCTATGACCATACCGTGCCCACGTACAATTCACAGGAAAGCCACTTCCTGCCACACCCACTCCAAGGTCCAGATGAGGGTGGGCGAGAGGGATTTTGGATGGACATTTCGCTCATGGCAATTGGAAATGGTTTTCAGATGTATCACAGAATGTGGGACAAACCCAGGCAAACTTCCCTGCAATCCTACAAATCACCAGCAGATGGTGCTATTGGCCACATGACAGGATTCAGGCATCCTGGATTGCTCAGTGGCAGAATTTGAACCTGAGACTGGAGACTTTCAGGCCAAAGGCTTACACACTGCAGGTGGTTTACAGCAGGCAGATGGGAAAGGCATGCCTGGCCCAGACGCTGGTCAGAGAGGGTAGCCACAAGAAGCAAATGGGGTTCTGGGTAACAGAACCTCCTTCCTACCAGACTGTGGTACCTACTATTCAGAGAGGTATGTTGGTCTCTCTGAGTTCAGGCCTGGGCTACAGAATTAATTTCCTGGAAGAAAAAAAAATCAATGCCTGTCCCTCGGTGCCAGACATTAAAGTCCTCAGGATTGGCGGTGGCGGGCTGTTTTGACAGGGATGAGAATGGAGACACCCAAGAGACTGCTGGAAGCTCAGTCAAGATGCCTCATTTCCTGACACCCGCGTCGCTGAGCACACTGTCATTGAGTCAGGACACGCAGCCACCCGCCCCTGCAGCCATTCATCCCTCCCCACCCCCACCCTCCCACGCTTCATTTGCGAGCCCCTCGGTGCGCAGCTCGGCTCGCGGCGGCTGCGGCGGCAGAGCAGAAACCCCAAATGATCTATTTATGGGGCCGTCCTTCCGTGTTGCTTGCATATTGTAATTAAGAGATAATGTCAGTGGAATAGAACGTTGTCACCCAGTAACGGCCTCCCGCCGCCTCGGAAATGTCACGGCAAAGTCACAGATATATCAAGCGTAAAACTGACGTTTGTTTTCAGAGCAGGGAACGCGGATCCTGGGACAGCGATACAGCTGCGGCTTCATTTCTGTCTTGGGGGTGATGAATGCCGGTGGATGGTCGGCCCGCAGTAGGAGGGGTTCTCATCTGTGGCGGAGACCAACTGGGGCTGTGCTTCGCTTGGCAGGTGGAGAATAAGGCTGCCCTCTGGGTCCCATAATCTGCTGTAGCCACCAAGGTGGCCCGGGTGCCCTGGCTCCCGGCTGGGCAGTGTGTTTTCTGCAGCCCAAGCTGGCTGCCAGCTGGCCGGGTCCCCCTTCCTGTCACCCTGTTGTCTCTGGAGAGCTAAGCTGCTGCTGGGCTGGCTTGTCCTTGGACAACCTCAGTTTCCGAGTCACTCCCCCAGAGCCCCAAGGGCCTTAGGAGGAGGACAGCAGTGACTTTGTGACTGGGGTGTCTACACTGTGGAGTGGCCTGGTGGGACTACTCCCCTGGCTGATGGTGTATCTGACATAGCCCAGTCCCCTATCTATCTATCTATCTATCTATCTATCTATCTATCTATCTATCTATCTATTTTTTTATATGTAAGTACACTGTATCTGTCTTCAGACACTCTAGAAGAGGGCCTCAGATCTCCTGACGGTTGTGAGCCACCATGTGGTTGCTGGGGTTTGAACTCAGGACCTTCGGAAGAGTAATCAGTGCTCTTAACCGCTGAGCCATCTCTCCAGCCCTCCCCTTGTCCACACCCTTGCACATCAACCTGCTAGCTCTGTCCCCACAGCCCCTGCCAGTCAGACCTTCAACCCATCCCTTTTTCTTGGGACATCCATCCATTTCCCCATACACCCCTTCCAGGCTGACCTCCCTGATTCTACTGTGGCCACCCCTTTTTTTTTTTTTTTTTTTTTTTTTTGAGACAGGGTTTCTCTGTCTAGTCCTGGCTGTCCTGGAACTCACTTTGTAGACCAGGCTGGCTTAGAACTCAGAAATCCGCCTGCCTCTGCCTCCCAAGTGCTGGGACTAAAGGCGTGCGCCACCACGCCCGGCTGTGGCCACTCCTCTTAAGCACCCATGCAAAGTCTCTCCAAAAGACTCAAGCCAGGGCTCTCCTACCTCCAAACCTCTGTCCTAATCACTCGCCATAGTCGTCGTGACTCCCCCCCCCTCCCGCCAACTCCCACTCTTCTCCCTCCTTTTTTTGCACTGCTGGGTATGGAACCCAGGGCCTTGTGCATGCTAAGTAACCACTCTGCCTGTGACGGACCCAGGGAGACCAGGCTGGTGGCGACCAGAGCACAGAGTGATTGCTTCCTGGGTGTATGTTGGAATAGCTGAATGAAGGAACGGCGGATAATGACAACTGTACGATCTGTGTCTGTCACTGACTGGCAAGCGGCGCTGTAGAACAAGTTGCCTCAGATCCCAGTGACCGAGATATATTTAGCTCCTGCTTCTCCAGGCCAGCGAGGGAGGCTAGGATTGCCCAGAGGGTCCTCTGTCTCAGGATCAAGCATACATCCTCAGGGTGCTCTGAGGCCAGATGCACCTTCTTAAAGGGGGACTGAGCATTTACCAGCCTGGGGGCTTTCAACGGTCATAAGCCTGATACACACTGGGCTAGGGGCTCAGCTCCTTAGTGCGAGCAGACATAAACTGTGAGCATTAAGTGGTTCCTGCCACTGAGTCTCCCATCTGGTACTTGCCAAGCAGAGGGCCTGGGCCCTGCCATGGGTACTGGGCAGAGCACGCAGTGTATGGAGCAGCCATGTCACATTTGAGCGAGGAAGACCGCCTTATGGTGTAGCCTAGGTGTGTGGCATGCATACCCAGTGGCTACATTCTTGCCCAGGTCAGGTATTGACCGAGTCAACATAAGAGTGGTCCCAGGGCTTGGGAGGTGGCTCAGTAGTGGCAGCCTGCTGTGGACCCAACTCTTCATCCACAACATGGTGAGCTTGCCGCCCCAGATTTAGGGGTACAGTCTGGGCACAGGAGCAATGAGTGCTACGTTTGTGTGGTCCTTAAGAGACCCTGTATAGTATTCATCCGTGTCACAGTATGCAATATACACACTATGGCCCCACACACATATCCTCGGGGGATGAGAGACAGGTGACAAAGCCAGCCTGGCCAGATGATGATGATGATGATGGTAATGGTGATGGTGATGATGATGATGATGATGATGGATGGTTTGGGCCACTATGTGTGGGGCTCTTTTGTTACGCAGCACTCTGAGGGAGTAGCTGACTGATACAACTTTTGACTTGGTAAATGCTCTCAGTGGTCCCATTTTACAGTGAAGAGATCTGTGGCTTAAATCCAGGAGAAAGGTGACCAAATGCACTCGGGTGGAACCCAGTCACATGGACAGGGCTCTGACCCAGGCAAGGCCTCATGCCTACCCCATGGCTGGATACAGGGTGCCACTGCCCCACACCCATACACTGAAAGTGGAAGAGAGAGGCTGTCCAGCTTTGTTTTAGGGGTGCCAAAACAATGCTGAGTTCATCTGCCCAGCCCCTAAGGGACCTCATATAGTTTCCACCTACATCACAGTGTACAGGACACACACACTCCGGCCTCAGAGTTTGTCTGAGGGATAAGAAGCTGGTAGAGATGGGGGGGGGATGCAAGGGAACTGTCACCAGCAGCAGACCTCAGCCGGAGGCACACCACAGAAGCTCTGTAATCCTCTGCAAAGTCCCCCTAGCCATGCAGAGCTCCCGGCCTCCCACGCTTGCTCCACGGCTTGGAGAAGATCATATGTGATTTATTCCTGGCGCCGGCGCCGTGAGGTGCTCTGCCGGAACAATGAGTTACGAGGCCATTTATCTTGTTGGCAGCTTCTGATAAAACAGGCAGTCTGGACAGACGGGGCCGTTAACGCATGCGGCAGCCGAGCTGATCATTTAGAGAGCTGGAGACCTTGAAACTGACTTTGATTGAAGGGGTTTGCAAGCCAGGAGCTTGCAGGCTTGGGTTGAGGGGAGACCCCCCACCTCTGGGGGGGAATGTGGTGTTGCATTGCGTGGCTCTAGCTGTCCCTGCAGACTTTCTGAGTGTGACTTCATACAAGCTAGGTCTCCAGCCTTGCATCCCACCCTGTGTATTAGTCAGCGCTGGTGGGGAAAGGCTGTGGTAACAAAGAGTTCCACAGTTAATGGCTAGAAAGCAGCAAGGTCACAGTTCACTTGAGTTCCAGGTGTGCTGCGGTCACCTGGGGTTGACTTGAAACATGTCCCCCTCTTTGCAACCTAGACTGATGGCATTATTCTGTGGGCTGCTGAGCCTAGACAGAGGGCTGTGTCTTCTGCAGCTCACCCTCATACTCGTGTGTGTGTGTGTGTGTGTGTGTGTGTGTGTGTTTGTGCATGTATGTGTGTGTGTATGTGCTATGTGTGGGATATGTATGTATGTATGTATGTGTACCTGTGTTTATGTATATGTATGTTAGTGTGTATATGTGTATATGTATGTATATACACATGTGTATGGTATATATGGTATATATGTGTATGGTATATGTGTGTGTCTATGTGTATGTACTAGTCTGTATATTTGTGTATGTATGTATATGTGTGTGTATATGTGTGCATATCTGTGTTTGTATATGTATATATGTACATGTATGTGTGTGAGTGTATATATGTGTGAATATGTGTCTATGTGTGTATATCTGTGTATTTGTAAATGTATATGTGTATATGTATGTGTATGTATGTATATGATTCTGTATATGTGTATATGCATATGTGCATATGCTATATGTATGTGAGGGTGTGTAAGTATCTGTGTATGTGTATATATGTGTATATGTGTGTATGTGCAAATATGTGTTTGTGTCTGTATATATGTGTGTATATATGTGAATGTGTATGTGTGTACATGTATATATATATATGAGTGTGTATGTAGATGTGCATGTATGTGAGTATATGTGTGCATATCTGTATGTTTGTATATGTATATATGTACATGTATGTATATATGCTATTCTGTATGTGTGTATATGCACATGTGTATATGTTGTATGTATGTTAGGGTGTGTAAGTATCTGTGCATGTGCAAATATGTGTTTGTGTCTGTATATATGTGTGTATATATGTGAATGTGTATGTGTGTACATATATATATATGAGTGTGTATGTGCGTACATGTATATACATATATATATATGTGAGTATGTGTATATGTATGTTGTGTATGTGCATGTATGTATGTGTGCGTGGTGTGAATGGAGACCACAAGTCAACACTGGGGGTCTTTCTCAGTCACTCTCCACCTTTTTTTTTTTAAGTTTTATTTGTTACCTGGTGATGGTGGCGCACACCTTTAATCCCAGCACTTGGGAGGCAGAGGCAGGTGGATTTCTGAGTTCGAGGCCAGCCTGGTCTACAGAGTGAGTTCCAGGACAGCCAGGGCTATACAGAGAAACCCTGTCTTGAAAAACCAAAACAAAAAAAACCAAAAAAAAAAAAAAAACCAAAAAAACAACAACAAAAGATTTATATATTATTATATATACACTGTAGCTGACTTCAGTCACACCAGAAGAGGGCATCAGATCTCATTACGGGTGGTTATGAGCCACCATGTGGTTGCTGGGATTTAAACTCAGGACCTTTGGAAGAGCAGTCAGTGATCTTACGTGCTGAGCCATCTTGCCAGCCCACCACCTTATTTTTTGAGACAGGGTCTCTCACTGACCCTGGAGCTTGCTGATTCAGCTAGACTGGCAGCCAGCAAGTCCCAAGAGCTTCCTGTCTCTGCCCCCAGCACTGGAGCTGCATATACACGCCTAGCTCTTTACATGGGTGGTGGAGATCGGCACTTAGATCCTCAGGGTTGCATGAGACACTTCATTACTGACTGAAAGGTGTCCCCAGCCCTCCTCACAATTTTCCTGAGCACCTACTGTGTGCTGGAACTCATTAGGTCCAGTCTGATCAGTGGCTCAGCCCAAGTCTGATGGGGCAAACAGTGGTATCACTCTTTCTGTGTGTGTGTGTGTGTGTGTGTGTGTGTGTGTGTGTGTGTGTGTGTGTGGCTAGGGTGGAGCCCATGGCTTTGTGCTCACCAGGCCAGCACTGTGCCACTAAGCTAGCCATGTCTCTAAGCACATAGTGCCCGGGTTCTTGTGGGGCTCCTCTCGCCAACTCCTATCTATAAGTCTTTGCTGGTCAGTCACATGGCCATGCCTGACCTGTGCCAGTGTGGGCCGGGGGAAGTCCTAGTAGGTGGCTGTCAGCTGGCAAACCAACAGTTGCTAAGAGAGAACCCATCTCTCCCGAGCTGCCTCCCAGCCAGGGCTAATCCATTCATCTGGCTTTGTCACGTCCCTCCATCTGCTGGGGAGAGAGCCAAGCCAGGCATGAAAGAGCCGAGAGCCTGGGGCTTCTCATCCAGCTGTACACCCAGCATCTTCCCCAGCGCCTGGCACACAGCAAGTGCTCAATACAAGGTGCTGTGACTATCAATGACTCACATGTGCCTGGAGACCTTCGGCAGTGTGATACTGAGCCAGATGGGACTCCTAACAAAGTGCTCACTGACTGTCAGGCTCTGTGTCAGACTCCTCCCACTGCAGACCACGCTTGGGAAGATGCTAACACCTTTACCCAAAGGGCCTGGCCTGCTTCTGCATCTGGTCCTCTCTCTCTCCTCTCCTCACAGATGGCACTCAACCATATCTTGAGTTTGGGTTGTTTTTGTTTTTATTTTTTTTTTTGTGACAGAGATTTGAAGATTCTAAAAGACGACACCCCTATATCTGCATTCTGTGTCTTGTCAGCTACAGGTTCAGTGGCTGAGGCAAAGAACCCCTGGTTAAAGCAAACAAAAGTTTATTTCCCTATGACATGGGATTCCCATGGTGCAGCTAGACCAGGGACAGTGGCAGATCTGTCCCACTGTTATTTGGGGACCTGGGTGCCTCTATGTGTCGCTTCTGTCATCTCTGGGATGAAGTCATTCCCCATAGAGTGGAAGCAACCTGGGATGGGGGAGATGAGGGCCCAGGGTTTGTTGGTGGAGGAGGTTGTATTGCAGCGGCTAGAGACAGATCTATCTGTGTCTGGGTGTCACCAGTGTCCCCCATCCCGATGGCCAGCACAGCTGGGCCCCCAAGGAACTGGGACTGATTCCAGGTTGGATCCAAAAAGCAAGAAAGATTGCCACACTCCAGGGATAGAGGCGGAGCTGGGTGGGAGGCAGGCCTGGAGACTCACGTGCCATGCGGGGGCGGGGGGCACCCAGAATCTGTCCCCAAGGCTGCTGGACAGGCAATTGGTTCTATGGTTCGGATCCCAGGCATCTTGGGGAACCCAGTGACCAACAGTGTTCCAGGGATATTTGATGTGGACCCCTGATGTGTAGGAATGAACCAAGGCTGAAGCTGAATTATCTTCCACTCTAGAGGACACAGGTCTGTGATTGGTGCTGTCAGTGGGAAAGAAACACAAACCAGGCCCAGGTTTGTGGTCTGCATGTATACCTAAGGTCTTCATAGCCAGCTTTATTGTGTGAGGCATCAGGGGCTCAGAGAGGTCAAGTCACTGCCCTGTAGGCACACAGTATGGTCGTTCTAACTAAAACTGGGATTTGGAATGGGCCTGTGTGTCCAGCCAGGGAAGTGCTGCTGGATGTGTGGTCCTTGCTTTGTGCACATGTATGGAGAGGCTGGACACAAGGTCAGAAGGAGAACCAGGGTGATGGAGAGTTCTGGCTGGCCAAGGAGACAGATGACTGTGAGTATCAATTACATAGGCCTGCCAGCCAGTTTATGAGGTCTGTCAGAGCAGTTCAGAAGAAATTTCTGGAAAGTTCTAGAAGTCTCTGGAAGGGCTTCTCTGGAAGGGCTCTTGTCCATGGGTATTTCAGAAGCAGGGATCTCGTTTCCTAAATCCAACTCCGCCTACCCAGGGCTGGGCTGGAAGCAGCTGCTGAGTTTCTGGACACACCTGCTTGGGACACAGCGGCAGCTGCTCAGCCCATGTGGGCCAGGCTAGCCATTTACCTCCCTGAGCCTTGGCACCCTCCCTTGACTTGAGGGTAGTGGGACCACAGTACTGCAGGGGTACTTCACAGAGAGAGGAGGGAAGGAAGGAGGAAGAGGAGGAGGAGGAGGAGGAGGGTCAAGACTCAGCCTGACCTGCATGCATTTTCCTGCAAATGTCAATTTGAAGTCACCCTCAAAGAGAAGTCAATGGCTCCCTGCCTGTCCCCCATTCATGGCAGCCACTGGTCTTCCTCTGTCCCCACGGAGCCTCACACGGGGCTAGTTCACACATCACCTGGCTTGTGCAACATGGGATTTGCACCCTTCACTTCGCACGGTGGTAAGAGTTTACCCATTCAGTAGCAGCCACTGTAGTGAGGGCGACACCCAGTCATTTGGGAGCTCAGCTGGTACACCATTCATTCTGCAGGAGCAGGACTCCCTGTTTCGACTTTGGGCTCTAGTGTACTGCATGGTTGTATTTCTCTAGAGACCACCGTCTTATAGGGTTGGATCATTCTTCCTTGTGACACTACCCTGCCCAGCTCTGGTGTCCCCAGCAATCCCTGGCGGCACTGTTGTCTCTGGCTGAGCCTCAGTGGCCCAGAGCGAAACCTTGGGGCTTCGGAGGACATGGCACAGAGAACCCCGCTAGAGAGGCAGAGAACACAGCTCCATGATACAGTTAGGGTCCCCAGATGGGCAGCAGTGTCCCCTGGGGATGGGTGCTCGTGGACCCTGCGTGACTCTGACCCTGGGATTCCCTCAGCCTTCCGAGCAGCTCTGAACACACTCAGTGTGAAGCTGTGCACTCGCACTTAACACAGCCCAAGAACAAGGCAGCAATGGGGAGCCAGGCCTCTGTCGCAGAGGAGATATCAGTCATGTTAAACCAAGGAAAATGCACTGCAGCAGTGGCACACGCCTTTAATCCCAGCACTTGGGAGGCAGAGGCAGAGGCAGAGGCAGAGGCAGAGGCAGAGGCAGAGGCAGAGGCAGAGGCAGAGGCAGAGGCAGAGGCAGAGGCAGAGGCAGAGGCAGAGGCAGAGGCAGAGGCAGAGGCAGAGGCAGAGGCAGGTGGATCTATGAGTTCAAGGCCAGCCTGGTCAACAGAGTGAGTTACAGGACAGCCAGGGCCACACAGAGAAACCCTGTCTTGAGAAAAAAAAAATGCAAAAAGGGAGAAGAGAAGAGGAAAGGACAGAAGAAAAACCCATAGGGACCTCGGGCTCCTGTCATAATCCTCCCACTCTTAGCTGGTTCCCTCTAATCTTGGAATTTAGGGTTGGAGGAGGGAGGGGTGTCTGATGAGCTGGACAGACTGCCTGCTGACTCTGCCACTGCCACCTATCCTACAGATGGGCAAACTGAGTCTTGCGGATGCTAGGAAACCACTCAAATTTCTCAGGGAGTGGAGTGGAGCCCACAGTCTGGGCCCTCCTTTCCTTGCTCCCTATAAGGCTGGCACAGAGCCGTCAGGTGTGACGTTCAAGGCTTCCCACTTTATCGCTCCGTGACTGTAGTCGTATGTATTGAGGTTCTGGCTGGTACAGGATCCTTGTCCCTTCACCCTGCGATGGCCAATGGTACCTGGCAGGTAGGGCTGAACCCTGCACAGGTATCTCTCCCCCTCATCTACTCTCCCTCCCAGCAACCAGCCAGGAGCCCGATACCCAGGGTGTGTCCTGCAATCCGGGTACAAGATCTCTACCTCCTTCTGGGGACAGGACAGGGGGAGACCAACTCTGCTTAGCAAAAGGCTGTCAGGATCTAACTCTAAAAGAGGTTAGCACTTTCTCCATGCCCACCACAGCCTGCCCTGGGCTCTTCACCCTAGATTCTTATAGATGGGGAAGATAACACACAGAGAAGTCTGGAGATTGACCCGGGGTCACACAGCTTAAAAGACAGGGCGCCAGACTCCAACCCCTCCTCTAGGCTGAGCTTTCAAGTTGCCAGGCTCTACTTCCCACGGGTGTGGCTGAGTCTGGACTGCGCCAAGCGCCTCAAGGTGGTTTCGGGTGTTTCTCATGTTCCCTTGGGCCAGCCAGCTGGGGCAGGTGATTCTCATCCACACCTAGCCTAAGCCAAGGAATGCCGCGGCCCTATAGCTCCTGGTCATTCTGAAAAACAGCAGATTGTGTTTCCTCTACTGAGGAGGGGACAGGAGCCCAGTCACCCATTTACAATGGCCACTCTATCTATGCAAGTGAGGGCAGGGCAGGCAGAGCTGTGGGTCATGGTGTCCCTGGCACAGCCGGGAGCTGGCCTGGGATGACCTGCCTTTCTCTTACTGTGGCCCCGCCTCCCTAGGGTCTGGGAGTCCCTTTCCCAAGGGATCACTCTAAAGTATCCTGGAGCCTCTTGGTTCACAGAACTGTGCCCTCCACTGAAATCTGGGATCTTGAAAAGAGTCAGCCACCCATCCGGCTGCCTACCAACTTACTCACCCATCTACCCACCCCATCCACCCATCCACCCATCCACCCACCCATCCACCCATCCATCCATCCATCCATCCATCCATTTACGTATTCATCTATCTATCCATCACCCATCTATCCATCCACCTATCTATCCACTCATTCATCTACCTATCCATATATCCATCCATCCATGCATCTATCCATCCATGCATCCATCCATGCATCCATGCATCCACCTATCCATCCATCCATCCATCCATCTACCTTTCCTTCTTTCCTTCCTTCCTTTTACCTACCTGAGAATCAAAGCAAGCCAGAGCTAAGCACAGAGACCCATGTCTGTAGTCCTGGCATGCACAAGGCTAAGGCAGGAGGATTATCCATCAAGATACTGTCTCAGAAAAAGCAAAATATAAATAAAACAAACAACAGAGCAGAGGAGGTGGTGAGAAGGAGTCCCGCTGGTGCCTGAGACCTGCCGACTGCTTGGATCCAGGCAGGCCCCAAAGTGGAGAACTCCAGCCAGGCGCTCAGGAACATGGGCCAGCGAAGGGGTCTTGTCATTGAGGAGAAGCCCTTCCCTCTCCTTCATTCCATATGACAGTTTCCACACTCTCCTGGTGGACACTGTGCCTGTGGACACTTTGCATGTAGACCAGACAGGATGAATTTTTTTGCTTTCATAATTGCTGGTGGGGAGTTGGGACTGAGGGAGTCCATCCTGGACTCTATGTGGGGACATTTGTCTTCCTGCTGGCTGGGGAGCTCTTCTGTGGACAGGAGAGACAGTCACTGGGTTCCTGACTGCCTCCTCCCATGCAGAAAGTGGAATCGAGCTGGAAACAGCGCACTTCTCCTGTGAAGGCCCTGTCGAGACAGTGGTTGCTTGAGGCTGGGTCACAGGGTGTCTGTTGTATGTTCTGCATTTATGGTTTGCCTTTTCTGTTTTGGGTTTTGAAACAGGCTCTTGGGCTGGGGAGATGGTCCAGTGGTTAAGAGCACTGACTGCTCTTCCAGAGGTTCTGAGTTCAAATCCCAACAACCACATGGTGGCTCACAACCACCCGTAATGAGATCTGACGCCCTTTTCTGGTGTGTCTGAAGTCAGCTACAGTATACTCATGTATAATAATAAATAAATCTTTTGGCTGGAGCGAGCAGGGAGTGGTGAGCAGAGTTGACTGGGGTGAGCAGAGGTCCTAAAAAATTCAATTTCTGCCGGGCATGGTGGCGCACGCCTTTAATCCCAGCACTCGGGAGGCAGAGGCAGGCGGATTTCTAAGTTCGAGGCCAGCCTGGTCTACAAAGTGAGTTCCAGGACAGCCAGGGCTATACAGAGAAACCCTGTCTCGAAAAACCAAAAAAAAAAAAAATTAAGTAATTAATTTCCAGCAACCACAGGAAGGCTCACAAACAACTGTACAGCTACAGTGTACTCACATACATTAAATAAATAAATAAATAAATAAATATTAAAAACAAAAACAAAAAAACCAGGCTCTCACTGTGACCCTGGCTGACCTTGAGTTCCCAATCCTCCTGCCTCAGCACTTCACCAGGCTGTTTGTGTGTTTTGTTTTAACATCTCTTCTGTAAGGTAAACAGTCTTAGTTTGCATTTCTGAGGCTCCTGCCATGCCCCCCCTCCTCCCCGCAAGATCTGGCCCTGACTGGGCTGCCCATCTTTTCATCGTGGCTGTGTTTTTTCTATCACTGGAATGAAGTCATCTGCCTGGGCTATCCTGGGGATAGAGAGAATGGAAAGGCTCCATCTAAGGGCCTTCCTTTTTCGCTGTCCCTCATATCATGGTTATTGACAACCATGACTGCTTTGACTACATCCATGCATCTGTCTCCCTACTTCAGAATACAGCTACTCAAAGAAGGTGTGTGTGTATGTTACAATGGAACCTGGGTTCTATGGCAGATCTGATGACAGCCACCTGGGGCCAAGCACAGATGTGCAGGCAGGCCTTGGCACAGGACAGATGCCAGCATGCAGCTGGGAGAGCACAGTCACTCTCAGGATGTGACTTGAATCACGCACCAGGGAGGAGGGAGGTCCCTGTCCCCAGAGGTACGAAGCAGAAGCCCCCCACCCACCCCCGGGATCAGCTTGCTGTTCCGGATCCTGCTGAGGGCAGGTCTTCCCCCAGTGGGGTCCAGCTTCCTGGGCCATCCTGAGCCTACCCTTGTACTCACTGACTGAGCCCCAAGACCCAATTCCAGGAGCTGTAGGCTGTGGGTGAGAGCCAGGATCCTCCAAGAGCCTGGGCTATGCACCTTTATATGTTTGTTTTATTTTGTTTTTCTGAGTCAGAGTTTTTCTGTAGAGTCATAGCTATCCTAGAACTTTCTCTCTTTCTGTAGACCAGACTAGCTTCAAACTCAGACATCCACCTGCCTCTGCCTTCTGAGTGCTGGGATTAAAGATATATGCCACTACCACCTGGCTACTGCCCACATTCAATATAGTGTAGGACCATCTGGAAGACAGGGGCCACTTATCCATCTATCCACTTCCAACCCATGCATCTACCTACCACCTATCAACAAATGTATATTTCAGATATTTTTTCATTAAAATTTTGTTTTTATGTATATTTTTATGTGTATGGGTATTTTGGCTTCAAATCTGAGCCCTATGTGCATGCAGAGTTCATGGAAGCCAGAAGAGGGTGTTGGATCCCCTGGGAGAGGAGTTACAGAGATGGTCGTGAGTCACTGTGTGGGTGGGTACTGGGAACTGAACTTGGGTTCTCTGCAAGACCAGCCAATGAGTTCTCTTAACTGTAGAGCCATTTCTCCAACCTCTAAGATGTGTGTGTGTGTGTGTGTGTGTGTGTGTGTGTGTGTGTATGTATGTATACAGGTTATTGCAGTACCTATAGAGGCCAGAAGGAGGCAATAGATTCCCTTGAGCTAGGCTACAGGCAGTTTCGAGCTGCTCATTATGGGTGCTAGGAACCAGACTCAGATCCTCTGCAAGATCAGTACCCATAATTAACTGAAAAGCTACTTCTCCAACCCTCTGTGTTTTCTTGCTGTTTTGTTTTTCCGCTTTCAAAGCAGGGTCTGTCTATGTACCCAAGACTGGCCTCAAACTTGCGATCCCCCTGCCTTGACTCCTTAGTGCCGGGATGACAAGGGTGTGCCACTTCACCTGACTTGGAAGGTGGCTACTAGAACCCCATGTCATCAGAGCTGCTGTCAGAGAGGCTTGAGGGTCTGGGAAGGGGAGTCATTGCTATTCTATTCCAATAAGGAGAAACTGGGGCACAAGAAATATTCAACGCCTGAGGTTCGCTACACAGCTATTTGTTTCCGTGTTGAGGATGATGGCGGATGGAGGTGACCACACCCGCGGGAGCCTGGACACGGGAGGGAAGGCCACTGGGGCTGGAGCATCTTGGGATGAGCACGTGGCCCTTGGGGGCAGCTCTCTCGTGTCACTGCTGCCTAAGTTTCTCCTTTATGAAACCTAAGGCTTTTGGTGACAGTGAAATAGACATCTGAAGTAGACCATGATAGAGAATGAAGTGTCTGCCCATGATGCCTGAAGCTCCGCCCATGTTGCCCAAAGCTCCACCCACTATACCCAAAGCTCCGCCCACACCCTCAGGGTTTATCTGCAGAGTTACCATTGGACTGGCTTGCCATTTCTGCCCAGTTTCCCTCCATAATGGGATGAAAGGCATGCGCAAAGGATGGCTATGCACCGAGCCAGTGCTTGCAGGGTGGGACCATCTTGCCACTATAGAGTGCCGCTCCTTGTGGGTTCACAGATAACAAAGGAGGTGTGAGAACAGTCGATGACCAGTCTCTGCTTGTCTCAGGTGGCAGGTGGCAGGTGGTGGCAGGTGACAAAAGCAAAGCCTGCTGCGGACAGTATGTCTACACCTGCCCTACAGGAGCCTTGTTGACTGTGGTAACAAGCAGGCTGTATCAAGGTCTTCATAGGGAGGGGTCTCCCCTCTGTCTCCTCCCCACAGCCCGCAGCTGTTAAAAACGCCAATTCTGCCTTTTCCTGAGCAAGACCCCAGTGACTTTCTACAGAGAAGCTGCTTCCTGCCCTGAGATGACTCAGACAGATTCACTGGGGTGGAGGGAGGTGTGTGTGGAGGGGGGTGAGACGCAGCTGCCGTCCTGGATTAATCTGGAAGTGCTGGCTCAGGATGTGGAGTTGCTGCACTTCTTCAAGGTCATGATCTGTCCACTCTCTCCTGGGCTTCTCTTCTCCTTTGAGGGACCTCTACCTGAAGAAGCCAACACACCCCTCCCCGCCCCGCCCCACCCCACCCCAGAGGTGTCTGTAGTGGCCTCTGTCCCCCTGTTCTGGTAACAGCAGCTAGAGGATGGGGAGGGGTGTCTCTTCAGTTGTTCAACAGTAAATTATTCAATCAACAAACTTCCTCACTCATCTGTTCCTAAGGGAGGTGTCAAGCTAGGTGCTTGTGGTAAGAAGTAAAATAAAGACATTGCCTTCTCCATCAAAAAAATTCCAGCCTCCCAGGAGACCTGCTTACAGATAAAGAAAGCAAAACCCTTTAGCCAGTTTTGGCCAAAGGGAATTGCATAATCATCATCATGTCATGTGACTAAAAAATTAAGTCCGTACTTTCAGGTATGGCTTGATCCAGGCACTCAAAACATTTTCCAGGAACTGGGGAGGAGACAGCCCAATCAATAAAGCTCTTGCTATGCACAAATAGGCCTTGAGTTCAGTAGCCAGAGTCTACATAAGAAGCCAGAACATGTGCGGGGCAGGGCGGAGACAAAAGGGTCCATGGGGCTCACAAGCGTGGAGACAATCTGTGAGAGACACCGCCTCAAAAGGCAAGGTGGAAATAGCACACGATGACGCACGCCTTTAATCCCAGCACTGGGGAGGCAGAGGCAAGCGCATCTCTCTGAGTTCAAGGCCAGTCTAGTTTACAAAGCATCAGATCTTCAGCAGGGAGGGAGGTCCATGGGGAGACCCCCGGTCCTTTCCTAGCCTCTTGTCTTTGAGCTGTGTGACCTTTGGTGGATGGAGCAACCTCTCTGGTCCTCCTTTTCTCACCAGTTAAAAAAAAAATCAGTCAGTAGTCTCCTCCGTTACTTCTTCCTGGACTGGGACCATTCTTGAATGTGGTAGCGCTGGCTTTGAACTGGTCCTGACCTGTTTCCCCTGCTCTAAGCTGAGGAGCCTGGCCGAGGCTGGCAGAACTCCCTGCCTTGAGTAGGTTCAGAGAGAGGCTCTCCCCTTCTCTGGGTGTGAAATGGAATCTTTCCTGATGACTCCTCCGACTTCAAAGGACTGGGTGTGACCTTCTGGGCTGGGACCTTCTGGGTTGGGCTTCCCACAGTCAGAAAGCCTTGATAGCGGGCCAAGGAGGCTGGCTTCTCCCTTCCGCTTGGCTTGGAGGAGGGCAGGCACCCTTCTCGCACCAGAGGCTTCTACCCAAGCCTTCCATCAGGTCCCAGAAACAAAGTTTGCTGTCACCACTACACACACACACACACACACACACACACACACACACACACACAGCCCACCCATCCTCAGCACATTCTCCTGTCTTCTGTGTTCGATGCATTTAGCCCTCATTGTATATAAACGTGTGATCAGAAGTAAGCAAGAGGATGTCCACTGTTGTGGGGACTGTCCCTCACCCGGCAAATCACTCAAGCCGCTAAGCTCCAGTGCTCCGGTTACTGCTTTTGTGAGTTTGACCTTGAATTCCTCCCCTCTCCTGCCAGGATATTGGGTGTTGGAGGCCAACTGGCCACGCCGCCGAGCTCCAGCCCTGGATGCCCCAGGGTGCTAGTGCCCCTCCCTCCTCGACTCTCTCGGCCTGCCAGCACGGCTAGAGAGGCACAGCGTGCGGTGAGGAGCAGTGTACACACTTGGCTGGTCCCTAGGAAGAGCCTGCCTCCTCCTGCTCCATTTGACTCGGAATTCAAGCCCTCAAGCCCTGAAGGTGTGTACCATAAATCCGCAGATAATGTTCCTGCTGGCCTGGATCCTGCTTGTAGACTTGGCCCGCTGTCCAGCTCATCTAAAACTTACTGGGATGTTCCCACAGAAGGAAACAGGAAAACGCTTTTTTTTTTCAATGTTTGTTTTTATTTTGTGTGTGATTTGTTTGCAGGCTAAGTCTGTGCACCACGTGATGCATTACCGACAAAGGCCAGAAGGGGGCGATGTATTCTCCCTTTTCCCCGCCCCAGAACTGGAGTTACACATGGTTGTGAACCGGCATGTGGGTGCCCAGAATTGAGCCTGGACCTCCTGAAAGGCAGCCAGTGTTTTTTTTTTTTTTTTTTTTTTCTTGGTTTTTCGAGACAGTGTTTCTCTGTATAGACTTGGCTGTCCTGGAACTCACTCTGTAGACCAGGCGTGTGCCACCACGCCCGGCTGCAGCCAGTGTTCTTAACCACTGAACCATCTCTCCAGCTCCACAGCGACAGGCTGAGTAACTGAAGCCAGCTGCAGAGAGAACATGCTGAATCAAGAATGCACAGGGTTGCCGGGCAGTGGTGGCGCACACCTTTAATCCCAGCACTCGGGAGGCAGAGGCAGGTGGATTACTGAGTTGGAGGCCAGCCTGGTCTACAAAGTGAGTTCCAGGACAGCCAGGGCTATACAGAGAAGAAACCCTGTCTCGAAAAACCAAAACCAAAACCAAAACCAAAAAAAAAAAAAAGAAAAAGAAAAAAGAAAGAATGCACAGGGTCGGGATAGGAGGCTCAGAGTGGAACGGGAGACCCTACAGTGTATTATGATCACCTGATCCGTCTCCAAAACCTTATAGGTCCCCCTCCTGTCCCCCTGCCCTGCTTTCTGAAGCTAACACAGAGTCCTGTTTCAGGTTCTTTGCATGGCTGTGCCCTCTGCCTAGGGACACACATCCTTAAAACCAGACGTGATTCCAGAATGCATTGCTGCCTTCCAGACTTGGCCCAAATGTCACTTTTCCAAGAGACCTAAGAAAACCCCTTCCATACCCTTCGCACTATGTGCATGTGGTGTACATCTGAACATATTTTCTTTTTTTTTTTTTTAAGATTTATGTTATTTATTATATGTAAGTACACTGTAGCTGTCTTCAGACACTCCAGAAGAGGGCGCCAGATCTCGTTACAGATGGCTGTGAGCCACCATGTGGATGCTGGGGTTTGAACTTATCACCTTCGGAAGAGCAGTTGGGTGCTCTTACCCGCTGAGCCATCTCACCAGCCCCTGAACATATTTTCAAGATGGGTGAGCCTCAACTATTACATAGGACTGAGGGTGTCACTGAAAGGAAGAGAGGTTTTTTTTTTAGAATGTTTGAGGCCCTGAGTTCACACCCTAGCCTTAGAAGAGAGAGAGAGAGGATGAAGATCAGATAAAGACCTGCATGGCTCCATTGACATGAATAATTATATATACTCATATAAATTATCTGCTTGCAACTGTATCAATAAAGGTCCCAGGCACCAACCACATGTGGATAGAACCCTTGAGCTCTGACTACTAAACAGAGTAAAAGAATTTTAGGTGTTGCCTTGTTTTAATAAACTTCAGCATCTCAGAACTCTGGAGCCTGAGGCAGGAGGATGGCCATGAATTCAAGGGCAGTCAGGACTTCGGAGCAAGATGCTATTACCAACAGCCTCTCCCCATTAAGTAAATCAAAAGATGTTTTTGGTGATGTGGACGGGAATACTGACAGTAAAGGATGTCTGGGATCTGGGTCCCAGGGAAGTGTTCACCTCCGTAGGATAGTTCGGCGCTATGTTAAGTTGTATGTGTGCACATGGGTATAGAGATCAGAGGCTGAAGCCAGTGTCTTCCTCTGTATCATTCATTCATTCATTCACTGTATGCATGTACCGTGGGACACACGGAAAAATCTAAGGACAACTCTTAGGCATTCAGTCTCTTCCTCCATCACGCGGATCTCAAAGGATTATCAAGCTCTTCCACAAGGTCTGCTGTTCACCGCCTCCTGGCACTGGGTTCACAATCCTATAAACACTTGATGATTCTGGTCCCCTCAGGGCTGTGGGACCTGGGTCCAGCAGTTTCTGTTGGCTATGAGTGTAGGTATGTGCAGCTTTTACATACAGATTCCAAAATCTCAATATGGATAAACGCTTGTGAATATCCCAGGGACAGGTTTGTTTGTTTGTTTGTTTGTTTGTAATGATTAATCTTTCTTCTTTTTAAGTATAAAATAGAGTTTATTAAGTGCATGGGGAGGAGAGTTATGAAGGTAGTAGAAGCTGGGCATGGTGGCACACGCCTTTAATCCCAGCACTGGGGAGGCAGAGGCAGGCGGATTTCTGAGTTCGAGGCCAGCCTGATCTACAGAGTGAGTTCCAGGACAGCCAAGGCTATACAGAGAAACCCTGTTTCGAAAAAACAAAACAAAACAAAACAAAACAAAAAAAAAAGAGGGTAGTAGAGGCAGAGGAAGAGAGAGCAGAGAAGTGGAGTAGAGGCTGGCCACGAGCATGTGGAGGGAGAAGGGGGGATGAGGGAGGAGACAGAGCAAATGCAAGAAGGCAGGAGAGCAAGAGTGATTTATTTCTTTTTATTTTATGCGCATTAGTGTTTTGCCTGAGTGTATTTCTATCTGCACGAGGGTGTTAGGGACACTGGAACTCGATTTACAGACAGTTTTGAGCTGCCATTCGGATGCTGGGAATTGAACTTGGGTCCTCTGGACGAGCAGCCAGGGTCTTAACTACTGAGTCATCTCTCCAGCCCTCAGGAACAGTTCATAGGTGGATCCGACTCGGACAGAAACCTATGGGGTTGAATTGGATTATAATGAATTTGAAATTATTTGCACCTGCTGTCTGTCTAGTTCTGTGTCGTGACAAGGCAGCTGGTTTGGTTTAATCCTGCCCAGGTCTGTGATATGACCTCTGAGAACAGGGCTCACAGGCAGATCTACCTGGCAGCCTTTCTCCATCACCTCCCCCTCCGACCTTGCCAGGATTCTTTGTGTGCTGAGCCTGTCACCGCTAAGTCCCCAACTACAGAAGGGCACCGACAGCCAAGTTACCTCCGCTCTTTGCTCTTTCTCTGCCCATTGCTGACTGGGCATGTGTCCTCCTGCTGGCTGAGGGCAACTGAAGGACAGACACACCAGGAGGGACCTGCAGTGTCCTTGCTCAGGAAACACGATCAATATAGCATAAACCACTGGTGGCAGCTAGCTTCCTGGGTGCAGGTGCCACCAACTGGGACAAGGATGCTGGTGACATCTCTGGGCTCCCTGACTGCTTAAATTTGTTTTTAAAAAACTGTGGTTTGTCACAATAGAGACAACAGGAAATGGCCACTTGAGTTGTCTGTAAACACCCAGTTCCACTCTGCAGGCGGCTTCCAGAATCTTCATCCTCCTAGTTCAATGGCTTAAAGCCTCAGGCAAAGGGGTACCCGGAGAAAGAAGTTAAGAGAGGAGCGTGGGAGAGGCCAGGAGCCCAGTGTGGATCAAAACCTAGAAGTTGAGACTGAAGAGATGGTCCAGTGGTTCAGAGCACTGGCTGCTCTTCCAGAGGTCCTGAGGTCAGTTCCCAGCACCTACATGGCAGCTCATAACCATCTTTAACTCCAGTTCTGGGACATCTGTCTCCCTCTTCTGTCTGCATTGGGAACTGCATGCACGTGGTGCACATACATATATATATATGCAGGCAAACACTCATATACAGAAAATAAAAACACAAGTCTTCAGAGAAGCTAGAGTCAGATGGGCAGGTCCTGGAGGAGCTGGGCTGGCAGTGCAGGGTCACACAGGACAGCGTTTCTCTGTATATCCCTAGCCATCCTGGAACCTACTCTGTAGACCAGGCTGGCCTTGAACTTAGAGATCTCCTTGCCTCTGCCTCCCGAGTGCTGGGATTAAATGTGTGCACCACCACCATCCAGCAACCATGCTAGGCTTAAAGGTATACACTACCACTCCCACGTCAGCCCTGGTTTTCATGGGACAGGGGGAATCTGGCCCCCCTCCCAGCCTGAAGGAACTGACCTCAACACTAGAGCCACCGACCACGGACCAAACAAAGCAGCTCTCTGCTTCTTCTAGGTCCAGCCTGGTTTTAGATGGCTGGTCATGACTGGTCAGGGACTTTGCAGAGACACTGACATTCTCGGAGATTTTTTTTTTTTTTTTTTTTTTTTTTTTGGTTTTTCAAGACTAGGTTTCTCTGTCTAGCCCTGGCTGTCCTGGAACTCACTTTGTAGACCAGGCTGGCCTCGAACTCAGAAATCCGCCTGCCTATGCCTCCCGAGTGCTGGGATTAAAGGCGTGCGCCACCACACCCGGCCCAACCATTCTTAAAATGGTACACCACCTCCTCTGTTCTGAGAATCAGAAGGGAGTAGTTCATCTCAGCGTCTTTAGTAATTGTTATCCTTACCTACTGTGGGATAAAGAAAGAAACTCAGAGAGGCCAGGTACCTTGCTCAGGGACCTGCAACAATGACATCTTCCCCACGTCCTCAAGAAAACCTTCACTTGCTGACCGTGGTGGCACACACCTTTAAGCCTAGGATTCAGGAAGCAGAGATAGGAGATGGAACTCAGAGTTTGAGACCAGCCTGGTGTGCAGAGCTTCCAAGTCAGCCAGGGCTACATGCTTCAAAATAAAACAGAAACAACCTTCATCTCTCCTTTTACTCTAAATAAATTTGGGACACACACACACACTCACACACGCGCGCGCGCACACACACACACACACACATGAACACAAGCCAGCATGCGCGCGCCCTGAGTGCACCACCCTGCTTGCACACAGGATGGTAATTTGGGGCAGGAGGGGCCTAGGGGCCTCTCTTATTCCCTCTTAGGGACTGAGATCACTGTGGCTTCCTGTCCCATGTGATTCAAGGCTTGTCTAAGGTGCCCGCCACAGCGTGAGCTCATCCGAATCCTGTCTATTGTCTGAGCCGCTCCAGGAGACACATCTGAGGCTGGGGATCACAGTGGCTGATTTATGACGCCAGCCTTCCCGCGGCGTAAGGCAGAGGCAGAGCTGCTGAGCTCAGAGAAAGATCGGGTTGACTTGCCTAATCCCCAGAGGAACCTGAGAGCCTGAGGCGAGCCGAGATGAGCAAAGGTTCTGGATTCTCCAGGCAGACAGCGCATCCTGTTTCCTGCAGCGGGGGTCCCAGGAGGGAACGGAACGCCGCCGTGGGGTGGCAGATGGCTCACGGCATCTTGAACTTGCCGCTGCTGGAGATGGGCCTCAGGCCCCCTTCTTGGCATCTCACATCTCTGCCAAGCTGAACCATCTGTCTATGCCGGACTAAGGACTCAGGGTCACCCCTGGCTGCTTCTCCCCTCCCCACCCCTCCCAGCCTGTTCTGTAACCAATTCATTAGCAAGGACCACAGTTCCTGGTTCCAGCCACCTTTGTTGCCTGGAGCCCGTGCACTAATCCAGTCCTCTGGGTTTCCAGTGGCCACGCCTCCCCCTACCAGCTTCTCTCTCAAGTAGCAGCAGTCTGTTAAATCTGTTACAGCCCAAAGCATCTACTCTCCTCCTGTGACTCCCACCTTCCTTAGAGCAAAGATCCCGGATACCCACTGCTCAGCTCATGCCAGTGGCCCCCCTCCCCTCACACCAGTGACCCCCCCCCCCACACACACACGGGTGACCCCTTTCGCCCTTCACATCTGCCTTCCTGATGGCTTCCACGTTTTTTGTTTTTTGTTTTTTGTTTTTTTGGAGGCAGAGCCCTGCCTCCGGACCTCTGCCTAGGCTGCTCCACACCCCGAGCTGCTTCTGGCTGGTGCTCACCTCTTTGCAAGTGCAGGCAAAATCAGATCTGCTGCTGCTGGCAGCTGGAGGTCCCTCGGCGCTCCCCTCCTCACTCCAGCTCCCCCCCCCCCACTCTGCATTTTTCCAGGCTGGCTCAGGATTGTGGCCTGTCACCAACTCAGAACTGATACACAGCGGGGTCTCTCTGATTGTCTACCAAATGTGGGCACTTACACCCACAGTGGGCCACGCACCAGGGGAGACTCAGATCTCAGCAGACAGCAGATTCAAGGTACAATTGAGCATTGAGGTCAGGAAGGCGGCTGGCCCCCTGGTGTGGCCTTCTATGTGGCCAAGACTGGGATCCAGGAAGTGGAACCAGAATGCAGCATGCTTCCTAACTGGCTCCCAATCAGCTCCCCAGCCAGGGCCAGGCACTTCCAGAAGCTCAGTCAGCTTCGGAACTTCCCTGAGCCTCATTCACACAGGACTGTCATATTTTGCTCTCAGGATGGTGATGAGGCCAGGCTGGGAGTAGAGCCTGTTCTCATGTCTTTCCCTGGGAGGAAGAGAAGACCCACTTGTCTTCTATTCTGCTGTGAGGCCTTTGTGCCCAGGGCCGGTAGCTGCTGTGACTTGAGTTGAGGCTCAGCCTGAGACCCCCCTGGCCTTCCTGCTTCCTAGCCATCTGTCTATGAGCAAGTCTCTGACCACAGGACCTTTGCACCTGCTGAACTTGATCTGTAGCCTTCTTCCTTTCCCCTCTCCCCCCACCGCCCGCACACATACCTCCCCACCCCTGCCACCACATATATTGGGTCCCTTGGGAGCCTCCCTCTTCCTCGGCTTGGCTGGCTCCCTGCTGCGGGTCCCCCCGATGCTCTGAAAAAAGAAAATCTATTTAAGACACGAAGAAACAGGGGAGAGAAGGGAGTTGTGCCACAAGCTGTGACACACAGAGACTCAGCTAAGAAGCAGCCAGCCCCCCAGATGGCAAGAGGCCCCGTGGGAGGCAGCTGCAGCTGTCACATGCACAGATGGGAGGCGGGACACTGGGTGCCAGGGCTGAGGGAGGGGTGGAGCAGGGACTCAGCAGTAGAGCTGCTGATGAGGGAGATGAAACCCTTCTGGGAGGGGCGGCAGGGGTGATTTCACAGAACAATGGCTGCACCGTAAACAGCACGTGTGCACACACACATACCCATGCACACATAGGTACATACACATGCAATACACATGCATGCGTGCACATGTGAACACACATAAACACACACATACATGCACAAACACTCCAGCCAGTCTGACTTACGATGGGTGGGCTCAGGTGCAGAGCAGGCTCAAGAGCAAGAGAGGACCAGCCTGGGGCTTCATTTGTCCCTTTTTTCCAGAAAGTCTGTCCTGAGAAAAACCCTCTCTCTTGGTGCTGCCTCTAGAGCTGTGGGTCTGTCAGAGGTTATCTTTTTTTCCTGGTGCTGAAGATCAAAGGCTTAGGCTAAGCAGAGGCCCTACCACTGAGTTATGGTCTCCCCTCCCCTCCCCTCCCCCTCATTCTTCTTCTTCTTCTTCTCTTCTTCTTCTTCTTCTTCTTCTTCTTCTTCTTCTTCTTCTTCTTCTTCTTCTTCTTCTTTTCTCCTCCTCCTCCTCCTCCTCCTTCTTCTTCTCTTCTTCTTCTTCTTCTTCTTCTTCTTCTTCTTCTTCTTCTTCTTCTTCTTCTTCTTCTTCTTCTTCTGTATAGGTGTTTTGCCTGAATGAGTCTTTTGCTATGAGTATGTAGTGCCCACAGAGGTCAAGAGAGGGAGTCTGACCCCTTAGGTTTAGAATTGCAGATGGTTGTGAGCTATCAGGTTGATGCCAGGACTTTAAACCCAGGTCATCTGTGAGAGCATCCAGGGCTCCTCGTCACTAAGCCATCTCTCCAACCTCTGGTTGTTTTACTACGTTTTATTTTAATTTTTTATATTTTATTTAGGGTTTCTCTGTGTAGCTCTGGCTGTCCTGGAACTCACTCTGTAGATCAGGCTGGCCTCGAACTCAGAAATCCACCTGCCTCTGCCTCTCAAGTGCTGGGATTAAAGCTGTGCGCCACTCCTGCCCAGCTACTACATTTTATTTTAAGGAAAGGTCCCACTAAGTTGACCAGGCTGCCCTGAGCTTACTGTGTAGCCTGGGCTGGCCTAGAATTGGTCCCCCTACCTCAGTCTCCCAAGCAGCTAGAATGTCATCCTATATCACCAGGCCTGGCCCTGGCTATTTCTCCTGATTGTGTGCGTATGATGTGTATATGAGGGTGGGTTGCATGTATGCCATGTGGAGGTCAGATGACAACTTTGTGTGGAGGAGATTCTCTCCGTCCACCTACTCATGGGTTCTAAGGATCAAACTGAGGTCTCCGGGCTCTCCTGGCAGGTGCTTTCACCCAGCACCCATCAGCTGTGATTTTTAAAACATGCAGCAGGGATGTCCCTTCAAGGTAGAATGTAGGAGCTTTGAGAGTTGCTAACATCTCAGGGTGAGGCCAAAAACTGACATGGTCCTTAAGAAAGCATACAGCTCTTACTGAGGGCCTGAGTTCAGGTCCCAGCAACCACATTGGATTTCAGCTCCAGGGGATCTGATTCGTTTGAGGTTTTGCACTCGCGTGCGCGCGTGTGCGCGCGCACACACACACACACACACAAATACACACATATACATATACACATATATGTACACACATAATACATACATATACACATACACACAAACATACATATAAACAGTACATGTATATGCACATACACATATATATACATACTTACACACATGTACACATGCACATACACACATGCGTATGTATACATATACCCATATATGTACACATATGCACATATACCAACACACATGTCCTTAAATCTTTAATTAAAAAAATCCTGTGCCACAGAGAGTTCACCAGGCCCACATTCTGCTGGGTGAAGATGTCGGGTGAGGCACAGGATACTGCCCTCATTTTTCCTCCTTGTGTCCCCTCTGCACTGGTTTAACATCCATGGTGGCTCACTGCAGCCTGACTCTTGTTGGCCCAGCCTGGCATAGCCTGGCTTACCAGGGCCTGGCTCTAGGCCATCAGGTGTCCTTCTGTTGCCAGGAAAACATCCGGTCTGGGATCAAATGGTGGGAGAGTCAGGCCTAGCACATTCCTGCCCTGGGGCCCCAGTTCACCACAGATGAACCTCACCCTTTTAACGCTAAACATCACCTGTCCCAGAGGGACGCTTGACCCCAAGAGCCACTTACCAGCCACTCAGCCAGAGGGCCACACACAGAAGCTGTCAGGCTAAGGTGGGAGGACCAGGAAGAAGGTGTGGGTGAAAGAAAGCTCAGGGTTCTGGTGGTGGCAGCAGACAGAAATGTCTGAAGCAGTGGTCCCAGATTCTGTTCACCAACCACCCTCTCTACTGAGGACAGTGCTGGACCCAAACTTGAAACCTCAGTGGGCCTGGATGGCTCAGGGTGAACCAGTTTTTGGATCCCTGTGTGGCCTTTGCCTCTGTCTGTCGGAGGTGCACAGCCCCAGCCTGCAGCCAGACTCCACAGCACCTGTGCCATCCAGCAGGAGGCAGGGCACACCAGAGGGAGAGAGAGAGAGAGAGAGAGAGAGAGACAGAGACAGAGACAGAGACAGAGACAGAGAGACAGAGAGACAGAGAGAGACAGAGAGAGAGAGAGAGACAGAGAGAGAGAGAGCCCTTGTGTGGGGTCACTCACCTCTCCACAGGGAACTTCTGTGGCCTTTCCTCCTGTCCTGTGTTATTTCCTTGCCTCTCCATCTCAGCCCTGCCCCTGCAACCCAGGGGAGCAGGACTCAGAGAGGGCAGCAGCTGGACCGAGATCACACAGCAAGGTGAGTTGACACACTGAGTCCTTGAGTGCAGGGGGATGGGTCAGGGGAGGCCAATGGTCAGGCAGACATCTCTGGACTCAGGCCAAGAGAATGGTCACCATGAGCCCTTCAGCTGTGCCCACATGGGAGACATGGGTCTGACTAGCATGGTGAGATTGACTGAAGTCCCTTCCAGTGTCCCATGGACAAGGGGCCCTGGGGGAGGGGTCCTGGAGAGTCTGTAGCAGTCCCACCCGGCAGTGTCTGTGTTACACACTACACAAACGCAACTTCTGTTTCTTTCCTTTCCTTTCCTTTCCTTTCCTTTCCTTTCCTTTCCTTTCCTTTCCTTTCCTTTCTTTTCCTTTCCTTTCTTCCTCTTTCTTTCTTTCTTTCTTTCTTTCTTTCTTTCTTTCTTTCTTTCTCTTTCTCCTTTTCTTCCTTCCTTTCTCTTTTTCTTTCTTTCCTTCTTTCTTTCCCTCCCCCTCTATCTCTTTTCTTTCTTTCTCTCTCTCTCTCTCTCTCTCTCTCTCTCTCTCTCTCTGGCAGAGTTTCTCTGTATAACCCTGGCTGTCCTGGAACTTGCTTCTTAGACCAAGCTGATCTCAAACTCCCAGATCTGCCTGCCTCTGCCTCCTGAATACTGGGATTCAAGGTGTGCACCACCACCACCAGGCTTACAGAAGCAGCTTCTAAAGAGGCCACCAGAGGAGATCCCACTCCCTTGCTTGCCCACTCACTCTGGAAGAAGAATGTCTTTGGGTAGGAGTAGGGCCCGGCATGTGATGATACTCCCCTCCCCCAGGAAGCAGGTGTCATAGTGACACACTGAATACCCCAGTGGGCCGCCAGCATCAGGATAGGAACTGTAGCTGTTCCAGAGAAGAGATGCTCTCAGAGCTCATCTGGCCCAGCATGCCCCTGCATCTCTAGATGCGGGCCACACAGGTCCTGTTGCCATGGTAGTTAGCAGTCCCAGCTTGAGAATCCTATAGTCTCTGCCTGTGTTGAGGACAACCTGTTGAGGTTTGGTCTTTTGCTTGAATCGTAATGCTAAATACTGGGGCCTCAAGGTCTGAGTGCCCCTGGGGACAAGAGAGTCAGTATGGTATGTACTCAAGTGTCATACCTAAGTGACACTATGTAACCTTGCTCCCCCCAAGTTACTCCTGATTGGTGAATAAAGATGCCTACAGCCAATAGCTGGGCAGAAGAGAGGTAGGCAGGGCCCTTGGGTTGCTGGGCTTGGGGTCTGAGGAGAACCACAAGGAGGAGGAGAGGGAGAGAGAGGAGGAGATGCCATGGGTTAGGTGAGTTGTGAATACGTGGCCACGAGGGCTGGCCAATTGGAGCTCAGAGCTGCCCGAATGGAACATGGCAAATTATAACTTGGGGTGTTTGATGGGGAAACAGATTCTAGTAGCTTAGAAGGTGGCTATCTGCCCAGCTCCAGTGCTGATTAAGGCTTATTAAAAATATAAAGGTTGTGTGTCTTTTATCTGGGAACCGAATGATCAAAGGCGGGGTAGGAAACCCTGTTTGAGATTAAATATTTATAACAACAACAACCCCTTCGCTCCTCTTTCCATCCACCGGCTCCTGTCAGAGCATCCTTCCCCCAGGAGATCAAGGACCGGCCAAGGTGAGCTGGCCACTGGGTACCACTCGACCTGAGGTCAGTCAGTGATGAAAGCTGAGTTACAGTGGGAGAGAGGCAGCTGCTGTTTGCCATCTGAAGTAGGAAGACAAACTTTTGCCACTAACAGAGCCTCAATGCGCAGGAGCAGAGATCAGATCTTTTTCTTTTCTTTTTTCTTTTTTTTTTTTAATGTATATGGGTGTCTTGTCTGTATATATGTCTATGTATCATGTATGTACCATGTATAGCCCAGAGAGGCCAGAAAAGGGCATTGAATCCCCTGGACCTGGAATTACAGGCAGTGTGAGCCACCATGTGGGCGCTGGGAATCGAACCCAGGTCCTTTGGAAGAGCAACCAGGGCACTTAACAGGCATCCTTATTCACCAATCAGAATTAACTCAGGGGCAGGTCCCAGGGGCTATGTGTAGACTTCAGATCTTGGGGGCCCCACAGCTGGGCCGAAGAGACAGGTAGGGTTGAGGTTTCACAGGCTTTCGAGAGGGAGGACCACGAGGTGGGAAGAGAGAGGAGGAGAAGCCACCATGGGATAGAAGAACGAGCAGGAGGGAGAAGGAGAGATGCCATGGGAGAACGTGGCCCAGATGGCTGCCCTGTTGGGTCAGGAGCAGCTAGATGGAACATAGTAACTAACTAGTAAGTGATAACTTAGGGTTATCGAAAGTAGATTCTAACAGCAAGGAGGGTAGGCAGCTGCCCAGCTACAGTGCTGCCTAAGGCATATTTAAAAATATACTCTGCCAGGCAGTGGTGGAGCATGCCTTTGATGCCAGCATTCGGGAGGCAGAGGCAGGCGGATTTCTGAGTTTGAGGCCAGCCTGGTCTACAAAGTGAGTTCCAGGACAGCCAAGGCTACACAGAGAAACCCTGTTTTGAAAAACCAAAACAAAACAAAACCAAAACCACCTAAAATATAAAGGCTGCGTGTGTCTTTCATCCGGAAACATAAATGGTCTAAGGTGGGAAGAAGCCCTAGGCTGAGATTTTTAATATTCATGACGACAGTGCAGTCTCAGCATCTCTTGCTACCATCCCTTGCTCTTCCCACATTCTATAGTTGTCTGACTTTAGGCACTTCTTGAACCAGTATTTCATCGACATCAGTGTCTGCCTGTATCGACCTTGTGTTACTTCAGGGTCATCTGGGGCTACTGTGTGGTGGTGACTTGGAGCCCAAGTTAACCCTTAGCAACACGGACATGCCAAGCTAGGGACAGCATATAGAGGCTGATTTCTTTTTTACAATACGGAGGGTGCCGAATACACAATCTGAAACTGTCCGTGTCTGTCCTTCATTTCCCTCATCAGGAAGACCATGCACGGAAGCCAACTTTACACGGGAGGAAATGCAGCCAGACACACCTGAAAAAAGCTAGCTCCCATGAGTACCTTGATCCAGCGCTACCTGAGGCTAGCCGTTCCTTCCTATCCTCCGATACTGAGAAAATAAGCTTCTGGCTGTGCATAGAGTAGGGAACCCATGCTCCTGAAAGTCCTACCTAGTCCCCAACCCCTCCTGTTGTGGTAGCCCAACCCAGGACCCCAGTACGAACAGTTCTCTGTAGACAGTGAGCCATCTGGCTCACTGGTTCTCCTTTATCCCCACTGGTCCCCCACCTGCTAGCTGTGCTATTGACTACTTGGTGGTGATGTATATTTAACAAGGGCTCAGAATCAAATTAATTCAGATTAGTTAATACACGGCAACCTCCATCTTTCTCTCGGGCAAGCTAAAACTGTGCCTGTTGGCTTTAATTTGTTGCTGTTGTGGTCCTTTACCACTGATGAAATTATGAAAAGGTTACTAGTGAAATTTCCCAGATTTGATTAGGCTTGAATGTATTAATACAGTTCTTTCCCGCTGTCCCTGGAGAGAGCCGGGCAGAGGGCCTGTGGAATTTGAGCATCAGGGGACAACTCAGAGCCCAGGTTCACCCTGCCACTCTTCAAATAAGCTCTTTTTGGGGATGAGGTGTGTGCTGATTGAGCACCAACTGTATGTACAACCCTGGTTGTGAAAGTTCGTATTGAGTCGACAGGGCCAGGCTGGGACAGGGGTCATAGGAGGAAGTAACGTCCAAGTTTCGCATCAGATAGTTTGGATGTTCCAGTAAACCCAGAGCCTGGTCTGAAGGAGGGGTCTTATGCAAATCAGTTTGACCTTTGATGGTGTTCCTGAGGGAGAGGCCCATCTCCAAGCCTCACAGGAAGTTGGTAACAGATGGCCTAAGGCCGGGCAGAACACAGAAGCCCAGTCAAAGCCCACCCTGTGGCTAGCCAAGGGACACTAGTAGCAGAGGGGGCTCCCCTCTCTGCTGAGGTCACTCCGTGGCTGCCAACACCATCATTCTGAAACCTGTGGCCTTCCCCCTGACACTCCTTAGCAGTAGATGAGAATTCCACAGGGGTCTCTGCCCCTCCTTCAGAGCCCAGCACTGCGCTAGACCAAGATCTGAGCCTGGGCTAGTGTAAATGGTTCTCCTGCTATGACCGATCAGAGTGTGGGGTACAGGCTCCAGTGTCTCTGATTGGGACTCCTGGGTTTTGTTCCCCAGCCTTTGTGACCACCCAGAGAATGTCACACAAGTGACCCCAGATGGGGAGCGTCTTTGCCTTATGGAGCCCCACTCAGATAGGCTGGGCTCAGCAGAGTCAGGTTGCCAGACTAGCCTCGCCATGGCCTGGCCTGGAGGGTGTGACAGTCCCCATGGGTAACCTCTCTGTTAAAACTAATCACACAGAGCCATTCCCTCAAACACTGCTCCTCCACCCCAGCCCCCGACTGAGAAGATAGGGACATCAGGAAGGAACCTGTGTTGTTTGCTACTTTCAGAATTAAGCCCAGTGGTAGTTGCCACGCCCGGGAAGCTGACACAGGAGGACTTGACCCTGGCCTAAGGAGATCACTCAGTTGGCACCCCAGAATCTCAGTATTTGGGGAGGCAGAGACAGGAAAATCCCTGAAGCTGGCTAAATGTGAGAGTACGAGGCCAGTGAGAGGAGACCCTGCCTCAATAAGGAGCATGCATAGTACACATCTTATCCTAGCACACAGGAAGCAGAGGCAGAGGCAGAGGCAGAGGCAGAGGCAGAGGCAGAGGCAGAGGCAGAGGCAGAGGCAGAGGCAGAGGCAGAGGCAGAGGCAGAGGCAGAGGCAGGCGACAGGCAGAGCTTCCTGTGTTCAAGACCAGCCTGCTCTACATAGCAAGTTCCAGGCCAGCTAGTGATACTCTGTTTCAAAATCAAAGGTGACCTGGGCTCAATTTCTGGAGTCTACAAAAGGGGTACCAGAAAACCAGTTGGGTAGATTTTCCCTCTGACTTCACACACACAGTTCAGGGAAGGAGCCAAGGGAGAAACCCACTTTTGATATCTGTGATTGCCTCAAAACAAAACAAAAACCCAATGGTGGTAGCGCATACCTTTAATATCAGCACTGAAGATACAGAAGCAGGCAAATCTCTGTGAGTTTGTGGCCAGCCTGGTCTACAGAGGCAGTTCCAGGACAACCAGAACTATACAGAGAAATCCTATCTCAAAGAGAGAGAGAGAGACAGAGACAGAGAGACACAGAGAGACAGAGACACACACAGAGAGAGAGAGAGAGAGAGAGAGAGAGAAAGGAAGAAAGAAAGAAAGAAAGAAAGAAAGAAAGAAAGAAGAAAAAAGAAAAAGATAGAAACAAAAAAGAGGAGGGGCAAGCAGAGGGGAGGAGCATGAGGAGGAGGGGAACAGGAGGAGGGGAGGAGCATGAGGAGGAGGGGGAGCAGAAGGAGGATAGGTAAGGTAGCCGTAGGGGCAAGAGACAATTGAACCCTAGCCAGGTTAACTTCTGTGAGATGAATGAAAGCTGAGGTGATGCAGACACAGGATGTCCACGTTTGCCAGGTCCCCCACTTGTACGCACCCATGCCTGCCCTCCAGCTCACCCCTGACTGTCCTGGAACTCTCCTGGGGAGGAGGAGGAGGAGGAGGAGGAGGAGGAGGAGGAGGAGGAGGAGGAGGAGGAGGAGTGTTTATCCTGTCCATGCGGAGTGGTTTTCTCCTTTTCATTCATCGACTATGGACCCTGGAGAGTGTCGGAGTCCTGGTAGTGTGAGGGCTGTACTGGCTCCAAGCCTGCCAGGGGTTCCACAATCACAGGCCTGTGTGAAAACAGCTGAGAAAGCCTGGTGGGGCTCCCTGTGAGTCTCCTAGAATCCTGTGGGGGGAACTTCAAATGGGCATAGAAAGAGAATTTATCCCTGGGCTCTCTAGGTCTGGTGGCTGGTGGGGTTACTGTGACAAAGACTAGAGTCCTTGATCTGGCCTCTTGGCTACAGTCCCTGGCCCAAGGCTGGCCTGGAACCTGGGTTCCTCTTTCCCCAGCTTCCTGAATGGCTAGGTAGGCAGATCTCTGCTTACTGCCTAGCAGTTCCCTACAGAGGACGAGGCTGTGACAAATAGTGGCCAAGTGGCTGGTATGATGTCACATGTCTCTAATCCTGGCACTAAGGAGGCACAGACCGGTGATCTCTGTGAGTTTGAGGCCAGTGTGGACTATATAATGAGTTCCAGGACAGCCAGAGCTGTGTAGAAAGACCCTGTCTCAAAACAACAAATAACCGGCCCCCAAATTGCTGAGTGAACAATTTTCTCAATGTGCACCAGCCTCCCTGGATAGCCCAGCAAGTTAGTAGGGCCTCTCATCCTGTTAAGGCCACTTCCTGTCTTCCTGCTTATCTCTGCTTTGGAGTGGCTGCAGGCTAGGAGTCCTCACGGTGGTACACTGCAGGAGCCGCTACTCAGAAATGCTGAATCCAGCTGGCTGGCCTGGCAGGCATAGGCTTGTGTTGACACAGTTCCTTCTCTGAAGAAACCTACTAGTCTAGCCACAGCCACAGCCACAGCCACAACCACAGCTACAGTGTGAAGTCAACCCACTATGGACAATGGTTTTTCCATTCCTGTGTAGATGGAGTCCCCTGGGCAACCTTCCCCACCCTGTACGGAGAAGACAGCAGGGAATTGGGACAGGATTGCATGCAATGTCTGAGAGGAGTAGCAAGAATCCCGTGCTCCTCCATGCCTCCTCCCCACCATGCCTCCTTTTCCTTACTCAGGCTGTCCTGGTCACTCTGCAGACCAGGCTGGCCTCGAACTCAGAAATACACCTGCTTCTGCCTCCCAAATGCTGGGATTAAAGGTGTGTGCCACCACCACCCAGCTTCTGACACCCTTTTTTTTTTTTTTTTTTTTTTTTTTGGTTTTTCGAGACAGGGTTTCTCTGTGTAGCCCTGGCTGTCCTGGAACTCACTTTGTAGACCAGGCTGGCCTCGAACTCAGAAATCTGCCTGCCTCTGCCTCCCAAGTGCTGGGATTAAAGGCGTGCGCCACCACGCCCGGCCTGTTTATTTTTCTTAAAAGGGGGGCTAGCAATATAACTCATTTGGTAGAACACTTGCCTAGATGTGTGACAACTTGGGTTCTGTTCCTAGTTCTGGAAAAGAGAGAGGGAGAGAGGGAAAGGAAGAGAGAGAGGAGAGAGGGGGGGGAGAGGGAGAGGGAGAAGGGGAGAGAGAGAGAGAGAGAGAGAGAGAGAGAGAGAGAGAGAGAGAGACTAAGACAACCAGAGAAGATCCTCAGGCCCAGCCAGCTGCCTTGTCAGGTCTAATAAGAAGAGCGGCTGGTTCTGACACAAGGACCTTGGACTTGCTCATTTATTAGAAACACCAGCTCAAATAGGAACTCCTGGGCCTGGAGAGTTGGCTCAGCAGTTAAGAGCACTGGCTGTTCTTGTAGAGGATCTGGGTTAGGTTCCTAGTTCACTGCCAGCTGTGACTCCAGCTCCAGGGGGATCTGGCACCCTCTTATCCTCTGAGGACACTGCACTCACAGATGCACATTAACTCAGGCAGAGGCAGAGGCAGAGGCAGAGGCAGAGGCAGAGGCAGAGGCAGAGGCAGAGGCAGAGGCAGAGGCAGAGGCAGAGGCAGAGGCAAGTGATCTCTGTGAATTTGAGGCCAGCTTGCCATGTAGAAAGACCTTGTCTCAGATTAAAAAAGAAGAAGAGGAGGAAGAGGAGAAGGAGAAGAAGAAAGAAGAAAGGAAGAAAGGCAGGCAGGCAGGCAGGAAGAAAGGAAGGAAGAGAGAGAGAGAGAAAAGAAAGAAAGAAAGAAAGAAAGAAAGAAAGAAAGAAAGAAAGAAAGAAAGAAAGAAAGAAAGAAAGGAAGAAAGAGTCTGACTTTCCTCACTAAGTACCTTTCTGTCCCCTTGTGCCTACTTTATTGCTGTGGAACTGAGCTGCCTGGGTTCAAATCTCAGATGGGGTGTTTCCTAGCTATGTGTGCTGGCTAGTTTTATGTCAGCTCAGCACAAACTATGGTGCTTTGGAAAGAGGTAACCTCAACTGAGAAAATGCCCCCACACACACACACACCAGACCAGCCTGTGGGCAAACCTGTGGTGCATTTTCTTAATTAGTAATTGATGCACGAGTGCCCAGCCCACTGTGGGTGGTACTTCCCCTACGAAGGTGGTCTTGGAATATATAAGCAAAAGACTGAGCAAGTCAGGAGAGAGACAGAGACAGAGAATTTCTCCTTGGCTTCTGAATCGGCTTCTGCCTCCAGGTTCCTGCCCTGACTTCCCTCAGTGACAAGAGTGTGTGACCCAAGGGATTAAGGCACTGCATGGCCTTGGAGAAGTTACTGAAGCACCCTGTTGCCCACAGCAAGCCCATTCGCATCCCTTTACAGATGGATGGATGTGGAGTGGCCAGGCAGGAGGCCAACTGCCAGCTGAACCTCAGTAAGCCACAGCTTACGCCTCCCTCCTCTCTCTCCTCTGCTGAAACTGACCACAGTCACATTGCCCTGGCTTTGGTGGACTGGAGAGGCACCTCAGGTCCTTGGGTGGGGGGGGGGGAATTCAGCCCTCTGAGGTGGCACCTGTGCCTCCTGTAGCTGGGGTCATAGGAGGACAGTATGGAGGTTGACTATGGAAGGGAAACTCCACCCACATCCACCTGTGGCTCTGCTCAGCAGTGAAGAGAGGTGCAGACACCTTTAAGGGGGCAGAGGCTGCTCTATCAATGAAGATATCCTTTCTCATGAGATCCACTTGGGAAACACAGCTTGGTTCATGTTGACTTTGTGCCCAGCTAAGCAAGCCTCCGCCACTGAATAGACAAGGCTGTGTCCCCTGATTCACCCCGGACAAGGCTCCGGGTGGGACTGGCCTTAGCGATGTAGGCACACCATGGGGTACTGAGGGCTGCCCTGTGAATTTCCATCTCGTGGTTCAGGGAGGGGTCACAGGGCTGTAAGAGGCCAAATGTTCAGAGCCTTTGTGTGTGAAGCAGACCTGCTCCACCATGTCACTGGTAGGGGACTTTTGGAGTTAGAATGCTCTGAACTTCAGGGCTGGGACACAATGCACTCTCTCTACCACAGAGTGTAGGGTTTATCCCTGGGCTTGTGGATGTCAGGGCACTAGAGGCCTCTCTGCCCAGAACTAGGTGTGACTGGCTTTCCCAGGCATGCTCAGACAACACCGCACGCAGACTGGACTGTGCGCAGAAAGGAATTGTCTGCGGAGAATTCGGGATGTTGGGAATGGACCGTTCTGCCTCACTGGATGCTCTTGACTTCAACCAGAACAAACAGCAAAGAACAAAGTCGCCATGTTCACCTGGCTCATAAGGGTGACCCAGAAGAAAACTGGGCTGAGGAACAAAATACAGAAAGAGAACAAAACACAACAAAATAACAACAAAACCCAAACAAACAAAACCAACCAATGAAACTTGTAAACGAGATAGAGCCAGGGAAGGTGGCACATGCCTTTGGTTTAAACAGAAACAGGTGAATTTCTGCGAGTTGAAGTCTAGCTTCATCTATGTATAGTGAGTTCCAGGTTAGCCAGGGTTACAGAGTGAAACCCCGTTTGAAAACCAACCGTTGAGACAGAAATTCCTCCACCTACGGTTGCCTGTGGTGTACAGGTGACTGGCTGTGACCCTGTGCCACCGTTGGCTGGCTCTGTTCCCCTAGCAGCCTCGGTTTGTCAGTCTGTGTAATGGGCACAGAGGTGTAGGTGTGTGGGCTATCCCTGTGACTTGGTTCCTTGATGATTGCAGCCTTGTTGGCTGTGGCTGACACCTCTGCAGTGGGAGGTGGGGAGAGAACCTTTGAGATTTTTCTGGAATTTTCCTCAGCCACTCATATGGGTATCATGACACATGTTTCCTTTTTCTTTTTTTAACAAGGAGGAAAAAGAAAATGAATCTTATCCTGTTTGTGGGCTAACACCCAGGGAGTTTGGAAGTCCTGGCCTATGACTCCCTGGACACCATGTAGTGACTGTGGTGAGTTCAGGTGGGCAGAACAATGCCAAGGCTACCTGGTGAAGGCCCAGGTCTGGCAGGGGACACAAAAGGCCAGGCAGGGCAGCCTGCTTCCATTCCCAGAACTCCTTCCCCCACTGTCTGTCCATCTTAGGATAGGGGCTTCTAGACATACGGACAAGATGTGAGGCCCAAGAGGCTCTGGGGAGGCTTGGGGAACAGGTTCATCTGGACAATTCCACAGCAGGGCAGAGCTGACCCGGGAGGCCTCTGGCCTTGAGCGCAGCAGGGTAGGAGTGGAGAGGTTTGTTGACCATCTGCAGTCCTTAGGGCCCAGGCCGTGAGGGCAGGTAGTAGAGAAACAAGTGGGTCTTTGGTAATCCAGTCACTTGGGAGTTAGGTGGCCACTAGCATGTGCCTAGTGTCCCCATAAGACAGAAAGAGACATGAAGAGACGCCACAGAGGGCAGAGGTAGAGAGTGGCTTGACGAAGCTGTCAGCCAAGAGATGCCTGAGCAACCAGCGTTTCCTCTCAGCCACTTCTTACCCATGAACCTCTGCTAGATTCTACTATCCCAGCATGCAACACTCTAAGCCAAAAGCCAAGGCACAGACATACTCAGTGGTAAGGCCAGGGGGAGGGAGGTGTCTTGCTGAGACACAGATTACGAACCTCTACAGGTGTACTCAGCCTCCACTCCAACAGCAATGAAGGTTTAGGAGACAGTCTCCTAATGGCCCAGCCCATCCTTCATTGATCATCCTGGCTCATGCTATACCCAATCCCTAGGTACCACCCAGGTCAAGCCGGTTAGGAGAACCTCTTAGCTAAAGAGGTGGGCTAGGCAAGCCATGGTCTCCCATGACAACTGTGTAGCTCTGCCTTTGGGTCTGGAAGAAGCTAATGACAATATGTAAAAAGGATATGACTGCATATCAATAAATTTTTATGAACAGACCCAGGCTTGGGGCCAAATTTAGCCAGCAAACTTTTAACTTGTTGAGCCTTGGTCTCAGCCAAGGTGACTCAAGTCTAGCCAATGAGAAAAGCTTCCCTAAGAAGTTGTGGGGTATTTACTCCCTCTTAAAAAAGAAGCAGGTGTGGGGCTGGTGAGATGGCTCAGCGGGTAAGAGCACCCGACTGCTCTTCCAAAGGTGATAAGTTCAAATCCCAGCATCCACATGGTGGCTCACAACCATCCGTAACGAGATCTGGCGCCCTCTTCTGGACTGTCTGAAGACAGCTACAGTGTACTTACATATAATAAATAAAATAAATCTTAAAAAAAAAAAAAAAAAAAAAGAAGCAGGTGCTGGAGAGATGGCTCAGGGGTTAAAGCACTCGCTGCTCTTACAGAGGATTCAGGTTTAGTTCTCAGCATGCTCACAACTACCTGCAACTCAGAGGATTTAATGCCCTCTTCTGGACTCTGTGGGTACTGCATACACATGGCGCACAACCTCATGTAAGTATACACATACACATAAAAATAATTAACACTTTTAAAGAGAGAAAAACAGTACTGGGGAGTTGGCACAGAGGGTTAGTGCCTGCCATACTAGCGTGAAGACCTGAGTTCAACCCTCAGAACCTACGTAAGAAGGCAGGCATGGTGCACATACCTGTGATCTCAGCACTGGACAGGAGAAAATGACTCCTGGCCAGCTACATGGGTGATGTCCAGGCCAATGAGAGAGCCTGTCAAAGGAGGTGAAAGGTCTCCTGAGGACGGCATCCGAGGTTGTCCTCTGAGCTCCACATACCTACATACAAGCCAGTGTGCATATATACATGCATTGTGAGCCCAATGTACTTGTGAACCCCAGCCTCCAGTAATAATATAAGAAGAAATTTGAGGAAGTGGCCGTCCTATATTGGGCTATATTTTTGTCCTGTAGAAATGAGTTGACCAGATGAAAGACCCAGGTCCTAAACCCACTGTTCAGCTGTGCCCCCCAGCAACTCCACTGTGGGCTTATTATCATAGGAGTGAAGATGCTTGGTGGGCTAGTGGGATGGCTCAGCAGATGAAGGGGCTTGCCACCAAGCCTGATGACCTGAGTTCAGTTCCTAGGACCCATATAGTGGAAAGAAAAAACTGACGCCTACAACTTGTACACACACACACACACACACACACACACACACACACACACACACACGTTAAGCACCCTACACCCCAGCTGTTTCAGGAGCACAATGATTTAGAGATCAACTTCTTGCCCCGAGTCTCTGGGAGACGCTGGTCAAACTGCTAGTGCTCCGTGGACAGAAACAAGGTCCAGTGCACTGGCCAGGCAAGTTGGCTGTGAACTTCAAAGCAGATAAGGCTTGGGCCAGGCTGTCCTTTGCATCTCTCCTGTCCCCCTGATACCAAGATGTTACCTCCTTCTGCAATGCTCTTAGATTGCTGACATCTGATCTTACATTGCAAAAGTTTCGGACATGTGCACATGTGTGCGCACCTATGCACGCACACAGGCACGCACGCACGCACGCACGCATGCACGCACGCACGCACGCACACACATCAGTTCCTGGGGTCAGGGCAATTGATTCTCTCCCTTTTGGCTGAGAGATCAAGTGTTGATCTTCCAAGGTTCCAAGAAACTGACACTCCTAGCTCCCTAGCCTGAAGCAGAATCTACAGCCAGGGGTTGAGTAAGTCCTTTTTCCTTCCTCCCCCAAATCGCAGCCTCATGATGCGAAGCAAGCCTTTTAGCTTCCTGGACTTCAGCCTTTCCACCTCTGTCATGAATCTGCATGAGCGTTAGCAGTCTGTCACTCTGCCAGTTGAGTACCTAACACACTAGCTTGACCTGGTTTTGCCCTGGGCTTGGCCGGGTATCCATGGGGACCCCCAGATGACCCCTAGAATGGGGAAAAGGGAGAGGTTTCTCCAGAGCCCTGGCCCTGCCGTCCCCAGAGAGGAAGGATGTGGCCCACGCACAGGGAGCCGGCCTAGCCCCGTCACCATGGCAGCAGTCTCCAGCGTGTGTGCCAGCTGCCCACGGAACTGCAGCTCCACCCGCTTCCCGGTGAGAGCCGCCACGGTGGCTGGGCGATATGCCCACGTCAGCCTCCTGCCTCACAGCTGGGAATGCTTGCTGGCCCCAGGCACACAGTGGGCCATTAAAATCTATATGGTGCCGGGCGTGGTGGCGCACGCCTTTTATCCCAGCACTCGGGAGGCAGAGGCAGGCGGATTTCTGAGTTTGAGGCCAGCCTGGTCTACAAAGTGAGTTCCAGGTACCACTCAACGGCATTCAGGTTAGCATGAAAGCTCCCACAGGCTGACCCTCTTTCCTGAGTCCTTTGTCCCTTCAGGGTGCAGGCCTCAGTTAGCCCTGCCATCTTCTAGCTGGTAGAGCCTTGGGCATGGAGCTTTCTTTCTTTCTTTTTTTTTTTTTTAAGATTTATTTTATTTATTATATGTAAGTACACTGTAGCTGTCTTCAGACACTCCAGAAGAGGGAGCCAGATCTCGTTACGGACGGTTGTGAGCCACCATGTGGTTGCTGAGATTTGAACTTATCACCTTCTGAAGAGCAGTCGGGTGCTCTTACCCACTGAGCCATCTCACCAGCTCCTGGGACTTTATTTCTTAGAAGGTGTTTTAAAAATGTATTTATTGCCGGGTGTGGTGGCGCACGCCTTTAATCCTAGCACTGGGGAGGCAGAGGCAGGTGGATTTCTGAGTTTGAGGCCAGCCTGGTCTACAAAGTGAGTTCCAGGACAGCCAGGGCAATACAGAGAAACCCTGTCTTTAAAGACAAAACAAAAGAAAATGTATTTATTATTTTATGTTTATGGGTCTTTTACCTGCATGTATATTGTGTACCATTTGCATGTTTTACCTTGATGCATGTATGTGCACCAAATATGTGGAAGAAGCCATAAGGTCCCCTGGAACTGGAGTTACAGATGACTGTGAGACATGGTGTGGATGCTGGGAATTGAACTCAGATCCTCTGCAAGAGCAGCCAAGTGCTTTTAACCACTGAGCCACCTCCTCAGCCTCCTTGAGGGAATGTGGTAACCATGAGATGGGGTGGTAGGGCTGCCGAGAACACTGTAGGATGTCTAGGCCTCTGCCTGTCTTTGGGACACATGGTAGCCCAGGCTGCACCACCTGCTATGTACCAGAGCTTATGTTAAACATTTCGGAGAATTTTCTCAGTGTGGTTCTCCTTCCTCGATCTGGGTCACAAGTAAGCAAGTTGAGGCCCAGGCAGTTACATTCCCACTCTAAGCAAGGCCTCTATCTGCTCATTAATCCTGTTCTCTGTTGTTTCACAGAGGCCTGTGAATAACAGCCAGCTTTTCTGAGCAGGCCTTTATTGGGTGCCTACTGCATTCAGGCATCATACTGACCACTTAGGTGCAGGGGGCTACATCAAGGCAGAGGCAGGTCCCCAGGAAGTAGGAGGAAGCTGAGATCCCAGAGGCTACCCCATGGCCAACTCTATGGGGAATCCTGGTTCTGGAATGGGGGTGGGGGGCGGGGGCACTTGAGCTCATTCCCAATCCTCTTTCCTGTGACAAACAGGACACAAGCAGCCTCTGCTAAGGCTGGGAACTCGGTTCCCCTGGCTTCTCCTTCCAGCCCATTGATGGATACTGGCTCTAGTTCAAACAACAAGTCCAGCTTCATCCTCTATGACCGCCCTTACATTCCCCGTCACTAGATGGCTCAGGCCCTCCCAGAGAGAATCCTAGCAATGCCTAAGGTCAGAGGTCATCCTTGGATCTCTGCTGACTTCCAGTTTCCACAGGCCTTGGATCTTGCTGGCCTTCAGGCCCTGCTGACATCAGGCTGCCACTGGCCTGGGGGCCCTGTAGCTCTTTAGTCTCCCCATGGCCTTGGGTCCCCACTGACCTCAGGTCCCTGCTGACCACAGGTCCCTGCTGACCTTGGGGTCCCACTGGCCTCTAATCCTCATAGTCCTGTTCTATGTACTGTGTTGTGGGTCCTGCAGGTTCCAGTGCCATTGAGCGGGGGCTTGTCTTCCCAAAGGGACAGCCCAGATCTGTGTTTACATAGGGTCGTGAACACAGGTAAACAGACAGATATAGATAGATATAGATATATAGGCTTGTGTGCACATATGCATACACACATGTATGTAGACACTCAGTCACCACCACTGACCCTTGCAGCCAGGCTATGCCACCATGCACCCGATCTGTGTCCCTCTGACCTCGTCCTCATGCATCTCTGCTCAGATGCTCCTGTCTCTAAGACTTGGGGACTCCTGGAAAGAGGGCACTCTGTGACCTACCAGCTTCCTTCCGAACCTACAGCGGAGCAGAGCCACTGAAGAACACCTCCAAAGAACACAAAGATTCCTCCTTCACTGCCTTTGCCTTCCTCACCCAGGCCACATCTCCACCCCTAGAAGTGGGGACCCTGGCTCATCATCACTGCCCTCAGAACTGCAGGCACCCCACCGCCACCACCACCCCCGCCCTGGCTCTGTGAAGTTGGAACATCCCCTCAGAACGTTCCACGTTCAAAGTGCTTTCTTGGTGCTAAATAATTAATTCTCGCCACGCTCCAGGTGAGGGAATAAATAAATGTCGTGCGTGTGGGGTGACTAGAGGCACTCGGAATTGAGGCTGACAGCTCCAGGCGTCTGCAGAGGGGTCAACCAGGGACACAGCTGAATAAGAAGATGAAGCCCCTGTCACTGCCCCTCCCTTCCCCCATCAGGGTGTCAGAGACAGGGGCAGAGGGAGGCTAAGGGACAACCAAGGGCTGGATGGATACCAAGTCAAGTGGGGACAGATGGGTCAGGTCCCTTCCCCTCCAGGTCCAGGAACCATTATCATAGGAAGCTGCTCACGGCTCCTGGTCACCAGGCCCCTCTCTCTGGCTTCCTCAGGAGCTGCCCAGCTCTTGTCTCTGCCCAGCTTTTCTCCCTCAGCCCAGGTAGGCCCTGGGTATGTCCTTTGCTAGAAAGTTCTTCCTCAGCCAACTCCATGGTGGGTTCCCTAGTCCTTCTGGGACCTGCTTCCTTATCGCCTCTTGGGGTGTCTTCCCTGCCAGCCCCTCTGAGAGGACCACACAGTGAGGCCTCCCACACCCTCCACAGGTCCTTTTACTTCTGATTGCCTGTCCTGGGTCGCGTATCTGTTGCCACCCCGACCTGACATTAGTTCTCTGTGAAGGTCTGGTATCTGGCATACAGGAGGTATGTAGAAAATAGTTGTTTCCGTCTCTTCTCCATCTCCAGCAGCCAGAATGTATCTGGTACATAGTAGATGATCAGTCACCATCTGCCTGTCGGATGTTGCCATCAACCTAGAACTTGAAATACAGTCCGCATCTAGCATATTTACTTTGGGTATAGCCCAGTCCTCAGCTCCTAGAGCAGAGCTGGTATACAGTTGGCACTCAATAGATGCATTTATTTATTCTTGTTGCATCTCTGATACCCAGCACTTAATAGGCAATGGCTGTTTACTGAATGAACATTCAATAGAGGGATAGCCTGCCCACCCCACCCCACCCCACCCCCAAGCCCAGAACGGTTCAGAACGGAGGTGCTACAACGTGACAAGACATGGATCTGTGCAAACCAGACCCAGCCTGACTGGCCATGTCTTGCTGTCTCTCTGGAGAACTGCCCCCTCCTGCCATGGCTAGTTTGCCTGCTATTTAACACCTGACTCCAGCATGCACTCTGTGAGCCTGGAGCAGCCTTGCTTGCTCTGTGGGGATCAGGGGTGGAGGTGAGGAGAGAGGAGGAGGAAGAGGAGGGGAAAGAGGAAAGAGGGTATAGAGGGAGGAGCAGGGAGGGAAGGAAGGAGAGCACAGATGGTCGGCCATCTGGCTACTCAGAAGTGGGCCGGCAGCAGTCGCCACCAGTCCACGCCATGCTGACGTCATTCGTCATTCCCTCAGCTGGGCCAGGCAGGGGTTACAGGGCAGGATGATCCTGAGGCTCCACTGAGATCTGTGGTTGCCAGCTCCCAAGGCTCCATTGAAACCTGTGGTTGCTGGCTCCCCCAGGGTCTGCATTTGGAATGATGCCTGGTAGCACATGATAAGGTATCAACGCTCCAAGGTCATCCCAGAGTTAAGGGTACCAATTGGCATCCCAGGACTCAATGGAGCTATGGTGCACAGCTGGAGGCTGGGCAAGGGAGGACACAAGCTTGTCTGCTTGTATGTGTGCATGCATGCACACACACACACAGGCACATGAACATTCGAGTGGGAGGCCAAGCAGGTATAGAGGGGACAAAGGTTTTCAGCTTCCTCAAGTTCAGTTGATGTCGTTTTCTGTTTATTGCTATGGACACAGATCATATGGGGACATGTGTGTCCAAGGGAGGTCACTGGATTTCACATGGATATCTAATTGTCTGTGCATAGACATGGAATGTGCATGGGTGTGTTAGATCCCAGACTGGGGCTATAGACCTGAGTCCAGGCATGTTATACAGGGTGGGCAATGTAGACCCCAGCCCGGGGGGTACGTTATCCAGGGTAGTGGGTGGAGCTCCTGGTATTAAGCCTCACTACGACCTCTTCTCCTTTCCCCTTCAGGCAGCACACCTACTGTTTGCCTGTGGATATGTGCCCAGAACACTGGCTAGAAACAAGGCTTCCCCAATATACAAATAGTGAAGGCTTCTGTCTGAAGTGTCTGTCAGGACATGAAACCCCACTTGGTCCACTCCCCCAACCACTGTTGGGACAGCCAGGGACGCCTGCCATCTCAAAGTGCTGTACCTTCCTTTGTGACAGTGGCTCTCAACCTATGGGTTGAGACACCTTTGGGGATGGCATATCAGATATCCTGCATAACAGGATTTATATTACAGCTGGGCAGTGGTAGTGCATGCCTTTAATCCCAGCACTTGGGAGGCAGAGGCAGATGGATTTCCAAGTTTGAGGCCAACCTGGTCTACAGAGTGAGTTCTAGGACAACCAGAGAAACTCTGTCTCAAAACATGCTCCCCCCCATAAAAAGGATTTACATTATGATCCATAACAGTAGCAAATTACAGTTATGAAATAGCACCAAAAATGATTGTATGGTTGGGAGTTACCACAACATAAGGAACTGTATTTATTTTAAAGATTTACTTATTTAGTATACAGTGTTCTGCATGTATATATGTATATATCCTACACACCAGAAGAGGGCACCAGATTTCATTATAACTGCTCATGAACCACCATTCAGTTGCTGGGAATTGAACTCAGAACCCCTGAGCCATGTCTCCAGCTTGAGGAAATGCATTAAAGGATCGAAGCATTGGGAAGGTTGAAAACCACTGCTTTTGGGGGAGAGAGAAGGCAGGAATTTGTAAAGCTGAGCACAGGGAGGGGTCACAGGGACAAGGTCAGATCTGTCTGCACAGCTAGCAGGGGCTTGGGAGTGGAGCTCTGTGCTAGTGTCCCAAGGCTGAGTGTGGGCACCATGAGCTTAGCATCCCTAGCTAGCTGTGTGTTTCATTACCCCTTCAGAGGACCCCATTACCTGCACCCTCTCCCCATTCACATGACACTATCTCTTCTCCAGGCAGCTCACTCTGAGTAGCTGGCCTACAGGGTTTAGGGGGCCCTAGCCTGAGTCAGGGATGCTGGGCAGGGCTGAGAATGGTGGCTGCCCTCTATCTTTCCCCAGTCTCCGTTGGAAGTACCTGTGGGCCTCTGGCTAGTAGATTCTACTGCCAAGGTAATGCCCACACTGCAGATGACAAGTTCCCTCTGTCTGGTAGCAGGAGCTGAGATAGCTCAGTAAGGAATGTCTGCCCCCCCCCCCCGCCTCCACCCCAATATGTGGGCCACACTGTCCCTGGACAATGCTAGCCACAGAGCACAGCGGGGGGGGGGGGGGAGCGGGGGGGGGGCTGGGAATGGTTAGCTGTGTGATGTCATGCTGGGTGACGTCATGCTGGGTGGTGTCAGAGGACTTGCCTAGCTAGGACTCTTCTTTCCTGACATGCCAGCAGTTGCTTTGGAGTTGGTCTTCTCCATCTCCCCTCTTCTGTTGCTGAGAGTGAGCCTCTGGAAAGCTGATGGTAACCGGTGTTGAATGGCTGACCTCAGCCAGCCAGTTCTTTTTTTTGGGGGGGGGGTTCAAGACAGGGTTTCTCTGTCTAGCCCTGGCTGTCCTGGAACTCACTCTGTAGACCAGGCTGGCCTGGAACTCAGAAATCTGCCTGCCCCTTCCTCCCAAGTGCTGGGATTAAAGGCGTGCACCACCACACCCAGCCTCAGCCAGCCAGCTCTTGAACAAGAACCCTGCTGTAGTGGCAGGCTGTCTTAAGAATTTCATGAGTAAAGAAAGCAACTTTAAAAAAAAAAAAATTTTTTTTTTTTTTAGCCCTGGCTGTTCTGGAACTCACTCTGTAGACCAGACTGGCCTCAAACTCAGAAATCCACCTGCCTCTGCCTCCCAAGTACTGGGATTAAAGGCGTGTACCACTACTGACCGGCTTAAAAAATTTTTTTTTAAGATTTATTTATTCATATGTGTATTATATTTTATATATGTGAGTACACTGTAGCTGTCCTCAGACACACCAGAAGAGGGCATCTGATCCCATTACAGATAGTTATGGGCCACTATGTGGTTGCTGGGAAATGAACTCAGGAGCTCTGGAAGAGCAGCCAGTGCTTGTTAGTGCTAAGCCATCTCTCCAGCCCCCAAGGCAACTCTTTTTTTTTTTTTTTTTAAGATTTATTTTATTTATTATATGTAAGTACACTGTAGCTGTCTTCAGGCATTCCAGAAGAGGGTGCCAGATCTCATTAAGGATGGTTGTGAGCCACCATGTGGTTGCTGGGATTTGAACTCATCACCTTCGGAAGAGCAGTCGGGTGCTCTTACCCGCTGAGCCATCTCACCAGCCCGGCAACTCTTACAAACATTGAACTGGGGCTGGCTTACAGTTTCAGAGGCTCAGTGCATGATCATCATGGTGGGAAACATGATATCATGCAGCCAGACTTGGCGAGGGAGGAGCCAAGAGTCCTCCATCTTGATCTCCAGGCATCCAGGAGGAGGCTCTGGTTCCTGGGCAGAGCTTGAGCATAGGAGACCTCAAAGCCTGCCTATACAGTGTCACACTCCAACAAGGCCACACTTGCTCCAATAAGGCCACACCTTCTAATGGTGGCACTCCCTATAGCCAAGCATTTAAACACAGGAATCTATGGGGGCCATTCCTAGTCAGACTTCCACACAGGCCTACGTTTGCCTGCGCTGGGGTCACTCAACCCACACATCTCTGGTGCATAGAGCTAGCTGCCAGAGAGAACCTCACCTGGACAGAGGCCACCACATGTGGCTTGAGCTTCAAAAGCCAATGTCCCAAGAGGTAGGCGAGCTATGTCATCTCTGCAAGGTAGATCTAGGAGTGACAGGGCACCTCTCTGATGTGGTCTCAGTCCTCTTCTGTCATCTCCGCCTGCTGGACTTCTGTCCTGGTGGGGTTGAAGAGACCACTTGCAAAGCGAGGTCCAAGTAGACTTGGAATAATGGTCTGTGAGGTGTGCCTGAGGACACCGTTGGGACATTGGACCTGATAAAGAAATGGCAGGGTGCAATGCCTAGCATAACGGCAATTTGCACACACACACACACACACACACACACACACACGCTTAATTTTAATATGTCCTAAGCAGCTCAATGCAATGGCTAGCCACTTCCAAACCTCCCCACGGCTAACACACTCTCCCCTCTGATATTCCTGAATTATTTATTACTATAATTTATATTTCATCTCTGCTACTCCAGACACAGTCAGGGGAGTGGCCCCTGGGGCCACACTTCCCCGATTCTCACATAGCTGGTTCTCTGACGTCCACAGTTCTCATGCTCGCATCCTGTCCCTTTCCTGGCATGGCAATTCTAAAAACTCTTCCTTTCCTGCTCCTTTGCCCAGGAAATCTAAAGTCTCATCTCTGTCTCCCTGACCAGCTATTGGCTGCTGGCAACTTTAACCAATCAAAGCCAACGGGAGGGGGCGGGGGGGCGGGGGCAGGGACCCTCAGTGTCTTATAGGCAGACATGCCAGGTCCCGTATAATTTAGGGAGTGAAATGAACACAAATTGCATTAGAACCAATCCACAACAGCCTAGAGGGGTGGCGCCTTAGCATCTGTGCTGGGCCCTGTGTTTTAATGAGCCTGCTACTGTTTTTTAAACTGTTGGAAGGCAGAGGCAGGCAGATCTCTGTGAGTTGGAGACCAGCCTTTTCTACACAGTGAGTTCCAGGCCAGCTGAGGCTACAAAGAGAGACCCCCATCTCATAAAACAAAGAAGCAGGTTGGACACCCAGTGAGAATTATGCTGGAGTGTGACTGTGATGGTTTGAATGAGAATGGCTCATAGGTTTGAATACTTGGTCTCCAGTTGGTGGAACTGTTTGGGAAGGATTAGGAGGCGGGGCCTTGGTGGAGGAGGTGTGTCCCTGGAGGTGTTTTTGGAAATTTCAAAAGCCCAAGCCATTCCTAGTTTTCTCTCATTCTCTCTCTCTCTCTCTCTCTCTCTCTCTCTCTCTCTCTCTCTCTCTCTCTCTCCCTCTCTCTCTCTCTTGCCCTCCCTCTTTCCCTCTCTCCCTCCTTCTCTCCCTCCCTCCCTGTGGTTGTTGTCTCAGAATGTAAGTTCTCAGCTACTGCTCTAGCACCATGCCTGCCTGATGTCATCCTCCTTGTAATGATGATTTTGGATTCTAACCTTCTGGAACTGTGAGCATTCTTTTATTGCTTATTGTTTTTTGGGGTTTTTTTTTTTTTTGGTTTTTGTTTTTCTGGTTTCTTTTTTGCTTTTTGAAACTTTGAGTCAAAACCTCCCTATTCTGTAGCTCCAACTGTCCTTGAAATTACTGTGTAGACTCATGGAGATCCATCTGCCTCTACCTCCCGAGTGCTAATATTAAAGACAAGCACCACCTCACCTGGCAAATGCTTTCTTGGATAAATTGCCTTGGTCATGGAGTTGTGTTATGGCAATAGAGAAGAAGTTAAACAGAGGCCAGGGATGGGCTATCTTTGTTGCTCTGTAATTTTCACTACATGGATATACCACAGTGTACCTGTGACCAGACATGGCGACCTTTCCCAGCATTCCCTTGTTAAAATTTTAATGGATGCCACTTTGTTCTAAATAACACGATCTGGGGTTGGAGAGACAGCTCAGTGGTTCAGGGTGCCTACTGCTCTCCCAGAGGTCCCCAAAAAACCACATGGTGGCTAACAACCATCTATAATGAGATCTAATGTTCCCTCTGGCATGCAGGCATATATGCATGCAGACAGAGCACTCATATACATTAAATGAATGAATGAATGAACGAATAGTATGATCTGACATAGCATTCATGAGCTGGGTGGTTAAAATTTGTCTAGCACACATTAAAAGAAATACACAATTATTAAACAATGCAAATGTGTGACAAGACCAGTTCCGGTCCTCTGACCCCTACACAAGGCTCACTTTGCCCTCTATCCCAACCCTGTGATGATCAGATGAGAAAGTCAGAATGTTGCTTAAAGTTGCCCATGGGCAGAGAGGACCAGACTGTCTTCCTGTCCCTCCTTGGCTTCGAGAGGCCCCCCGCCCTTGCCTGGCCCAGCCCCAACCACTGGAAGAGACACTGGGCTCAATTCATCCAGTCTTCAAAGCACTTCTGTGTGCAGCGGGGCCACAGAGCCTCAGCCAAGACCTTGACAGGAACACACTGGGCCCTTGTGAAGGCCACTGCTGCTAGGGCCAAGGTGGCCATCTGCCAGGGAAGAAGGCTCAGTTTGGCTGCAGAATATGGCATGGGGGCTGCTTCACTCCTGGCAGTAAAGGCTACTTAGTGGGAGGAGACCTCACATCAGGACCTCAGTGAAGGAGGAGGCTGCCAAGATACCATCCATCACCATGGTCAGTCTCTCAGACACTACACACTACAGCTGATTTTCCTTTCTTCTTGGGCCCTCTGTGGCTTCTTCCCACCTAGCCTTTGGCTGTTGCCTGGCCCCTCAAGACCTATTTTAGCTTCTAGTGAGCCCATGTTCACGCCCACATCACTGCGCAGAGAAGAGAAAGCTCTGTCCGATAAAACTGATGTCCTTCTAAAAATAGGAAGCTTTAACCCAGTCAAACACACAGACCGAGTGCATCAAGAACATGAAGGTAGAAAGCAGGATGACGTGTCTACAAGCCAAGGGATACTTAACACGGCCAGCGCTCTCCAGAAGTCAGGGAAGAGGACCAGAGAACATTCATACCAGGAGTTCACCCTGCTGACCCCCTGACCACAGATGCCTGGCTCCAGAGCTGTGAAAGTAAATTCACCCAGTTTAACCCACCCAGCCTGTGGGACTTTATGATGGTGGTCAGAGGAAACAAACACACCCAACTTCCAAGACTTAGGGGCACTTACAGAAAAGGCAGTCTAGCACTGTGGTCTCTGTGTCTGTCACAGAGTGTCACATCATCAAGGGGTGCTCACTGGCTTCTAGTTGCAGGGTTGCCAATCAGTGGCTTAAACAGAGAGAAACTCAGCTAAAAACCCATATGCTCTGGGCTGGAGAGATGGCTCAGTGGTTAAGAGCACTGACTCCTCTTCCAGAGGTCCTGAGTTCAATTCTGAGCCACCTCATGGTGGCTCACAATCATCTGTGATGGGATCTGACACCCTCTTCTGGTGTGCATGAAGACAGCTACAGTGTACTCATATACATAAAAATAAATAATTCTTTAGAAAAAACCCATATGCTCATATTAATAGGAATGGGAAAATCAGATGACAAACTACAGTGTTTATTTTTTTAAATTTATTTTATTTATTATATGTAAGTACACTTCAGACACTCCAGAAGAGGGAGCCAGATCTCGTTACGGATGGTTGTGAGCCACCATGTGGTTGCTGGGATTTGAACTTATCACCTTCGGAAGAGCAGTCGGGTTCTCTTACCCGCTGAGCCATCTCACCAGCCCTACAGTGTTTTTTTTATGGAAAATATATTCAGCAAACTTCCATAGCTCTATAAAGAAGATCTACAAAGATCTCCTGGGCCGGGCGTGGTGGCGCACGCCTTTAATCCCAGCACTCGGGAGGCAGAGGCAGGTAGATTGCTGAGTTTAAGGCCAGCCTGGTCTACAAAGTGAGTTCCAGGACAGCCACAGAGAAACCCTGTCTCGAAAAACCAAAATAAATAAATAAATAAATAAATAAAGATCTCCTGGATGGTACCTCACTCATGATGAGGTGGTCTTGTTTCCTAATGACTATGAAAGAGACATGAAGGACATTTGAAGGACATTGTCTTAGTCAGGGTTTGTATTCCTGCACAAACATCATGACCAAGAAGCAAGTTGGGGAGGAAAGGGTTTATTCAGCTTACACTTCCACATTGCTGTTCATCACCAAAGGAAGTCAGGACTGGAACTCAAGCAGGTCAGGAAGCAGGAGCTGATGCAGAAGCCATGGAGGGATGTTCTTTACTGGCTTGCTCCCCCTGGCTTGCTCAGCCTGCTCTCTTATAGAACCCAAGACTGCCAGCCCAGGGATGGTCCTACCCACAAGGGGTCCTCCCTTCTTGATCACCAACTGAGAAAATGCCCCATGGCTGGATCTCATGGAGGCATTTTCCCAACTGAAGCTCCTTTCTCAGTGATAACTCCAGTCTGTGTCAAGTTGACACACCAAACCAGCCAGTATAGATACTCTCTGTCCCTATCAGATAGAAGTCCCAGCTAATGCAGTGTGACCAGTGAGAAGACACCCAACAACTGACAAAAGCCACAGTTAAAGAAGGGTTTGTTCTGGCTCAGAGTTGAGAGTGCAGTGGGAAGGCATAATGGACAGGAATGTCTGGGGGTGGTCACATTGTAGCCACAGTCAGAGACAGAGAGGTAAATGTCAGTGTAGGGCCTGATCTCCTTGTAGTCCATCCAGGAACCCAGCCAGGGAATGGTACCACCTACATTCCATTCTCAGTTAACCTAATCTAAAAACTCCCTTATGGGCATGCCCAGAGGTGTGTCTCCTAGGTGATTCTAGAGCCTGTCAAGTTGTCCATCAACACTCACCATCTGTCTTAGCAAAAGAACGTTGACTGTGAAGAGATGCCGTGACTGTAGCAATTCAGAGGGAAAAAAATTAATTGAGGCTGACTTAACAGTTCAGGGGTTTAGTCCATTATCATCATGGCAGAAAGCATGGTGGCACACAGGCATACATGCTGATGGAGGGGAGCTTAGAGTTCTACATCTGGATCAGCAGGAAGCAGGAAGAGAATGCCACACTGGGCCAGGGCTGAGCATCTGAGACCTCAAAGCCCACCCCCTAGTGACACACTTCCTCCAACAAAGCCACATCCACTCCAACAAGGCCACACCTCCTGATAGTGCCACAATTTATGGGTCTTTGTGGGGTTTTTTTTGTTGTTGTTGTTGTTGTTTTGTTTTGTTTTGATTTTTCAAGACAGGGTTTCTCTGTATAGTCCTGGCTGCCCTGGAACTCACTTTGTAGACCAGGCTGGCCTTGAACTCAGAAATCCGCCTGCCTCTGCCTCCCGAGTGCTGGGATTAAAGGTGTGCGCCACCACACCCGGCTTACTCCAGACCCTTCTAAGCTCCCCGGCCACCCATGGGTCACAGCACACAGTCAGCCCCTTAGCCAGGTATCTATCACATTTGACAGAATGTGAGAATGCTGGAGCCCATAGAGCACCACTCCATTTTGGCTGTGTGTCCCTGAGGCAAGTGCTTGCTCACTCTGTGCTTCTGTATTTCCTGGTCCATGAAGTGGGGTCTGTGAGAGCCCTTGGCTCTGAGGGTTGTTTGAGCCCTAAGAACCCAGCCTTCTATTTGACAGTTAAGGAGCTCGCTGTAGCCAAGTCCCTTTACCCAATACTGAAATGACATGTGGTTGTTGGTGTCCTAGACCCAGGTCACTCTTGGCCTTGGGCCTGCAGCCTCATCTCTCACACTTGTCCTGTCTATCTATGTCTTCTTGCGTAGCAATTATGGGAGGTTTTCAGCTAGCTGCAGGCAAAGGCATTTCCGGCTGAGTGGACTGAACATGTCTGCTCCCTGCCATCAGGAAAGAAACTGGCTCTCCCCTGCAAGCACTGGAGAGGCCCAGGAGGCTGCCTCTCAGGAGGGGGAACCAGCTGACTCCAAAGGCAAAGGCAGGTCACCTCCCCACAGGCACAGAGGACACATCCCAGTGTCTTGTCACAGTGCTAGGGGGCCCATTAATTACAGGGCCATTAAGCACCCGCTCCTTGTAGACTCCCATCGCTGCAGCTGTCTGAGGCCCAGCACCAGGGTGGGGGAACCCTGTGTGTCCTTGTCATTAGGCGCTGCAGCCAGCTACCAGGTTATAGAGACATTTAATTTCATCGTGGCCATCCATCCGTGTTCCCTTCTAAATCATGTTAATGGAGGATTAAAAATATGTAAGCTTAAATTAGTGGGACTCTTATCGCCTTCATAAATATCTTAAATCAATAGTCAGGCTTAATTGTAGTTGGGCACCAGGAGTGAGCTGGGGGAGGGGCAGGAGAGGGTGAGGCTACCCACCAGCCAGCCGCTCTTCCCTTGTGGTCCAGGTCTGGCCTGGTTCCCTAGGTGCATCCCCATAGCAACAGACATTACTGACACATATTCCGCGTCCGGCACAGTTCTGGGTGCTTGGTATACATGATCTCACTTAACTTTCACAAATCCTGTGATGTAGTTGTGAGAGCCACTTTATAAATGATGCTTGGGGCTCGGGAGAGATGGCCGGGTCAGGAAAGTGTCACACAAACAGGAGGAACCAAGTGTGATACCTCAGACCCTGGGTAAGAAGGTCAAGGTCCCAGCACTGGGGAGGCAGAGATTGATAGATCCCTAAGGGCCAGCCAGCCTAGCCTAATTGGGGAGCCCCAGGTCCCCGTGAGAGACCCTATCTCTCAAAAAGCAAGATACAAGAGCAGTGGTGTCCAGAGAGATGGCTCAGTGGTTAGGAACATTTATTGTTCTTCCAGAGGACGTGGGTTCAGTTCCCAGCTCCCACAAGGCAGCTTACAATTGGCTGTAATTCCGGTCCCCGGGGACACCTATTGTCCTCTTTTGGCCTCTGTGGCCTCAGTATTCATGTGGTGTACATACAAGCAAGCAAAACACCCATACACAGAAAGTATTAAAAGAATTTTTAAGCTGTTCCTACCCCAGGACCTTTGCTCTCACTGTATGAGGATTCCTGCCTGCTGGACCCCTCAATTTCCTCTTTCTCTCTCCCTCTCCCTCCCCCTCCCCCTTCCTCTCCCTCTTTCCCATCTCTAAGGTTCTACTATATAGCCCAGGCTGGCCTGGAACTCACTATGGATAGCACAGGTTAGCCTCAAACTCAAAAAGTGCTAGGATTAAAGGTAGCCTTGGGGTAGCCACACCCTCTCCGAAGCCACTGCCTTTCCCCATCAATATCTGGAATCATCCTTAATAAAGGGTTAAGATCTGTGAGGGAATATTCCTCAAATTGTCACAGAATCCTACTTTAAAAGAGAAACCTGAGTGAGGTGTCTGCCCAAGCAACTCCAGTTGGGAAGAGTTCAATTCAGGACCTTGCTGCAGAAGCTGCAATCCCAGAGGGCTCCGTGGAGGAGAAGCCATGATCTCCTCAGGCTCACCTCTTTGGGGCTCCAAATGATGCCTTTATTCCCAAGCTCTCCTGAGAGCCCCAGTCCCCCTTCTCCAAGCCCAAGCTGTGTCTCCAAACTCATGGTCCCTGCCCAGTGCAGACTAGAACAATCTCTTCAAGAATGTCACGGTCAAGGTCAGGGCCTCTAGCCTGGGGAAGGTAAGAGTCTGGGCCAAGCCATCTGTCTGAGAACAATTAGCAAGAACTGAGCCAGCTCATCGGGCTCAGGTCACAGGGGGATGGAGCTGTGCGGGTGAGAAGTCCCAGAAGGTTCCTGGTTGAATAAACCTTCCTGTGTGGGGGCCAAGAAAAACCTGCCGAGTGGGAGCAGGATCCCGGAGCAGGAGGAAGCTTGCCCAGAGGCTCCACCAGGCAGGCAGGCAGGCCTGGCAAAAACGGGGTGGGGGTGGGGGTTCTGACGCAGGCAGGCGGGCGGGCAAGCCTCACAAAGCGGTCTCAGCTGCCGAAGCGTGGGACCATCTGGTGAGGGCTGGCGGCGGAGCAGCGTGTTTGCGCAGTGTTGGGCTTCCTTTCTACAAACACGCCACACACTGTGAGGGGGTGGCTGGCGGCCACCTGGGGGAGGGGAGTTGGTGGGCGAGGGCCCGTCCCAAGCTGGGGAGAAAAGAGGCCCCATGGGGTGGGGACCTCTTTTTTTTGTTGTTTTGTTTTGTTTTGTTTTTTTCGAGACAGGGTTTCTCTGTCTAGCCCTGGCTGACCTGGAGCTCACTTTGTAGACCAGGCTGACCTCGAACTCAGAAATCTACCTGCCTCTGCCTCTCGCCGAGTGCTGGAATTAAAGGCTTACGCCACCACGCCCGCCCAGCGGTGGGGACCTCTTTAAACAGACATCATCTCCTGCCAGGCTTTGCTGTGAGCCTCCTGCTCTTTGATCCCTGCCCCTGTGCTTCGGAGTCCTCTCTCCCCTTCAAGGGAGCAGTAGCTTTCTGGCCAACCTTGACTATTTATCCACATAAGGTTCAGCTCTCGGACTCGTTTTTCTTTGTGTTAATTTGAATAAGTTGCATGTGTACTTTGTGACTTTTAGAAAAGGAACGATCGAGAAGGTCTGGGCAGCAGCCCAGCAGGCCAGGGCCAAGGTCAGCTGGAGCTGGGCGGAAGTGGCTGCCCTTGCAGCCAGGTGATGGCTTTGTGCCCGTTTTTTCAGCTCACTGGTTCGACACCCCAAGGGAGAGCTACCCTCTACCCCACTGGCTCCCGTCAGCCTCAGGTATTCTAAGGATGTGGAACTCCTGGTGCAAAATTGGGACAGTCCCAGGCATGCATTGGTAGACCTGTCCGGTGGCTCTATTTGAGATAGAAAGGATAAATACGATTCATATCAGACTCCCAGCATCCCACAAGAGTGACTGGTGACAGACAGGTGGGAACAGGTATGGCTGGATCAAGCTGCATGGTGAGATCATGGCTTATCCTGGGGAAGACCATCTTCACCCTCAGAGTCGGGGAAGTAGCACAGTTCAAGGCCAGGCAGGGACATCCCACACCCTGTTGGGACAGAGCTGACAGAGTAACCCGTGGCCCAGGACAAGGGATGTACCTCAGCCTTCCTACAGGGGCAGCAGGTCTCGGGTACCACCTGGATGTGAAATCTTAAGCCAGGACCCTCTGCTGACAGCCAAAAACTCACATGGCAAATGCCATTCCCCATCAGAGAGCCAGGATGAGGACCAGCAAAGAGGCCAGCCTCTGGGGAAGTCCGTATTCATGCAAAGCTGGTAGAGGCCAGAAGAGGGCATCCGATCCCCTGGAACTGGAGTTACAGATGGTTGTGAGCCATCATGTGGGTTGCTGAGAACCGAATCTGGATCCTTTGCAAGAGCAAGTGCTTTTAACTTGTGAGGCATCTCACTGGCCCACGGGTAGCTAGCTATTTTGGAGTTTCTAAGCATAGTATGATAGCAGTCAACTGGAGAGGATAGGAAGTTCAAGGCTAGCCTGGTCTACATAGCGAGATACAACTCTCGAAACAACTCTGTCCAGAACAAAGCTCTGCTCAGATCTGCCATCTCCCTGAGTAGAGTGGACACCTCACTCACCCTGCCCACATCTGTTAGTGCCAAGGGCTGGTGAAGCCAAGCACGGTCTGGTATCTGTCTTACTCCTCCGTAACTCAGACACCACTCACAGGCAGTGCTGGGCCAGAATCTGAGCCCCAGGGCTTGGTTTCCTCATCAGTAAGATAAAGGCCCTCTCCAGACTGTCACAGCTTCCAAGGTGTCTGCGAGAACATCAGGCACCTTCCCAAGATAGATTAGAACAGCGGGGCGGCAGGCAGAGGGAGAGGCCAGAGCAAACAGAGTCAGATATCCGACCCTGTGGACCCAGGGACATTGATTTCTTCTCCTGCGACCCTGGGTGACCAGAAGTACAGTGACCTGCCAGCTGCCAACTCGAGACTAAGATCTGGCCTCTCAGACTCTCCTTGGGGATCAGTCATAGAGGCCCAGAGTGTCCGTGTGGCTGGATTTGGTCACCTGGATCCTCTTGGTCTCAGAGTCTGCTCTGGAGGTCAAACCCATAGAAGTGCCACCAGGGTCCCCAGGCAAATAGAAGCAGGTCTTCACCGTGACCCAGAGTATCAGTGTAAACTGTCTGGTGAGGCCACATCTCAGGCAGAAAAAGACATCCTAACAACTTGATGTCATCGCCCAGAACTGGTCAGGAGCCATCTTTCCTTTAGCCTATGTGGGCTGTGGCAGCCTGGGCCTATATAGTGAGCCCTTGGCATGCCACTGGCATCCACTGGAGGGATGTTCCTGCGATTGCCCCAGTATCACCTAGTGTTGGGTTCCATGGTTACAGCATCAGCTGGTGCTTCCAAGGTATAGAGCCTTAAGGATTACGACTATGCGTTCCTGGCTTCTGTATTCTCCTGGAGACCCAGAGGGGACACTACAAGTTGAGATGACATGGAATCCTGTAACATGTCTTCTCATAGCCTCCAGGACCTGGAAACATGTTGGTGTGAGATTTTTTTCCGTCTGCTCTCAGAGCCTAACAGGTAGGGAGCAGTAATGTTTGTTGAGTGAATAATTGATTGTAAATTCTTTCTTGACTCCTTAGGCTAGTAGATGGTGAGAATGAGATAAAGCATGTGATTCCTGATGACAAGGAGGGACACAGAAATAGCGAGGACATGTCCAGCATCTCTGCCAGCTAGCACCGGGCCAAGTGAGGACTTAGTGCCATTTTGTCTGGACTTATGGCATCTGGTGGCAACAAATCATAGGAGGGCCGGGAGGTAACAAGAGGCTTTGATGACAGTGATGAATGATATTGGCAGGCATCAAGGGTGATTGTCACCAGGGGTGGCCCAGGGTCAGAACATGGTGGCTCATGCCTGTAATCCCAGCACTGGAGGAATTGAGGCCAAAGGATCATTGATTCAATGTCATCTTCGGCTACGTAGTGAGTTCAAGGCCAGCCTGGGCTATATGACCTTCTCCCCACCTCCTTTGGGTTTTTGAGACAGGGTTTCTCTGTGTAGCCCTGGCTGTCCTGTAACTCCCTCTGTAGACCAGGCTGGTCTCAAGCTCAGAGACCCACCAGCCTCTGCCTCTCCAGTGCTGAGATTAAAGGCGTGTGCCACCACCACCACCACCCAATGCTATACGTGCCTGACTTAAAAATAATAACAGCTGGGCGGTGGTGGCACATGCCTTTAATCCCAGCACTGGCAGGCAGATTTCTGAGTTCGAGACCAAACTAGTCTATAAAGTGAGTTCTAGGACAGCCAGGGATATACAGAGAAATGATAACAACAACAACAACAACAACAACAACAAAGATCTGGGGAGGGATGAAATGATGGTGTGCCCAGCTTTGGGAAAGGAGAAGGGTGGAGGGGAGGAGGGGGAGGGGGAGGACAGAGGGAAGCAGAGCTGAATCCAGTAGTTGAGGAAGCGTAGACACAATCTTCCAGGTACTTCTAGAAGAAGCCAGCTCTGTCCTTGAATTGGCCCCCACAGGACCTCCACGAGGCCTCAGGTCTCTGGGACTGTAAAGTCACCGTTCTGAGCCCTTGAGCTATGGTGGTCATTCTGAAGCCTACAGAGTCGACGGTGGCAGGTGGGAGCAAAGCTATCTGCAGAAAGCCCTGAGTGGCCCCAGAGGGGCAGAGCCTCCAACCTCAGTCCTGGAGGGTGGGTACCAGGGACAAGGATGCTAGCCTATCCTGTACCCAAAATCCACTCCACCAGAGGCCAGGGTGGAGCCTCAGACACATCCCTGTCACCACCTCAGGGGACACAGAGTAGGCACAATGAGGGATGAGTATCAGCTCCTGTAGGAGGGATTCAAGGCTGAGACTGGACCCTGGCTGCCCTCTGGGCTCTGGGTGTTTTCCAAAGGAGCCCTGTCCTTGCTCTTGAACACTGTTGCTAATTCAAAGCTGTGGGACAGGTTAGGAAGGTGATGCTGCCCTGCAGTCAGTGAGCTGGGGTGGGGGGTTCCCCTGGCCAGCTGGGCCTGCCCCTGTCCCCATGACCAGAAGGCACCAAAGGAGAGGTGCTGTAGGCAGGCTCTGCCTAATGGGCCTCCTGTGAGCCATAGAGTCCCACACACAGGTAGTGGGTTCCTCAGGGTTGAAGGAAAGGATGAGGAGATGTCCCTAAGACAGAGTCACACAGGGCTCCAATCCCTGTCAGCAGACACCAGGATCTCTCCTTCCACCACTAGAGGCTGAGGCAGCCATTGGGTTCCTGGGCTTTACTTTGGCTCTTCCCAATCTTCTCCATCAGCTACTACGGTCTAGCCCATGCTAATCCCACTGTGGAAGATTCTGTTCTGGCTGGGCGTGGTGGCACACGCCTTTAATCCCAGCACTCGGGGGGGCAGAGGCAGGCGGATTTCTGAGTTCGAGGCCAGCCTGGTCTACAAAGTGAGTTCCAGGACAGCCAGGGCTATACAGAGAAACCCTGTCTTGAAAAACCAAAAAAAAAAAAAAAAAAAAAAAAAAAAAAGATTCTGTTCTGCCGGGCAGTGGGGGTGCATGCCTTTAATCCCAGCACTTGGGAGGCAGAGGCAGGCATATCTCTCTGAGTTCGAGGCCAGCCTAGTCTACAAAGTGAGTTCCAGGACAGCCAGGGCTACAGAAACCCTGTCTCAAAAACAAACAAAATAAAAGAAGATTCTGTTCCTTGTTTTCCTGGTTGTCTTGTTTCTGTCTGTTATAATAAAACCCCATCTACTGAGTGACATTTCCCCAAGTCTAGAGCATGAACTCCTGGGATCAAGGTGTGGTACAAGGAATTCTCTTCCTTCCTTCCTTCCTTCCTTCCTTCCTTCCTTCCTTCCTTCCTTCCTTCCTTCCTTTCTTCCTTGCTTTGTTTTTGTTGTTGTTGTTGGTTTTGGAGGGTTTTTGGGGATTAAAGGCATGTACCACAATTGCCAAGCTTCTTCTTCTTCTTCTTCTTCTTCTTCTTCTTCTTCTTCTTCTTCTTCTTCTTCTTCTTCTTCTTCTTCTTCTTCTTCTTCTTCTTCCTCTTCTTCTCCTTCTTCTCCTCCTTCTCCTCTCCTCCTTCTAATTTTTCCTCCCCTCCCTCCTCCTTTTCTTCCTCCCCCTCTCCCTCCTCCCCCTCCCCCCTCCTCCTCCTTATTATTATTATTTTAAGACAGTCTCACCAGCCCTGACAGATCTGGAACTCTTGATGTAGACCAGACTCAAAATCCCAGAGATCCACTCGCCGCTGCCTCCTGATCTCCAGAATTAAGGGGAATTTATTTGGTGAGGGGCCTCTTCCTGACTTGGGGATGGCTCCCCTCCATTTGTGTTTCCTGGAGAGTGAGGGGGCTCTGGTCTCTTTCTCTTCCTGGGCTTGGGGGGGGGGGGGCATGGCCCCTTCATGTGACTTGCTGGCTTGTACAGTTCTAGAACTAGCCCCTAGTGCTCCATACCGGCTTCTTTGCTTTGTACCTTGGAACTTCCGGCCTGGTAAGTGACTTCAGGACACATCCTAAGAGTCAGCCATATGCTCTGCCAAAGCCTAGAAGCAGGCTTTGGGCTTAGGTTCAAATCCCAGTTTAGCGGCATTCACAAGGTAACAGATACATCAGTCATCACTGCGGATGGCCATCTCGGATGCTCCCACCCCGTGGAGCCTCACAGACTCCCTAATTATATCTGACTAGGAACACCAAACAGAAGCTTCCAGCTAAGTCGCCCACAGCCACAAGTTGATACAGAATTCACTGCCGCAGAAAGAACTGTAGGCCAGGAGACGCCCAGGTGAGGTTGTGGTTCTGGGATTCAGACGCTCCAGGCCGTGCCACATGGGTTACAAGCCACCAAGTCCTACCAGTCCCAGGAGCCATTGGAGCTGTGCAGACAGTCTTCAGGCTCCTGTTAGTGCGGCCACACCTCCTCTCCCTCCATCTCACCACCCTGAGCCTGTGCCTGCTCAAACAGTCTTCACGGAGAGCTTGCCTCGCTGCGACCCACCTCCCTCCAGGACTGTCAATCAAGGGCCACCCTCCAATCAGAGATGTGCACAAGCCAGCCACACTGTCCTATGCCAGACTTTGTTTTTTGTTTGTTTGTTTGGTTGGTTGGTTTTGTTTTTTTTGTTTGTTTGTTTTGTTTTGTTTTGTTTTTCGAGACAGGGTTTCTCTGTGTAGCCCTGGCTGTCCTGGAACTCACTCTGTAGACCAGGCTGGCTTTAAACTCAGAAATCCGCCTGCCTCTGCCTCCCGAGTGCTGGGATGAAAGGCGTGCGCCACCATGCCCAGCTCAGACTTTGAACATTAAAGGGAATGAAGAAACAGATAGGAGATGCTGCACAGGGTTTGGTACCTTTGTATGTCCTATACCCGCTTCCCAAATCTTATCTATTTATGTATTTTTAAATTATTATTATATTTTTATTTTTCACGACATTATTGGTTCAGTGCGCACGCACACACACATGCATGTAGAGGTCAAAGAGCAAAGAGGGGATCGGCCTCTCTGGCCACGTGGGTCCCAGAATTCAGGTTGTCAGGTTTGGTGGCAGGAAGGCCTCCCCCATGAGCCTGCTTGCCACCCCACCCCACCCCCATCTTGTGTTTTGGACCCAGTTTCTTTACCTCTCAGTTTGCCACCTCTAATTGGCACGAGCAGTTTCTGACAGTTTTCTTTTGTTTGTTTTTTTAAATTACAAGGCTATCTCAAACTCCTTTTTTTTTTCTTATTTATTTTATTTATGAATACACTGTAGCTGTCAGACACACCAGAAGAGGGCATCGGATCCCATTCCAGATGGTTGTGCGCCACCATGTGGGTTGCTGGGGATTGAACTCAGAGCCTCTAGAAGAGCAGTCAGTGCTCTTAACTGCTGAGCCAGCCGTCTCTCCAGCCCTTCTGACAGGTTTTGTGTTGTAATCCCACAGATTGATTTGTACTAGGCATACATTTGGTGCTCATTATATAGATGTTGATGGGCAGTAGAGATGAGGGGCTGAGGGGGGAATCAGGCACTGAGCACAAGGTCAGGCTGTGGGCAAGAGCAGATTTCTAGAGTTCTGCAAGACAGAACTAGAAAGCGTGGCGCCCTATGGAGCATCTGGAAGCCTTGGTGGTGGACCGTCTTCCTCACACGTAACCGTTGGGCGCCGGCTGCAGAGAAATGCTCTTTTCCCCTTAGTTTTTGTTGGTACCATTACTGCTGATCGCTGTATAGACTGCTGTGCCCACCTCTGCGACAGTGGCCCTTTCCAAAATCCTGTAGGCTGCAAATTGGGGACTTTGATTTTAATTCCTTCCATACTGGACCTCAGTTTCCATACAGTAAATGAAGAGGATCCATAGGTCTGGTGTGTACCCGGGCTCTGGGGAGTGTATAGTATAAGTGTGTGTAAGTAGGTCTGGGTGTGTGCATGGGTCTGTGTATGTTTGTCCATCTTAGTGTATGCATGGGTCTATGTGTGTGCACAAGTCTGTGTGTGCCCAGGTCTAGAGTGGGTACACAGGTTTATATGGAAGCTGTTTGCCGTGAAAGAGTATCTTGGCAGTAGGGGCCAAAGAATGCCACAAAAATCAGACCACCCTACAGACCTCATTCGAGAGATTTATTGGGGAAGGAGGGATGCAAAATGGCTGCCGCTGGGCTGGTGAGATGGCTCAGCGGGTAAGAGCACCAACTGCTCTTCTGAAGGTCCCGAGTTCAAATCCCAGCAACCACATGGTGGCTCACAACCATCCGTAACAAAATCTGATGTCCTCTTCTGGAGTGTCTGAAAACAGCTACAGTGTACTTACAAATAATAAATAAATAAATCTTTAAAAAAAAAATGGCTGCCGCTTAGCAGGGACAGAAACAGAAGTGGCAGGCCAGTCCTTGATGGCAGGCTTTATAGGGGATATGAACATGTACGTATGGGAAATACAGCATGGGTTGCTGTGTGCACAGGTCTGAGTGTGTGCACAGGTCTGGGGTGTGTGCACAGGTCTGAGTGTGTGCACAGGTCTGGGTGTGTACACAGGTCTGGGTGTGTGCACAGGTCTGTATTTGTGTACAGGTCTGGGTGTATGCACAGGTCTGTATTTGTGCACAATTTTGAGTGTGTGCACAGGCCTGAATGTGTACAGATTTGGGTGTGCACACAGTTCTGAGTGTGTGCACAGGTCTGGAGTATATGCACAGGCCTCAGTGTGTATACAGGTCTGGGTGTGTACATAGGTCTGAGTGTGTGCACAGGTCTGGAGTATATGCACAGGCCTCAGTGTGTATACAGGTCTGGGTGTGTGCACAGGTCTGAGTGTTTGCACAGGCCTGGTTGTATGTACAGGTTCCGGTATGTGCACAAGTGTGGAGTGTGTGCATGGGCCTGAGTATATATATAGGTTTGGGTGTGTACACCGGTCTGAGTATGTATATATAGGTCTGGAGTGTATGCACAGGCCTGGTATTTATGGATGTATGTGTGTGTGTGCCCAGGTGTGGATGTGTGTGTGTATCCTATGGTCACATTGGTGAGACCCCTGGACTTCCCCACCCACTGCTTCTCTGCTGGTACACATAGACCAACATGTCCGTTCCTAAGATCTCTCAGGTACGATGAACATACCAGCTTCTGCCTTCTTCCTCGGGAGGCGACTGCTTGGTAAACTCTCAACCCCACTGGCAGGAATGAGGAGCCTTGTCAAATAAGGGACCTTTGTGGGTATGGACAGATCAGTGCTGGAGAAGAGGGGGACAGGTGCATACTGGAAAGGTGCCCTGCCTGTCTACACTCGAGCATGCTTAGAGAGGAAGAATCCATTCGTTTATTCACATCTGAGAGGCCATTGGCTGGGCAATCTCTTGTAAGAAACAACTACAAACTCACATTTATGGGTGTCAGCTGTCTCATTTGCCTCCTGCGATAGATGAGGAAATGGGCAAACAGAAAGGGGCAGCCACCATCCTGAAGACACACAGCAGGCAGCAGGCCTAGCACCAGGCTGGCCAATGCTGAGTTAGATTTCCTGGGGGAGGGAGGCTTAGGCGGAGGACCTCCGTGGGAGAATGTTGTTACATGCTAAGCCCTTGGTTAGACAAGCACTCCTGTGGTCCCCAGCTACCTCCTGGTGGGCAGCCAGCCCTGGGCAGGCAAGGGGCGGAGCTGTGGGTGGGCACCCCCGGCACCCCCCCCCCACTGCCTGTTCATCTAATCTTGCTTGTTCCAGTTCCGTCAAGTAAGTCATTATAATTTTATGCTTTTTAGATGAATATTTTTACGCAAGGGCGCAGTAATTATCTTGGCTGGGAGTTTAATGATTCCAGGCTCTGTTAAAATAAAGTTTCCTCATAAATCAATTCTCTTCTCTTCTCTTCTTCTCCTTCTCCTTCTCCTTCTCCTCCTTCTCCTTCTTCTCTCTCTCTCTCTCTCTCTTTCTCTCTCTCTATCTCTCTCTCTCTCTCTCCCCCTCCCCTTTTTCTGTGTACAGAGTCCCACTCAACTTCTCAGACTGGCTTTGAACTCACTCTGCAGCCAGATGGGCCTTGAACTTGTAATCCTCTTGCCTCAACCACCAAACGTCTGGGATCCCTGTGGTCATTTTGGAAAGGCTGATCCAGCCATCTACATACCTTCTGCCAGAAGCCTCACCAACAGCCCCATGGACAGACCCCCAGTCAGACCACGCTTCCTAGAGCCTGAGCCTCACTCTGTCCACCCTGGGGTCTCTCCAGAATGTGCCCACTCTGTCTTTCAGGCTGAGCCCCCCCCTACACCCCACCCCACCCCCACCCCCACACTGGTCGTTCCAGGGTTGATGTGCTGAGTGGACGGAAGGAACTGGCTGGTGACCCACAGGTCATGGGCGTCAGGTGCTCTAGCCAAGTACATGACTGCCATTTGATAGGAGGATGTTTAATATAGCCGTATTTGCAGCTGGAAGAGTCAGGATTTCTGACTGCATCTGATTTGTAGGAATGGGGGTTTCTGAGGTATAACAGAGGCTGCAGGGGAACTGTAGTTCTTCCGGGATTAGGGTGGGAGCTCTCCAGTGAGCCATAGTCCCCACTACCCCACTGCCACCCCCAGGTCACCCTTGTCATCTGGCCCCAGAAAAGCTGGTTTTGGTGCACAGGTTGTTTTATGTGTGTCTGTGCATGCTTGTAATACAACATTCATATGGCGGTCAGGGAACAACTTGCAGGAGTCTGTTCTCCCCTTTCACTGTGTCGGTCCCGGGGATCAAACTCAGATCCTCAGACTTAGCCCCAAGTCCCTAAAGGGGAGCCATCTCACCAGCCCCAGGTGCTCATAGTTCAGAAACAGATGTCATGCCAATCTCTGCCCCACATGGCAGGCGAGCGCCAGGTGGAACGGCTCCATTCCTCATGGTCATTGAGGCTTCCGGCTGCTGCTGGCCTCTGGCCTCACCAGGCCCCAGGGGTTCACGGCAGCTGGTGCAAAGAAAGGAATATGGAAGGCCAGAAAAATGATTGGCTGTACCATCTAACGTATTTTTTGCTGGCTTTTAAGATGGAGTAATGTTCTGGTTGCTTCTGTGTCCATCCTTCCTCCCTGGGGAACAGCTGTCTCAGGCTCTAGATTGGCCGTGGCTGGGGGTTAAAGGAATTTTAGGGTTAAAGGGCTTTGGTAAGAAATGATGTCCAGCCGTGTGGTATGATTGGAATGTAACAGAGCATACCTTAACTCTGAGTGCTCGCCCTTTGATGTACACCCAGGATAAACAGAGAGCTGCGACCACGTCCTCTACCGCACAGATGTCCATAGCTGATTCATCACAACAGAAAACTAAACACAGGCAAAGGTCCATCAGCGGATGACCAAATAAACACACTGCTGGGTATACTACCGTGGAATACTACTCACCTGCAAAAAAGAATGAAGTAGTAGCCGGGTGTGGTGGCACATGCCTTTAATCCCAGCACTAGGGAGGCAGAGGCAGGCGGATTTCTGAGTTCGAGGCCAGCCTGGTCTACAAAGTGAGTTCCAGGACAGCCAGGGCTATACAGAGAAACCCTGTCTTGAAAAAAAAAAAAAGAAAAAAGAATGAAGGAGTACACTCGTGAAAAAAAATACTATTCATCCATGAGAAAGAATAAAGGAAGAAATCTATAAGGCATTATGTTGCTGAGTGGGGTGATGTACACCCGTGATTGCCACACTCAGGAGGCTGAAGCAGGAGGATTGCCAAGTTGGAGGACAGCCTGGGTGACATAGTGAGCCCCTGACACAAAATACCAAAAATAGGAGCATGCCAAGATGGCTCAGTTAAGAACATTTGTTGCTCTATCAGAGGGCTGTGTTTCTGCTCCCAGCACCTTTAAGTCAGCTTCCAGGGGATCAGGTGCTCTCTTCTGGTCTTCTTGGGCAATGCATGCATGTGGTGCACATACAGACAGGCAAAACACTCATCCACATCAAATAAAAATAAATTTATTTTTATAAAAGAGAAACACTTTTAATCCTAGCACTCTGGAGGCAGAGGCAGGCAGATCTCTGAGTTTAAGGACAGCCTGGTCTACAGAGTGAGTTCTAGGACATCCAGGGCTACACAGAGAAACCCAATCTATAAAATAATAAAAAAAATAAATAAGAATTAACTAATATTTAAAGTAAATACTCAAAATATGTTATTATGCTAAATCGGGAGCTAGTCAGTCCTCCAGTAAACGGGACAGGCTGCTGTGAGCTTTGTGGGCCTGCATTCTTTTAACTGTTCTTTTTTTTTTTTTTTTTTTTTTTTTTTTTTTTTTTTTTTTTGGTTTTTCGAGACAGGGTTTCTCTGTCTAGCCCTGGCTGTCCTGGAACTCACTTTGTAGACCAGGCTGGCCTCGAACTCAGAAATCCGCCTGCCTCTGCCTCCCAAGTGCTGGGATTAACGGCGTGCGCCACCACGCCTGGCTTAACTGTTCTTGTTATGTCAAAGACTCCAGCACCACTAAGAACAGCCCCAAAGAAGGCTGCAGCCATCAGAACACCATGACAGTGTGCTCACCCACTGCAGTGAGGCCAGGAACGTGAGTCACCCTCAAAGAGGAAGGACAAGGTTGAAGGGAAGATGGTACATTCCCTAGCAGACTGTGGTGTCAGCTCCAAGAGGTACCAATCTGCTAGGAGCCAAGACACTCCCGCACCCTCTTCCCGGAAAGCCTACATCTCCCCCCCCTTGAGGCTCAGGATCAGCAGGTGGCTCAGGGATGCCTCTGCCAAATAACTGCTCTTAGATGGTCCAGCAAAATACCACTTCCCAGGGGGAGCAGCAGCGCTGCAGCACTAACCATTGCTCTAGCCTGCCCTCCAGCATGTCTGGGGCTTGATGGTCAGTCAGCCTCGCTGATCCTGTGCGCTCCAGGCCAATGAGAGAAGAGACCCCGCCAGGAAACGAAACAAAAACAACGTGGAAATCTCCTGAGGAACAGCTCCCAAAGTTGATCTCTAGGCTCCGTGTGTGTGTGTGTGTGTGTGTGTGTGTGTGTGTGTGTGTGTGTGTGTATGTATACACAAACATGCCTGTGACACACACAAAGAAATTTGCACATACACACAAAAAAATGGATGTTACCCAGTGTCCAGCAACTGGAGACTGCCAGGCTATTACTCAGCTGTGAAACGGACTGGTGCGCCAATGTGAGCCATGACCTGTGTCAGTCTCAGAGACCTCGTGCTCTGTGACAGGACAGACAAAGGCAGAAGGCCGAGTGCCCAAACCTGGCAGATCCACAGAGAAGACACGGCAGAGTGGCTCTCAGAGGCTGGGGAACTGGCAACAGGATGGCCTGAAAGACGCGTCACTTCCCTGCCGAGTGGAGAGAACGTTCTGGCAATGCTGGGAAACTCTTAAGAACTCTGTGTCACTAGCTGAAGAAGGTGGGAAGCCGCCGGCAGAAGTGATGCTAGCCTCCTTTGATCCCTGCACTTGGGAGGTGAATGCAGGAGGAGCAAGAGTTCAAGGTCATCCTTGGACTGCAGAGTGAGTTCAAGGCTAGACGGGAGACCCTGTCTCAGTAGCAACAGACAAATCAAAGAACCATGGTACAAAGGATGCCTCTGACACATACAGACCACAATGACCTGCCCTCAATGGCTCCCAACCCCTAGGTTCTAAGGGGACTGCCTTGCTCCTCTTGTCCCCTCATTGATGCCAGGCTCACTTCAGAGATGCTGGCAGGAGGCTGGGCACTTGTGGGCTCTAGCGTCCCCCCCCAGCCCTCCCACCTACTGCCGGAAGAACAGAGCACAGGTCCTCTCCCTGCAGCTGCCCCCCCCCCGCCTCCCCCAGCAGACTGAGGGCCGAGACACCACATTTCTGCTGAAGCCTGTGGGTGTCTCCTGACTCCCCCCCTTTTGTGCACAGACACTTCTCCGGGTAACGTCCCCGTTGCCATGGCGAGAGGCGCCCTGTTCTATCAGAGCGACAGTCACCACCTAGCTGGGACTGGAGCCAGCTCAGCCCAAGGGCAGATTAATTCTGCCACCACAGTCTGGCTCTGAGCCTCAGGGGACGCAGTTGCCAGCCACCTCGCTGCTCCTGAGGAGGAGCTGTGCAGAGTGGGGGCATGTGGGGGTCCCCTTGGAGCCATCCCTGGAGTATTCTGGGTTGGAGGCAGTCCTGCTCCTCCTGGGTGCTCTGAGTATGTATGATCTACTACATAACCTTGAGCCGCTGAGCCATGCTGTTATTTTATTTTATTTTATTTTATTTTATTTTATTTTATTTTAAGTTATTTATTGTTAGTTCACTGTAGCTGACTTCAGACACACCAGAAGAGGGTGTCTGATCTCATTATGGATGGTTGTGAGCCACCATGTGGTTGCTGGGATTAGAACTCAGGGTCTTTGGAAGAGCAGTCAGTGTCCTTACCCACTGAGCCATCTCTCCAGTTCCCCCCCACATCCCCCCCATGCTGTTATTTTAAATAGGAGCACCTGAAACCTGCCTTTCACCTTTGTGTCAGGGGCCAGGGCCAGAGGCAAGCTCCTTGTACTAGACATCAAAGGAAGGGGCATGGGAACTTTGTTGTGGAGCCAGGACAGGACGTCCAGGTGAGGGGTGAGGATGATGGACAGCCTCAGGGATGCTGGGGAAGATTCCATGGAGATAACCTGGAGAAGCCCTGAGGACTAGCCAGCCAGCAGGGAAGCAGGTGTGTGCAAACGCCCTGGGACACGACTTGCTCAGTGTGTTCAGGGAGTTGGAAGGCAGATGTGAGCAGCTGGCCCTGCGAGTCCCGGAGGTCAGTGACCCCTCTGGGTCTTAGAAGAGCAAAGGGTAAGAAAGGAAAGTATTCTGGAAGCTCTGCCTTGCATTTAGCAGGTAACTTGCCCCGGGTGTGACACGCTCCAGTTGTCAAGAACTAGGTGACAGAGGGTACCACACCCCAGCCTGAGGCTTCAGCCTAGGAAACTCTCCGGAAGCAAGAGGAAGCAAAACCTCTTGCTTCCCGGATATACAGAAAAGCTTTTGGCTGCGAGTGAGTCTTAGGCCAGAGGACTGGACACAGCTCTGTGTGCTGGCATGGGCTCTCTGACAATCTCATGCGTCCATTTCTGCCTTTGCCAAATGGGGACTATAACAGGCCTAGGTCCCAAGATGGTACGAATCCTTAGCTCTACCCACAGCCACACTAGCCGTCCCAATATGATCTCGATGACTAAAGAATGTGAAAGTGGGGACCTGGCCAAGTGATCAGTTGGAACCCTGAGACCTGGGCACAGTGTTGATGTGGAACATAGCCAGGGCTCCGTCACCATAATAGTTTCCTAGGAGGAAGAAGTGTCCCTCAGGCAGCCCCCATACCTTGTGGCCTGTCACCTGCCAGACCTCATCCTGGTTCAAGAAAGCCGGTGGCCAAGTGTCCTTTGTGGAGGACCTTGTGCCAGCCAGCCTGAGTAGCTACCAGTTGTGACTGAAGCAATATGGAAGCCAAAAGAGAGTGAGTGGGCCGGGCGTGGTGGCGCACACCTTTGATCCCAGCACTCGGGAGGCAGAGGCAGGCAGATTTCTGAGTTCGAGGCTAGCCTGGTCTGCAGAGTGAGTTCCAGGACAGCCAGGGCTACACAGAGAAACCCTGCCTCAAAAAAAAAAAAAAAAAAAAATTAAAAGAGAGTGAGTGGGAAGGAGATGACATCCAGGGGGCAGAGACGCTTCGGGGTCCCAGTGAGACTTATCTTCCGGTGCCCAGGCAGGCTCCACAATCACATGGCATGGGGGTGACACCACCTGGCATATGTCCAAACAGCCTGCCCCTGTCCTACCTACACAGGGGTGGGTCTTCCTGCTCTCCAGCAGGAAGTTGACCTAGCTGAGGTGACCTTTCATGACGCTTTCAAGCAGCAACCTGTGGAGCCGCTGGGCAAAATATTTTCCCAGTTATACCCCACCAAAAAGGGGTGCAGAGGGCCACCCTTGGTCCTGTCCCCACACACACACACACACACATTGATCCCACCAGAACCAGTTACCTCTGCCCACTCCCACCCCCTAGGGCCACCAGAAACAAGGAAGACCACAGTGTAGGATTGCCCAAGGCAAAATGGAGGCTAAATAGCCCAAGGACTCCTGGGATTGAGAAATCTAGGGGAACTGGAAAAAGCAGTCCTGTCCTTTGATGTGAAGCCCCCCCCCCCACTGATTCATGGAAATGGTGGGAACTGGGTCTAAGGCATGAACAGGCTGGGACTGGGAGGTGTCTAGGGTACCCATGGACAAGCCCGTAAGTTCTCTATGTCTGAAACTTCTCAAACACAAATGTTACACACAAATGCAATGTAAATGAATAAACATAAAATACAATGAATAAATTAATAAAAGGCTTTTGGAGCTGGAGAAATGGCTCAGTGGTCGCAGGCATATTGCTCTTCCAGAGAACCCAAGTTCAGTTCCCACGGCAAGGAGCTCATAACTTCCTATAACTCCAGCTCCAGGGGATCTGATGCCCTCTTCTGGCCTCCAAAGGGCATTGCCCTCATGTGGGACACATGCCCATATCCAGACATACACATACTTTTTTGTTGTTGTCGTTTGTTTTTTGTTTGTTTGTTTTTTTGAGACAGGGTTTCTTTGTATAGCCCTGGCTGTCCTGGAACCCACTCTGCCATGCTAGCCTCAAACTCAGAGATCCACCTGCCTCTGCCTTCCAAGTGCTGGGATTAAAGACAGACTACTACACCTAGCTTTAAAATGAGTTGTATGTGTACATGTAAGCATGCGCCCAAGGAGGCTGTTAGAGGGCATCAGAACTCCTGCACTAGAGTTACCGTGGTTGCACACAGCCCAGCATGGGTGCTGGGACCCAAACTTGGGTCCTCTACCAGAGCCATTAGCCAACTGCTGAGCCTTCACCTCTCTGGCCCCCTAAGAGATAGAGTTTTAAAGGATCAGTCCATCTATACATCAAAGACCAAGGAGCCTGAGGCTTTACGGATAATACCTGCATTATCGTATCTTTAGAAAGCAGGGCCAGGGCTGGGCATGGCTCAGTGAGGAAGCTCCTCCCAGGAATGTGTGAGGTCCTGCCCTTCATTCTAGGCTGGCAACAGATTTACAGAATGAACAGAAGACAAGGCTGGGGCTGCTCCACACCCTCACTGCAGGTGACTGAAACAGGGATTACCATTGACAGAGTGAATGGCCCTGTGTGTCCTCACCTGTCCTGGGCCTCTTGGCCAGTCCCTCTGCAGACTGACTTTAGAGAACCTGAAGGAGAGGCTTAAAGCAATGGCGGCTTAACTGTTTAACCGATGACCCAGGAAGGGCCTCTCTGTGCCACGGCATGATGAAGAAGAAAGAACATCTGTCACAGCCATGCAGATGTTTGGGGGTGGGCTCCACGAGGAAGGAAGAGCATATGTGAAGTCTCTGGAGTCAGGCCATGCTTCCTGTGTGTGACAGGCAGTGGGTATTACTGTGGCAGGTCAGGACAGCTTCAGGTTATGATTCTCATTGTTCGTTTGTTTTTTTCTCAAGGCAGAGTCTCACTATGTAGCCCTGGCTATCCTGGACCTCACTCTGTAGACCAGGCTGCCCACAAACTGGAGGGTTTGAACTGCTGCTGGGGAGTGGCTAAGGGAGACCAGTGACAGGGTGCTATATTAGGCCCAGCAGAAGAGGGCAGCAGCAGGTACCAAGGTGCAGTGTGATAGGCTGAGAGGCAGGGTGCCCTCGGTGGTATCAAAGCACCAATTCCTCTGCAGAACAGCTGTTGGGCACAGCTTCTCAGGGGCTTCAGTCAGGAGGAGGGCAGGCTGTAGCCACAACATCAAGACTTTGGCCAGGTGGTGGTGGTGCACACCTTTAATCCCAGCACTTGGGAGGGAGAGACAGGCTGATTTCTGAGTTCGAGGCCAGCCTGGTCTACAGAGTGAGTTCCAGGACAACCAGGGCTGCTCAGAGAAACCCTGTCTCAAAAAAAAAAAAAACAAAAAACAAAAAAACCAAACATCAGGGCCTTGTGTGGAGGCCCATCCCTGGGTCCCCCAAAAGTGTCAGGAACCCCACATGTGTACCTGGAGCAGAACCCCACTCAGTATTGCACATAGCGTGGAGGGCCCAGTGGGACCTGATAAATGGACTGTGTCCAAAAAGCCAATCGAGTGGCACGGTGGCAGTAAGAGAGCGCCTAAGGAGAATGACTCTCATCCTGTCCCCTTCAGCTCCCATGCCCAGGAGCCAAAACAAAGCAGAAAAAAGAAATCAAAGCAGGGGCTGGCGGGGTGGGCCAGCAGCTAAAGGCTGGCGGGGTGGGCAAGCGGCTAAAGGCTGGCGGGGTGGGCCAGTGGCTAAAGGCTGGCAGGGTGGGCCAGCGGCTAAAGGCTGGCGGGGTGGGCAAGCGGCTAAAGGGTGCTTGTTGCTCTTCTAGAGAAGGGTTCAGTTCTCAGCAACAATGTCAGGCAGCTTACAAAGTCCTCTAATTCCAGCTTAGGGGCATCTGGAGTCCTAGTCTGGAGGCAAAAACAGGAGGCTCTACATGAGTTCAAGCCAGCCTGGACCAGGACAGTCCAGGCTACATAGACCCTATTTCAATAAATTAATAAACCAATTAATTGATTATTTTTCAAAAAGCATGAAGACTTGAGTTTGGATCCCCAGAACCCACTTAAAATACCAGCCACAGTGGCAAGGGTCTATAACCCCATCACTGGGAAGGCAGAAACAGGAAGTTTGCTGGGCAGCCAGCCTGGCTCAGTCACTGAGCTGGACGCTCAGTGAGAGGTTCTGCCTCAAAACCAGGGTGGACAGTGATTGATAAAGACACTTGCTCTCAATTTCTAACCTCCATATGCCTCACGGTGAGTGTGCTCTCTCTCCCTCTCTGTCTCTCTGTGTGTCTCTCTTTGTCTGTCTCTGTCTCTGTCTCTCTCTCTGTCTCTCTAATGAAAAGAAGTAGAAGTACAATTTGTAATGAATTGGACTTCCTAGAAGGACTTACTTCCTGTGGCAGAGTTTTATGGGCTCAGCCGGTGAGGAGGAGGCAGGAAGGGGACCACCTCACAGGTACAGGCTTCTTCCCCTTGGGGTGACAAAACATTCAGGAAGGATGTGGTAGTGGGAGAGAATGTGCTAATTGTTCCAAGTGTGAATGTGCGCGCTCTCTCTCTCTCTCTCTCTCTCTCTCTTTGGTATGTGCATGTGCATATGTCTGTGAGTGTATGTGTGGGAGGGTATGTGTGTGTATGTTGGTATGTGTATGTGCATGTGTGTAAGTGTGCGGTATGTGTGTGGTATGTGGGGGTGCATGTGCATGTGCATAAGTGTGTGTGATACGTGCATGGGTTCATGTGCCGGTTTTATTTATTTATTTATTTTTTTTTTGGTTTTTTTTTTTTTTTTTTAAAGATTTATTTTATTTTATTATATGTAAGTACACTGTAGCTGTCCTCAGACATTTCAGAAGAGGGAGCCAGATCTCGTTACGGATGGTTGTGAGCCACCATGTGGTTGCTGGGATTTGAACTTATCACCTTTGGAAGAGCAGTCAGGTGCTCTTACCCGATGAGCCATCTCACCAGCCCCTATTTTTTGGTTTTTTGAGACAGGGTTTCTCTGTATCGCCCTGGCTGTCCTGGAACTCACTCTGTAGACCAGGCTGGCCTCGAACTCAGAAATCTGCCTGCCTCTGCCTCCCGAGTGCTGGGATTAAAGGCGTGCGCCACCACGCCCGGCTTGCCGGTTTTATTTTTGAGCTAGGGGTCTTACATAGTCCAGGCTGGGCTCCTTCGAACTCCTGATCTTCCTGCTTCAGCCTTGAGTGCCGGGGTGACAGGTGGGCCTCATCAAGGCCCACGGTAGATTTTTTTGAGTTGCTTGTTTTTGTTGGACCAACAGGCAACAAAATGTTTTGGATGTTGTTTAGGCCTGTTGAGTGTGGAATCCCAGAAGGAGGAAGCACCCCACCCCCACCCCACTCCTCCATCAACCCATGCCTTGGGTCGGTCTGCCCCCTGGATGGCTCTCTAATGGAATTAGGAAAAGCAGCAAAAAAAAAAAAAAAAAAAAAAAAAAAAAAAAAAAAAAAAAAAAAAAAAAAAAAAAAAAAAAAAAAAAAAAAAAAAAAAAAAAAAGACAAGCCTTAACGATACCATGTCGTGGAGAACCTCGAGGCAGTGAACTGTCACCAGCAGGGTTATTTCTTATCCCAGGGAATAATAACACCTATAGCGGGAAGAGAAGGCAGAAGCTCAGCCGTGGAGAGAAAGCTCAGATGGGAACTCCAGCAGATGCCTCAGTTTCCCCAAATGGCTTCTGCTGGATACCTGTGAATCTTTGATTTGATGATATATTCCTTTAAAAAAATTATTTTTTCTATTTTATGTATATGGGGGTTTTTTTTGCATGTATACATGTGTACCTGCCTGTATGTCTGTGTACCAGGTGCTCAGGAAGGCCAGAGGAGAGCACCAGATCCCCTGGAACTGGAATTATAGATGGTTGTGAGCTGCCATGTGGGTGCTGGGAATTGAACCTGGGTCCTCTGCAAGAGTAGCCTGTGCCCCTAACCACTGGGCCACCTCTCCAGCCCCTGGGGATGATTTCCTGTCTATTTCTTCTGTCCGCTACTCGATACTTGTTCTTTGCTTGCTAGGCACTTAATAAACTCACTCAGCCTCACAGAAAACACAGCTGCAGAAGCATGCAGAGTGCGCCTGTGCGCACGTATCCTGTGATATGCCCAGCATGTCCTAGCCAAAGCGAGTGGACCTGTGCCTGCTGCTGGAGACAGAAACCGGGGCTGGGGAATCCGGAAGGAAGGCCTTTGGATCTGTGAGGTGTTTGATCTCATGCACGTGTGTCGCTGCAAGGAAGCAGGCAGCTCCCAGGTGAATTGAAAAGGAATTGGAGAGACAGGGGATGCAGGGAGCTGGCAGGCAGTCCTGCTTGGGGAATGAAGAGGTTGCGTTCAGTTGTCAAAGTAGAGCGCCAGGCTCAGCAAGAGGACAAATATCCTTTCTGTCCCAGGAGAGGGTCTGTACGGAAGGAGGTCTGAGCCCAGGAGCAATCCCGGAGACTTCACTAGGACACAGTGGAGTCTGAAATGGGTCAGGAGTCCATTTCATTTTATTTTATTTTGTTTTCTGTGTGGGGCCTGCCTGCGTGTAGATGTGTGCCCCACATGCATGCCTGGTGCCCACAGAGGATGTTTGCTTCCTGCAACTGTTAAGGATGGTCATGAGCCATCATGTGGGTGCTGGGAACTAAACCCAGGCCCTCTGCAAAAGCAGCCGGTGCTCTTAGCCTCTGAACCACCTCTCCAGCCCCTTTAAAAAAAAAAATTATCGGCCAGAGAGAGCTGGACTGACCAGAGCGAGCAGGGTTGACTGGAACAAGGGGAAAAATTATTTATTTATTTATTTATTTTTTTGGAGGCAGGATCTCATGTAACTCAGGCTGGCCTCCAACTCATATAAACAAGGATGACATTGAATTGCAAATCCTCTCCAAGCGTTGGATTATAGGTATGCCCCACCATGCCCAGTTTGGTATTGGGCATGGAACTCAATGCTTCATACATGGTAGGCAAAGCACTCTACCAACTGAACCATATTCCTAGCCCCCTTTATTTACAAAAGAGTAAACAGTGTGAATCCTGGGAGCCCAGCAGGGAGGGAGTGGCTGATGGCAGGAACAGGGTGTGGCCAGATGGCTCCTGACTCTTTAGAAAAAAATACAGATGGCTTAGGACTAGCCTTCTGGTGACTCTATTTCCTGTCTACTGGAGACCACCCTGATAGCCCAGATGGCGGCTGAGGACCCAGGCTGCATGGTTCTCCATTGTTGCTATGGAAACTGTCACCTAACCTTTGGTGAGATGCCCCGGTTTCCTGTACCAGCCCATTCTGGCCAAGTGATTCCCCCCCACACAGGTTTTTAGGTAATTTCCATTTGTAAAATTACTCAGCATTATCTTAATAATCTGCATTAGTCAACAGACTTCTGGCCAGAGAAAGAAACTCCATTCCAGTAGCCGTCAGCTAAGGGACGGTTTCAAGAATGGCTGGATCTGGGTGCAGTTTCAGGACCGGCTGGATCTGGGTGCTTGCTTGCATTCTGGGGAGAGACAGGGAAGGATGGGGAGAACAACTGTGGCTGATGCAGGATTTCCTCAGCGTGAGCAGAGATGGAGCTTCTGGCTCTAAGACAATCTCCTGCCGCTGTGGCAACCTGAGCTTGAAGGGAGCTCCAACCTCGGGGTTGATGGCTCATTGGTACCCTCACTGAACCAGAGTTGTCTTCTCTAGAGAGCATACTTAGAGATGGTGCAGTGGGTGAGGCATCTTGGGGACAATGAGATGTTCTTTATTAGGCAAGGAGAGATGGTCCTAGACAGGACAAGCCATGGCTCTAATCAACTTATGGTTAGTTATGCAAATATATTGGGAGAGAGAGTACGTCCACGTCCTGATGGGTCCGGGAGTTAGCCAGAATGCTCTGTTGATATATTGTTGTCTCCCCACAACTGACCCCCAAAACCAAGTAAAACAGCGGTTCTCAACCTATGGGTGGAGACCCCTTTGAGAACCCATGCATCCAATATTTACATTACAATGCATAATGGTGGCAAAATTATAGTTATGGCTATGAGGTAGCAACTAAATAACTTTATGGTTGGGGGCGTCATCACAACATGAGGAACTGTATTAGAGGGCCACAGCCTTAGTTAGGAAGGTTGAGGACCACTGGGCAGGGAAGGGTGCTCTGGACAATCTGCTGGTGGTCTGTATTCTCATGTGACGTCACTTCTGGACCACACAAGGAGATCCTATGAGGAGGCCCCATATGTCCTGAGACTCTGGTTTCCGTAGAAGGTTCAGAGGTAGCAGCTGTGAGGGGTTGGGGGAGGAGAAACACGTTGTGAGAGATGGTTTCTGAAGTTTACTATGTAGCTCCTGACAGAAGCCTCTGGCCTTTTGTCTGCAAGCAGAGACGTCTCCTGGGCGCAGTAGAGGCAAGAGCAGGCGTTTAGATCTGCAACTTTAGAATAGCCAACTCCCGGGTGTAACTCCTTTGACAAGATCGCAAGGAATTAAAGATAGATTTGGAATCCCTGGACGATGGTGCTTGAATCGATTAGTGATGCCTGCTTCGGGAGTGGCGGATTTGATAAGCGGACACGGTGTGCCAATATTTGCTGAGATGTTTCCAGGTCCTATCAAAGATTTCAAGGAGGAGACATCAGAGCCTACCCAGTGACTGAGCACACAGGCGCTATCAGGAACTGGAGGAAACCAAAGGTAGTCTCTGTCCCTGCTCCTCCCTCTGCACATGAGCATTAACTGTGCTCAGTTTTTCCAACTCCAGCCCCGACCTCGGGAGTGATAACGATGGGGATGTTGAGTTTTCCCAGTGCCTCAAACGCCTCCTCCCACGCCCACACATAGTGACTCCGGGGCAGCGGATGTTTCTCTTTCAAGTTGCTACATTTTGAAAGCTTTCTGTTGAAATCCAGTAGGCATTCAGAAAAAAATGTGCAGGCCTTCCTTCCTAAGGAAAATTTTGATTGTGTGCACACACGGGGAGGTCAGAGGACAAGCGGCTGGTTCTCCTTTTACCTCGTGGGCACTGTGGATCAAACTCAGGTGGTCAGGCTTGGCAGCAAGCACCTTTACCCATTGAGCTATCTTGCATGCCCTCAGTTTTTGTTCTCTTTCCGTTGAGACCAACTCTCACACTGCAGCCAGGGCTGGCATTGAACTCAGTATTTACCCCAAGCTGATGTCGAACTTGCGATCCTTCTGCTTCAGTACTGGGGATATAGGTATGGGCTACCACTCCCAGCTGGGAATTTTCATAAAACAACCACGTCTGGGGTAGCCAACCCAACTTCAACCAGTTGTACCAGTCCAGCCCCAGTTTTCACCCCAGAATCCCCCTATTTAATCACTGGCCCCCCACAAAGCCCTTTGATACTCAGTTCCCACTAGAGTCAGCTGTACCAGACTTGGGACTTTAACAGAATCCTTTGAGCTGCGTGCCTCTGCGTCTGGTCGCAAGGATGTTGCTGTGACTTGTTCTGTTGTCTTGCTGTATAGGATGCCTTGGCAAATGACTACACCAGGCTTCTGGGTCCCTGGGTCCATTGTGGACAAGCATCTGAGAAGCATCTACACGTGGGTAAACTAACTTTTCTGTGGCTTCTTTCTCTGTCTGCTTTTCTTTCTCTTCTCTTCTCTTCTTTGCTTTTTTTTTTTTTAGACAGACAGGGTTTCTCTCTGTATTGCCCTGGCTGTCCTGGAACTCGCTCTGTAGACCAGGCTGACCCCCACACTGGGAGATCTGTGCCTGCATCACCACTGCCCAGCTCTTCCTGCCTACTTTTTTTTCTAAGCACAGGAACCCATTTCTCAAGGGATTTTACCAGGATGGAGATTGTGGTCACAGGGCAGACGTGAGGTCACATAGAATGGATGGAATTTTCTAAGGTGGCCCAAAGACCTTATACCATCACTTGTATGAATGACCCTGTGTGTGTGTACATGCACATGTGCGTATGTGTACATGTGTGTAGCATGTGTGCATGCATGTATGGGGCACATGATGCTGGGGATTCACAGGTACTAAATGAGTGTTCTATCTCTGAGCTGGCCCAGACTTTTTTTTCCACCCACACTTGTTTTCAAAAGACATTGCGGGAGGGGCTGGTGAGATGGCTCAGCCTGTAAGAGCACCCTACTGCTCTTCCGAAGGTGATAAGTTCAAATCCCAGCATCCACATGGTGGCTCACAACCATCCGTAATGAGATCTGGCGCCCTCTTCTGGAGTGTCTGAAGACAGCTACAGTGTGTACTTACATATAATAAATAAAATAAATCTTAAAAAAAAAAAAAGACATTGTTTGTGTGGGGTGGGGCAGTGCTGGACAGATGCCTCAGAGGTTAAGAGCAACTCTAGAATTCTGCTTCCTACTCCTAACACTGCTGAAGGTTTTACAGGAACAAATGGGCCCCGCTCCATCTGGCCCAGGCTTCTCTCACTGCTGCGTCTCAGCAGGCTCTTGTCTCAGAGTGCAGCGCAGGGTGTGGTGGTGGTAGTGGAGGCTGTGTCTCCTGTCACCTTCCTACCCCCACCCATATGCGCTGCCACCTCCTCTCTTTCTGCGGTTGCCACCCTGAGACCTTTAGTTCTCACAGTAGTGCCCCCCCCCAGGTGATCTGCAGGGACAATGGACCAGACCGCAGAGCCTACTGAGATAGAAACCTGCCAGCTCCCCACCGCACACAGGGAGGGGCAAGCTGGCAGTATACATTCAATACCCTGAAGCTCCTGGCTCTGCCTCAAGACCCTTGCACTTTCCCCTTTACCTGAAACGCCTTTCTGTGGCTATCCCTGGGCTGCTTCTTTCTTCATTGAAGGTCTGTGTGTCCTTGGCATCTCCCCAAAGAGAGAAGGTGTTCTTGAATTGGCCTCATTCTTCCCTGTGTGCACACGTGTGTGCAGGCCTGACCTGGGGACCACTTTTGGCATGTTTCACTGGGATTAAGGGCGTGCGCCACCATGCCCGGCTTGAATTTAGTTTGGAGACAGAGCCTCTCGCTGGCTTGGAACTTGCCAGAGTAACTTGGTTGTGGGAAGGATGTCAGTGGGCCTCAAAAGTCTATTTGTCTCTCATAAGGGATTAATGTGTCAACATGCACAGCATCTGATTGCATGAGATCTAGGGATCAAACTTAGGTCCTTATGCTTATACACAGCAAGTGCTTTATATATGATGTCATCTCCCACACCTACCATTGCACACTAATTTCTTCGTATAACACCCCTTACTAGGACATAGGATGTCCCATAAGTGCTCTTAGCAGAGCCCTAAGTCTGCTCAGCCTCAGCTCTGTCCTCCACACCATGATCGCTGAGCCTCAGTTTCTCCCTTTACATCTTACACGCCTTGTCCCCATTGAGAGCTAGGATGAATGTTAGTGCTAGGTGGAGCTGAGCCTAATGCAACAGTCAGCTACAAAAGTTGCTGCTGCGTAACAAGTAGCCCCAGCATTCTAAGCTCAATAGGATAGGTGCTTATTGCAACCTGTTGAGGAAGCCATAGGATCAAGTAGCATGGTGGCTGCAGTCACAGGAGATCCCTGTAGAGTGCTCCTGACTTGCAGAGGGACACCTCCAGGCTGTGATTGAGGTGTCCCTTGCCTCCCTGCCTCTGTCTTTCATGGCTCAGGGGCAGGTAGTGGATGTGTACCATGTGTACAGAGTTGAACAGGCCCATCAGGAGAGAAACCACCCCACCCTGCCGGTCATCCCACCTCCTGTGGAGACACCTGGCTATGAGGAAGTCTGGGAAGGACAGCCCGGTCCTGTCCGTAAGGATGAGGAAAGGCCTTGGCTCTTTACATACTGTGGCCTCAGGGATGCTGGACCAAACACCTGCCTCAGAGTGAGCCTTGCTTAATCTCAGGAGAGCCTGGGTGAAAGCTAAAAGCCTGAAGGCGTCCTGTTTGGGTAAGTCCAGACCTGCCCTGGCCTGTTGGCCACTGGCCCAGGCAATGGACTGGGAGGGCTGTGAAATCTGCAGGTGCTGGGTGTGGGGTCTGCAGATCCGCTGTCAGAGTCACCCTCTCAGGCCATGGGGAAGCAAGATGGATGGGGGAGCAAGTAGGGCAGACTTCAGTTGCCTGGTCCACCTCAGACCTACATGAGCAGTAGGGGAGGGGCTGGTCATTCTTTACTACTGGGTAAGCCGAGCGAGGCTCGGCTCAGAGCTGTACCTGGCCTGAGGTCATGGGGATCAGTACTTTGTCCCGTGATCTCCTGCTGTGCTTGCCTCAGTTTAACCTGTAGCCACAGGATAAAAAACGCTAGAGGTTGGATCCCAGGATAGCCTTGGGGGGAGGGGCTGTAGCTTAGTGGTCAGGGAGGAGTTGGGAGGGTCTCTCAAGCCTGAAGTCAAGGATTATGCTGGGACCTCCAGTGGCCATCCTTCCTATCACATGTAATTTAGTGGCAGGAAGCCATGGCTCCCTGTCTTGGGGACATCTTCAAGGCCTAACTTGAGTGTCCTCAGAATGTGACCTTAAACATGAGAGGCACAAACACCGCAAGGCTTTTTGTGAGCAAGTCTGTGTGTTGTACCATGCCTGCTGGTTTTACATGTCAGCCCTGTTCTGTGTGTCAGGGGACATGTAATGATTCATCTAGACACTCGGAATAAGGGGCTGGCTTGAACAACCTGCACTCCCTCCCTCAAGCCCCACCTCCAGCAGGTGGCGCTGTTGAGTGGCGGTAGGAGCCAGAGGGCAGGGCCTAGCTGAAGGCAGTGGGTAGGGGTGGTAGTAGAGGAGTAGGGGTGTGTGTGTGTGTGTTCCTGTATTCCGCATCCCCTCTGAGCTTCCTGTCCACCATAATGAAAGCAGGCTTCTTCTCCACACATCCCTATCACCATGACCTCTGCTCAAGTGACCCCAGATTGACCCCTCGGAAACCCTGAGTCAAACAGATTAATCCTTCTAGTAAACTGTTCCTTCTAAGAAATCTGACCCAGAAGCGTCCATTCTTTTTGTTTGTTCGTTTTTGTTTCATTTCCTTTCATTTTGTTTTGAGACAGGGTTTCTTTGTATATCCTTGGCGATCCTGGAACTCACTCTGTAGACCAGGCTAGCCTGGAACTCACAGCCATCCACCTGCCATCTGCCTCCCAAGGTGTGTGCCATAAACGCCCTGCTGAAGTTTACATTCCTTATGTTGGTCTATTGACTCATTCACTCAGTAACCCTTACATCAGCATTAACTCTTTACCACTACCACGTGCTGTTCCGGGTCCTGGAGACTGAGTCCTGGACAAGACACAGCAGACCCACATTCCCACAAAATTCACATGCATATTATGAATACAAGTACCAGAGGGGACAGATACTCCACAACAGATTCCCTGTCAGGAGGTGCCCAGACCTTTGGCCAAACATCATTCCTGGTATTGATTCAGGATGTGCCCACTCTTGAGTGAATGCAGAGAGTGAGTCAAGCCAGCGGATGGGGCTCCCCAATGTGGGCGGGCCTCTCCCGGATTAGCAGAGAAGGCTTGAGAAGAGAGAGCTGACTTTCCTGAGAGCAAGAGGGAAGGAAGTTCCTTGCCTGGCTGCCTGAGAGTCAGGTCAGCAAGTGTGCCCCTCTCTGGGCGGCTAAACTGGAAGCCAAGCTTCTCTTGGGCTTCCAGGCTTTGGATGGAGGCACATGGCAGCTGTCTGGGTCTTAGCTCCAGACATAGAGGAAACCAGCTTCCTGGGCCTCCAGCAAGCAAACTGCTGACCCTGGGGCTTTTTGTAGCCTTGATGACTGTTAGGCAGATCCTAAGACTCTATCCATCAACCGCCTGTCCACTGATCTACTGATCTACCTATCGCCATTTATATATAATCTTGCTATATCTTCTATCATTCAATTTTTTTTATCTACCTGTCTCTATCTATCTATCTATCTATCTATCTATCTATCACCTATCTATCATCAATCTACCATCTATCTCTATTTCTCTGTCTGTCTGTCTGTCTGTCTGTCTGTCTTAGGATTTCTATTGCTGTGAAGAAACACCATGACCACAGCAACTCTTCTAAAGGAAATGATTTAATTATGGCTGGCGTACCTGGTTTAGTTCATTATCTTGCTGGCAGGAAGCATGGAGGCACACAGGCAGACGTGGTGCTGGAGAGGGAGCTGAGAGTTCTACATCTGGAGTAGCAGGGGGCGGGGAGGGGGGTTAAGAGGGGGGAAGCGACTGTGAGCCACTGAGCCAGGGCTTGAGCTTCTGAGCCCACCCCCTAGTGACAAATTTCCTTCAACCAAGCTGCACCTGCTCCTACTACAACAACAAAGTCCACACCGCCTAATAGCACCACTCTCTATGGGCCAAGCATTCAAACACATAAGCCTGAGTTTATGGGGTCCATTCCTATTTAAACCATCGGTCTATCTATCTATCTATCTATCTATCTATCTATCTATCAATCATCTGTCTTCTCTAGTCATATCACATGCCCTATTGCTTCTGTGACTGGGTGAGACCCCTGACTATACAAGGGTGACAAGCCATACATGAAAGGTGGGGGAGGGGGCACTGGGGGAAGGGCAAGTTTTTTCAAGTGCACTCAGGAAGTGAAGAGCAATAGTGATAATGTATATGAGGCAGTCCTGAGTACCAGGGATGCTCCTTCCTCATAGATCCTCAGGCCAAGGTGGGTGTGCCGGAGTGGGTGATATGGCAGACTTGGGGATGAATTGTAGGCCCTGGCTTGTCTCCCTGCCTAGTCCTTTTCTCTCCTGGGTATCCTTATCGCTCTCTTTGTATCTGACACAACCTGGGAAGTTCTGTCTGGCCCTGGGTGGCTGCATCCTCTGACTGCTGTAGCTGGCACTGGTATGCTGTCTCCTCAGGGAAGTTGGAGCCCTGTCCCCTGGACCTCATGTTGTGCTTCCTGTGGCTATGGAGTGCCATGTAGCTGTTTGCTAATGGTGACTGCTTATGGACTTGGGGAGGTTTAAATGAGAATGGTCCTATAGGCTTTTAGGGTTGAATGCTTAGTCCCAGCTAGCGGAACTATATAGGAAGGTTTAGGAGGCATGACCTTGTTGGAGGAAGTGTGTCACTGGAGGGAACATTGAAGTTTCCAAAATTCACCCCATTTTTCAGGCAACTCCCTCTGCCTCGTGGTAGGTCTCAAGATAAGGGCTCATAGCTAACATTCTTGCATTATGCCTGTCTGCCTGCTGCCACATCCTCTACACAGCAGTCATGAAGTTACTCTCTGAAACTTTAAGCAAGATCTGAATAAACACTTTCTTCTATAAGTTCCCTGGGTCATTGTCTTAGTGAGGGTTTTACTGCTGTGAACAGACACCATGACGAACGCAAGTCTTATAAAGGGCAACGTTTAATTGGGGCTGGCTTACAAGTTCAGAGGTTCAGTCCATTATTATCAAAGCAGGAGCATGGCAGCATCCAGACAGGCCTGGTGCAGGAGGAGCTAAGAGTTCTACATCTTCATCTGAAGGCAGCTAGTGGAAAGACTGGCTTCCAGGCAGCTAGGACTAGGGTATTAAAGCCCACTCCCACTGGGCAGTGGTGGCACACGTTTTTAATCCCAGCACTTGGGAGGCAGAGGCAGGTAGATTTCTGAGTTCAAGGCTAGCCTGGTCTACAGAGTGAGTTCCAGGACAGCCAGAGCTACACAGAGAAACCCTGTCTCGAAAAACCAAACCAAACCAAAACCAAAACCCAAACCAAAAAAAGCCCACTCCCACAGTGACACACCCACTCCACTAAGGCCACACCTACTCCACCAAGGCCACACCTCCAAATAGTGCCACTCCCTGGGCCAGGCATATACAAACCTTCACAGTCACAGTTTCTCACGTCAACAATAAAAAAGTAACCAAGATGCTGCTTCTTGGCTGGGTGACATTGAGGTGCAGATGCTTTCCACATCTGTAAGGCGATGACGATGACAGCTGGCAGGAGTTCCATCTTCAGATTCCCGGCAGGCTCAGCGACAGTTTGCCATCTAATTCCCATGGTTACCTGTACGATTTGGATCAGAGAGGTTGAGCGACTTCATCAGAAGTTGATCAGCTAGCAGTCTACTTGTGGGTCTGGGTGCCCAGCCACCACAGCACACAACTCCCTACACCAATAACCTCTGTAAGGTGCCTAGCTAGAAAGCTCTGGACCAGGACTGTGCTCTTCCTAGTTTAGAAGAGAATGCCAGGCAGAATCTGCAGCCAAGCATGTCTCATCCCTATCACCTGCCACCATCTTAAACATCAAATCCTTAGCAAGACCCCCTAGATCTCCCACTCCCTCCCCTTGTTTTGAGACAAGGTTTCTCTGTGTAGCTTTAGCTTACCTGGAACTCATTGTGTAGAGCAGGCTGACCTCAGACTCAGAGATCTGCCTGCCTCTGCCTCTCTAGTGCTCAGAGTGCTTGACTCAGTCATCTGGAGCCCTAGGCGGTTTGCCTGGAGGCAGCTTTCACTTGTGTCCTGTCTCTGCACTTGCTTCTGGCCATTCTACTCTAAGGCTAAGTGGCCTCCAGTGGATCTTCCAGACACAGGCCTGGTGCTGAGGAAGCTATGGTCCCACACAGGCATGAAGCCACCCTCTCTCAGTGAGGCCTGTTGTAACCTACTCGCCAGGGCCAGAACTTGTCCTCAAGGAATACTCTGGATAGGTGGCTGGAAGGGCCTCCCCTCAGAAACCTCTGGCTGGGGAACATGGAGAACAGATCCAGTGGTTTTCAAAGGGCCAGGCAACAGGGGAATGATAGGTGGGGCTGGGGGATGCCGGCCACTGTGGCATCTCTTCCTGGATTTGCCAGAGGGTGAGTTCCTTGTGGGGGAATTGGGACAGCTTCATTTCTATTGTCAGAATGGCATGAGGAAATCTCAGGTAGGGGCAAAACCCAGATGTGTCCCCTTGGAATCTGGGTCCTGTCCATCCAGGATTGCTTCTTGTTGCATAGTATAGCCCCTCTATGGGATGTGACCTTCCCTCAGCTTGTGTGAGCTTTAGGTCCTTGAGACATCTGGCAGGCCCTGCTGAGCCACAGGATGGACAGGCTTGAAGTTTCCAGATCCCCCCCCCCCACACACACACACAAGACAGGGTTTTTCTGTGTAGACCAGGCTGGCCTCAAACAAAGAGATCTGCCTGTCTCTGTGCTGGGACTAAAGGTGTGCGCCGCCACTGCCCTCCAGGTCCTTAAAGAGACTGCCATACCTGTCCCAGAGGTGGCCAGCAGAGACTAGAAGGGCTATCCATGGGCACGTCCTGCTTAGCCTCTGGACTCTGATTTGGTCTTGGCCTGGACCGGGCCTCTGGCTGGCTCTTCCGTAGGTGTCTAGGCTGAGCTGCTCATTGAGCCCCAAGGCAGTTGAGTGGAACCAGTCAGGGCCTTTGGAAGTTTGGGGTGGGGGAGGGGTTTTCCCACCAAATGTTAAAAGCTGCCTTCCCAGCCCAGTGGGGAGGCCAGGCCACCCAGGGGCTCATTCCGGACATTCTCCGGGAGGCTGAGAGGCAGGGAATGTGGTACACAGATGCAAGGGGAGCCTGCTTCAAGCAGCAGGCTCCAGATCCCAGCAAACTCACACAGTGTGCTCAAAACCAGATGTCTGAGCTGGGAGAGAGGACAAAAAAAAGAGGGATTTTCATGACCCGTCGTCAGAAATTCCACATGGGATATAGTAGAAGCCAAAGTGTCCCTCCCTCCAGCCCTGTTCCCAGGCCCCTCACCCTTCTCTGCTCTTGTCTCCTCCCCCACCTCTACCCCTCGACCGACCCATCTCTGCCACTACCAAGCCCCACAAACCCTGACATCCAAGAGAACCAAGCCGACGCTTAGGCGCGTGGTCCTTGTAGACATCCTGGAATTGGCTTCTCCTGTGACCTTTCCTTTTTTTTTTTTTTTTTTTTTTTAAGATTTATTTTATTTATTATATGTAAGTACACTGTAGCTGTCCTCAGACACTCCAGAAGAGGGCGCCAGATCTCGTTACGGATGGGTGTGAGCCACCATGTGGATGCTGGGACCTGAACTCATCACCTTCGGAAGAGCAGTCGGGTGCTCTTACCCACTGAGCCATCTCACCAGCCCCTCCTGTGACCTTTCCTATGACAACTCTGACCTCACAGCTCTTCCACCCACCCTTCTCCCACAGCCTCTCTGTTGTTCTGGGGGCTTCCCCAGGGCCTTTGCATGGTCCGCCCTGGCAGCCTGTTTCCTTTTGGTCTTTGGCAGTATGCACGGTACCTTCCTCTGGCTCCGATCCTTCAGCATTCTGCCCTGCCTTCTTTTTTTGTTTTTTTTTATGTTTTTTGTTTTTGTTTTTGTTTTTGTTTGAGACAGAGTTTCTCTGTATAGCCCTGGCTGTCCTGGAACTCACTTTGTAGACCAGACTGGCCTCGAACTCAGAAATCCGCCTGAGTGCTGGGATTAAAGGTGTGTGCCTCCACGCCCGACCTGCCCTGCCTTCTTGATACCTTTTTTTTTCCTCTTCCATTTTCTCAAAAGCACCTACCACCTAGCCGGGCTTCAGGTATATTTACTTGTATTTAAATATGCATTTGGAGACGGGATGTAATTCTGTGGAAGGCTGTTTGCCTTTGGCATTCAAAGTCCTGGGTCAAGAAACAAAACAAGCTGGGCAGTGGTGGTGCATGTTTTTAGTCCCAGCACTTGGGAGGCAGAGCCAGGCGGGTTTCTAGATTTGAGGCCAGCCTGGTCTACAGAGTGAGTTCCAGGACAGCCGGGGCTACAGAGAACCCTGTCTCAAAAAACAAAGAACAAAAAAGAGAGAAAGAAACAAAACAAAAAGCCAAAAGAGCACCTGCTCATCCTCCCGGGAAGGGCGCAGCACACAGTAGGTGCCTTGGGCTAGTAAAAATCCTTGCAGAAGTGCCTCAGCATAGACAGGCATTTACAGACAGGATTATCTAGCTGTGATTTGCACGCTCGGCATGGGGTGTTTGCGTTAGACCTCAGAGAGCTGGCTTGTGGCTGGGCTCCTGCTGTTCCAGGAGCCTTGCAGCTGAGACAGCCCCTAGGTCCTCTGGCCTCCGGCCACTAACAGCCAAGGACCACAGCATTGCGGTCCTCGTGGTTCCCTGCTCAGCCCCTTCTGAAATGCTTGGCAGTGCCACAAATAAAGTCCAGACAGACGCGGAAGCGGGTGACTCTGCAGTTTCTTGTGGTGAAGCGTGTGGAGGGTGGAAGGCTGGGGGCTCCAAACCACATCCTCGGAGATGCTCTTGCATAGTTTGGAGAGGGAAGGATAGATCACCTATGGCCGTGAGATCTCCCCACCCCTCACCATAGTAGCTACAGCTAAGACTAAGGCTACGGCTACAGTCAGTGTACCCTGCCTGGTACACAGCAAGTCCCTCCTCCGTACTGTAATGATGGAAACTACCGCTTCCTTTCCCATTTGCTGATGCCTATGTTTGGGGGTGGGGCTTGGGGGCGGGCAGGTACGTCAGTCATTTGGTTTGCTTAACTGGTGAGATGAAGGAGGTTGCCTGCAGGCTTGGGGTCAGGTGTGGGCTAGGCAGCAGGCTTCTGGGATTGGATTTGCTTGTCTGGGGTTGGCTAATCCTATAGGCCTGAGGACTTCCAGTTTGCTAGCTCCGTTGGAATTTTCTGCAGACACAGTTCTGTGTGAGCGAGAGACTTGCGGGGGGGGGGGGGGGGGGGGGGGGGGGGTGCTTTCAGCATCTTTCATTGTATACATCATGCCACAGGCCCTTTGCATGTGCTGTGATGGCCAGATCTGGTCCTTGGGATGGCTGGGCAGGGCTCTCATTTTCTCAGGTGAGTTCTGAGCCTGTCCTGCTGGCTTCTCCAGATTTGCCCCAAGAGAACCACAGGTTTAATTTGCCAGCTTGGCAGCCTAGAACAGTTAACTTGAGTGGATCACTGGAGGAACAGGCTATTGCCTGAGGGGACTTCACCTGCCCAGAGGATGAAATGAAGGACAGTTAGAAGCCATCATGAAATAAAGACGCCAGAGAGAAAGTTCTGGAAAACTCAAGTTTGTATCCTCTGGATTCCCAGTATGCATGAGTTTGAGTATCTCTTGGCCTCCAGTCTACTTATTTCTTTATTTGTGTATTTATTTTTTTTCCTGAACTTTCTTTCTTTCTTTCTTTTTTTTAGGGCAGGTCTTTCCTTGTGTGTCCCAGACTAGCTCTGGACTCCCCATCCCCCAGCCTCAGCTTCCAGAGTGGTGGGCTGACAGGCCTGTATCATCTAGCAGGACTCTCAGGCCATCTTTGTTGAGTGTCTGGTACGTGCCCTGAATGCAGCCAGACGGGAGCTGAAAAGGTACAGTCTGCACTCTGGCTGACAATATCTAAGCCACAGCCAGGCTTGGTGGTGCACGCCTTTAATCCCAGCACTCGGGAGGCAGAGGCAGGCGCATTTCTGAGTTCGAGGCCAGCCTGGTCTACAAAGCGAGTTCCAGGACAGCCAGGGCTATACAGAGAAACCCTGTCTCAAAAAACCAAAAAAAAAAAAAAAAAAAAAAAAAAAGACAGGGTCTCTCCAAGTTTCCTAGATTGGTCTTGAGTTTACTCTGAGGCCCCAGGCTGCCTGCAACTTGTAATCCTCCTGCCTCAGCACCTCCAAGTAGTTTGGGTGACAAGTGTGTATTACCAGGCTAGGTTCTTACTTGTATTCTTTTCTTTTTCCTTTATTTTTACGTGCATTGGTGTTTTGCCTGTGGGTCTGTCTGTAATGAAGGCACCAGATTTCTGGGAACTGGAGTTACTTACAGACAGCTGTGTGTGGGAAGGTGTCACAGAGTTGTGAACCACCATGTGGGTGCTGGGAATTGAACTTGGGTCCTCTGGAAGAACAGCCAGTGCTCTTAACTGCTGAATCTCTCCAGCCCCTTATTTTACTTTTTAAAAAGTATTTGGCCTGGGGCTGGAGAGATGGCTGAGCTGTTAAGAGCACTGAGTTCAGTTCCCAGCAACCACATTGTAGCTCTCAACCATCTGTAATGGGATCCGATGCCCTCTTCTGTGTGTCTAAAGACAGTGACAGTATACATACATACATACATACATACATACATAAATCTAAAAAAGCTAATTGGGCTTTCGAATATGTCTGTGTACCGTGGGTGTGCCTGGTCCTTACAGAGGCCAGAGAGTTTGTTGGCTCCCCCAGAACTGGAATTACAGATGGTCTTGAGCCACTGTGTGGGTGCTGGGACTTGAACCTGGGTCCATCGGGAAGACTATCCAGTGCTCTGGACCACTAAACTATCTCTCCTGCCCTTACTTTGTAATTTGTTTTTGTTTTTTTGTGTTTTTTTTTTGAGACAGGGTTTCTCTGTATAGCCCTCGCTGTTCTGGAACTCACTTTGTAGACCAGGCTGGTCTCGAACTCAGAAATCCGTCTGCCTCTGCCTTCTGAGTGCTGGGATTAAAGGCGTGTGCCACCACGCCCGGCTGTAATTTGTTTTTTATTTTATTTTTTTAAAGATTTATTTTATTTACTATATGTAAGTACACTGTAGCTGTCTTCAGACACTACAGAAGAGGGCGCCAGATCTCGTTACGGATGGTTGTGAGCCACCATGTGGATGCTGGGATTTGAACTTATCACCTTTGGAAGAGCAGTCGGGTGCTCTTACCCGCTGAGCCATCTCACCAGCCCCTGTAATTTGTTTTTGAGATAGAGTCTCATGAATTCAATGCTCCAAGCTGTGCTTGGAACCCTGATATTGGGGTGAGGGTGACCTTGAACTCCTGACCATCCAGCCTGCACTTCTAGGCAAGTGCACTATCCTACTGTGCCCCAGTCAAAGCCCCTTCTTGTGTGCCTGGGACATTACTAGGCTGGATACACTGCAGAGTATCTTTGAGCTGCTTCTGGACTTCAGGCTCTTCAGCAGTTATTTAAACCTGCCTTGCTATCAGCTGTCCTTAGATCTCCAAGGCTCCTTATCCCTAACAGGGTGTGGTGTGTTATGAGGGAAGTAACTCTTGAGGTACCAGTGTGTGGGGATGGTGTGGGTCTAGCTTAGCTGATGCTTTTTGCTGCCAGTCTGTCTACAGCCTGTGAGGGAGCACCCATTAGAAATTTGTGGCCGGGGTATTTGGGCAGGACAGGTTATTTCTTGGGTCTAGGTTTACTCTTGGGTCATGGGGAATGGACACTGGACTCGGCCACCGCTTTGGGATGAAGCTCCAGTGTCACAGTGGGGTGGGGAGTGTCTGTCCTCTCCTGTGGCTCAGGAGGACAGGGCTGCACAGTTCATAGCAGGAGACTGAGAAAGAAGCCAGCCAGCCAGTCCTCTTTAGGGCAATGCTTTTCTCTGGCCTCAGTGGCTTTGCCTTATAGAGACTTGGGTAAGGAAGCTGCGGAGGCTTCCATGTGACCCTGGTCTTTGTCTGAAAGCATAGCATACCTGACCGTCGCCCCCCCCCCACTCCCCCTCGCTAGTGACTGAGGTTGGCAAAAGCTGCGGGGAGTCAGAAGACACCCCAACTCTTTGTCCATAAGAGAGAAATCTGAACCTATGCAAATGAGGGAGTGTCCCTAGGTGACTCCAGGAGACCAGTAGGAAGGCTGGAGAGGGAGACTAGCCTTGTCTCTTCCCTCCCCTAGGCCGATCTAGCCGGCCTTCTGCAGGTCTAGTTTTGAGCCCTCACATTGCCAGCCGGGCAGCCGAAGAGTGGGTGCAACGCCATGGGTGTGTGCCCCTGACCTCTGACTCCAGTTCCAAAGGGCACCCGCCCACTCGTACACTTCCTTTTTTTTTCCCCCACTCTTGGACTCGGTTCCCCCTCCACCATCTGCCCCTCGCCCGGACTCAAAGCTCAGGGGTGGGGAGAGGGAACCGGCGGCATGGGTGCAGGAACCCCAGTACCCCTGAGGAAGAGGCCCTTGCCCTGGCAACCGCACTCCTGCCGCAGCCATCCCCACCCGCCGCTCCCTAGGGGTTCTCTTGTTGGCAGAACCGAATCTGCTGAGACTTCACTCCAAAAAAGGAAAGTTAAATTAAAAAAAAAAAAATCAAACTCTCCAACGCGTCTAGGGAAAGCAGAAGAGGAGGGAGGCGGCGGCTGCAGGGCTGGGTTCCCTTGCTTGTCTGCTGTTAAGATCTAAGGCAGAGAGGGCCCACTATGGGGCGTGTCAATGAGCCCTACTGTTAGTGGGCAAGCTCCTACTGGGGCTGAGTGGCCCTGATTGGGTGTCAAAGACTGGGCCATGGGCTCAGAACGCAGCCTAGGCATGCGTCCTGGAAAATTCCCTATGGCTGTTCATTTTAGATATCAGGGGGCCCGGGTGACAGGGCAGCATAGCGCGACTCGGGTGCTGTGAACTCGCGTGGGCCTCTCCAGGATCTCATATTGCAGTCCCTGAACCAGCTCGTCACTGGTTGTGGTCCGCAGAGCCTTTTCCCAATCTCCCAGGCGAGGCCCAGCGCGTCTCAGCATCTGCGTGCGACTCTGAGGGCTCCGTGGGTGGCCATCCCGGGGCGTCGTCTCCGCATCCCCTGGACACTCCTGAGTTATAATTTAATAGCTGAAACGCGATTCCCGTGAAGTCTCTGGGGTTCGCGGAGGAGGAGGGGGCGGGGAGGCATTTGCTCCGCCTTCTTTGGGCGAAAAACGCAGCTCGGGGTGCGCGCACGGCGGCGGGGTGCGCAGGCCTGGAAGGCGTGCATGCGGGCCCTTTAAGGCGGCAGGGGAGGGCTTCCACGAGGCCCCGCCTCTCGTCCCGCCCCTCGCCGCCAGGAGCGGAGCCGCGGGCAGCGCAGGCCGGGCCGCATCCCCGTCCCCGCGCCAGCCGCCCGCGCCCGCCATGCGCGCCCCGCAGCGGCCCGCGCGCCCGGGCCCCGCGTCGTAGCGCGGCGGGCGGAGACCGCAGGCTCTCAGCCCGGACCCGCCGCGTCCTCGAGCCCGATCGGCGCCGTAGCCCGGCGCCAGCGCCCGGTGCCGCTGCCGGCGAGGTGAGTCGGGCCGAGTGCGCGGAGGGCGGCGGGGAGCGGGTGGCTTCCGGGCCGGGGCGGCGCACGCGGCGGAGTTGGCGCCCCCGAGGGGACGGGCGGCGCGGCGGGGAGCGCGCGGGGGCGCGGGAACTTCGGGAACTCTCGGGACCTTGCAGGGCGGTGCAGGCCGCGACCCCGGCACCCGGGACCCTGAAGGATGGAACAGGCCAAGACTTAGGGACCTGCGGGGTGGAGCAGGCCGAGAATCGGGGACCTTGCGGGTTGGAACAGGCCGAGAACCGGGGACCCTCCAGGCGGTACAGGCCAGGAATCGGGTACCTCCTGGGTGGCGCAGCCTGAAGACCTGGGGACCATGTAGGGTGGCACAACCTGAGGACTGGGAGCCCTGCAGGGAGATGCAGGCCGGGACCAAGGATCCTCTGGGATGAAGTAGTCCCGGACCGGGAACTCTTTAGGGTTGTAGAAGCCAGGACCCGAGGACCTTCTGAGATGGCACGAGCTAAGACCCGGGAACCCTGCAGGGAGGTTCAGGCCAGGACCTGGAGACTCTCCCGGGGTAGTTCAGGTCAGGACCCGGGAGCTCTGCTTGCAGTTTAGGCCAGGACCGGGCTACCCTGTGGTATGTTTTGAAAGCCAGGCCCCTGGGATCTTGCAGCAGGATGGCGCAGCCTGAGGACTGACTGATGTACTCTTGTTTTGGAGAGGGCCAGTACTCGTGGACCCTCTGTTGTGGCGCAGCCTGCGGACCGGGATTCTCAGTGGTGGGTGGCGCAGCTCTAGGACTTGGGACCCCCTCCCGGCCGCTCTCCCCGGCGACTCTGGGGTGGCACAGGCCAGGATCTGAGACCCTCGGGGGTGGCGCATTCTGGGGACCTAAGGACCCCGTGGGCGGCCGCGCCCCCCCTCCGGTGACGCGGCGCCGCCTCCTGTTCCCTCCCCCTGGCCGTGCGGATACTTCGGATGCCACTAGTTTGGGAAGTTGCAGATCCGAGCCTAGCCGGGCAGCCGGGAGCCCCAGCACCCTCAGACGCGCGTGGGAAGCGGCCTCCCCTCCCGACCTTGAGGGAGGAGAGCGGGGCGGGCGTCCAGACAGGCGGTCCCTCGGGCCTCTAGAGCTGGAGGCGCCCAGCAGCGGCGGCTGAATAATCTTTACATTGTAGCTTTATTCGCACAGCCAGGTCCACCCGGCGGCGTGCGCGCGCGCCCTCCCCGAGAGTCTGGTGCAGGCAGCGGGGGCGGATCCGTTCGTTCTCAGCCTCCTCCCTTCCTCTCCTTCTCCTCCCCCCTGTTGGTGAGAACTGGTTTTATTACGATTACGTTTTTTTTTTTTTTCCTCTTTGCAGATTTGGTGGATGGATGTGTGAGAGGGGAGGTAGGAGTGGAAGGTATAGGATCCTTGGGGGGGCCCTGTGGGCAGTGTTAGGGTGGCCTTGGCTTTGCCCTTTTGAATCCAGCTCTAGTCCCTGCGGCTGCTTTGATGAAAGGGGCTCTGAGGCCAGGCGCGTGTAGGGGGTGCATCTCAGGCCACTGCTGGGGACTTCGTGGGTGGCCTCTTTTTCTTTTTTAATTGTAGAGGAGGGGGCAGAATAGTCAGTGGGAGACGAGGTGGCTAGAGGCCTAAGCGTTCTGGTTGGTTCTGTAGCTCAGCTTCTGGGTTCGAATCTTGGGTGGCTGACTGATGGGGAGCTCGGGGCGGGGGTAGGGGGAGCGGATGACTTCACCTGCCTATGGTTATGGGCTTCTTTTCTGCAGAGTGAGGGTGAAAACAGTTCCCTGGTCTGGGGCGCTTCTGTGAACCGAGTCTGTGCAGAGGGTCCTTGGATAGGTTACTATGACTACTGTTATTTCCGGATTCTCATCCTTGTTCTGTCGTTGTATTGGGGAAACCCACGAGAGTGTCTGCTCCACCTTTGGGAGCTGGGAGGGTCTGATGGAGGAGGGCCTCAGGATGGAGAAGGGCCAGGCCTCAGCCCATTGAGCACAGGCAGACACGGAGTTGGCAGCCAGCTGAGCTGCAGTGAGTGGTGGAGGGGTGGTGAGTGCATTTCGGGTACTGCCTAGCTTCCCTGCACTCCGTGTCCCTGTTTGGAAATTTACCGCTGTTTCTTTGGGGCGCCAGGGGAGCCTGCGGTGTTCGAGTCCAGACGTGGGGGTGGGAGTGAGTGGCCAGACCTAGCCTCTTCCCACGGAGCTATTTACGCTTGCCCGGGAATCGATACTATTGATAAACTCATGTCGGTGGTAATGTGGCTGTCAGGCCCGGGTGAGGGATGGAGACCCCTCCTGGGGCTGTGGCCCCCCCCCCCCCCCCATGAGGGTTCAAGGCTTAATCCCTTTTTTCCCAGTGAATACGCTACCTCCCAAAGGTTTTCCAGCTCTGCAAACAGGAACTGAGCTGCAATACAGCTGGATCTAGAATTGTTCTGGGCCAGCAGGTGCTTGCCACTCTACAGCCCCCCTCTCCACAGGGACCCGGCTTCCTGGCTGGAAATGAACTGGCTGGGTCCCACCCCAAACTGGGGGGGCGGGGACCCTGGGTTAACCTCTGAAGATGGGGGTGGCACCTCCTCACCACCCAGTTAAAAGGGGAGATTGATCCAGCTGGAGCGTCACACAGGCCTATCACCAGGGGCTGGCTCTGTTTTTTTTTTTTTTTTTTCCTCTTGTCTGCGTTTTTTTTTTTTTTTTCTTTCTCTCCTCTCTGTTCTGTTTCCTGTTCATGTCTCCAATACCATATAGCAGCCTCCCCAGGTGATACCTTGGGGACAGTTTCCTGCAAGGGCGGCAGCTTTCTGGAGCTGGTGATTCCCACTTAAGGTGCCCAGGGGATGTGTGTCTGTGTGTGTGTGTGTGTGTGTGTGTGTGTGTGTGTGTGTGTGTGTGTGTGTGTTAGGCAGGCAGTTAGCTGTCTGGGGAAGGCAGGGCTACACAAAGCCAAGTGGAGTGGGAAGCTTAGAAGACCCACCTCCTTAGGGAGGAAGAGGAGCTCGGGAAGGGTCCTTTGCATCAGGTGAGCATCCTTAGGGGAGGTTGACAAATGGGAAATCCACTTTATGGCACACCAGGTGAATCCTGCATCTGCACTGCAGTAGCAAAACTGACATCTAGGAAAAACAAAAAACAAAAAGATGCTGACTGTGTGCTATCATTCAGAGGGCACTTACTGTGTGTGTGCCGGCCTCAGAAGGCATTTAACTGTGTGTGTGGTGTGTGTGCCAGCCTTCAGAAAGTGCCTTTGTGTGCACCAGGCATGAATCTACTGGTCCATTCTGAGGTGGGCTATGGGGATGTGACTGTCCTATTTTATATTATAGATGGTGTCACAGAAGCCCTGGGAGGTTTTGGTGGCTGGCCTTGGAAGCTGGGGCTAACACCTGGGTTGTCACACAGCACAACAGCCTTGGCTGCAAGGAAGGGATCAGGAACTGACCTTCCTCTTGGGTTTGGCACCTGCCCATCTTTGCAGGGCTGTGGGGGAGAGCAGCTCAGAGACTGGGAACTTGTTCTCCCAGGGTTTGGAGAGGGGGCGGTGCCAGCGGCAGGCTGGCATTTCTTTGAAGTCTCATTTTATCTCAAAACACTCATGCAAATTTTTGGCATCTGCCTTGGCGACAGTGCTGTGTTTATTTTGAAATGAAAACAGGGGTTTGAATTATTTAGCATGGTGTCTAACAGGGCATAATGCTGCAAGCGGGGAGCCCTGAAGCCTGGAGTGCCCTGCTCCTGTCTCCCCGGGGAATCTGGCTGGGGACACATAAACCTGTGGTTGGAGAGGCCCTTGCTTAGCCTTTGCTCCTGAGAGCCACACAGGTCAGAGGGGCAGTTGGCCCAAGGTCGCAGTGGGACAGTGTGCCCATGGTGGCAGTGAGCGAAAGAGAGATTTCTCCTAGTGACACCCCTGTGTTAGAGCAGAGTGTAGCCACTGTACAGTGCCTTGCTCACAGGCCCTTGGCTGGTCATGACCTTCTGGTTCATAGATCCCTGTAGAATCGTGGAAGCACAGTATGGGACCAAGGGCCTGATCTGAGCTGTCTGAGCTGGTGGTTGATTTAGCATCAAAGACTAAGGTCTTCTGGGTCACAAGCAGTGTGCCCAGGCTTGGTAACCTCTAAATAGGACTTGTGGGCCTCACCTGTCAAGTTGGAACCCTGCCTTCCCCCGCTGGGACCCCTTGGGGGCTTGGTCCTCAGAACCCACAGCATCGAGTTGTTGGGTTCTGGAGAGGTTACCTAACCTCTCTCTGAGCCTTAGTTTGCTCATCTGTGAGATGGGGCCATCTGCTGCCACCGCTGCTTGGGCACTTAGCATCATGTGGGTCACATAAGTCCACGTGTGGCTTCGAATCTGCTGTCACCATATGTAGTTAGCTTCCCCATTGAAGGCCAAAGGCTTGACGGAAGAGTTTGTCACGGAACGCATGTCCTTGCATTTGCTCTGTGTGGTCAGACTGGATACATTTCTCTAGTCTTTTTTTTTTTTTCCCTTGTTTTAAAAAAATTTTTTTTTGAAGTACTGGGGTTCAACTATGGCCTTGGGTACCACTGAGCTCTATATCCCTAGTCTGGAATCCTCTCTCCTGAAGGCTGCCAAGTAGGCTCTCCAAGTGACTGGCTAGCCTAGTCTCTTCCCTTGACTCCAGGTTGGAGGCTGAGGGCTCCTCCCCTCTCCCTGGTTGGTGACCTTCTCTCTCTGCTCTGGGAACTGAAGTTTCTCCTCCCACCTGTAATCAACCTGCCTGGGGGATCAATAGCAGCCTGGATGATTGGGAATGGGCTGAAGGATAAAGGTGGGGGAATGGGGCCTTCTGGTGTGTTTGGGGATTCCCCTCCCACTGTAACCCTGACAGTTGGGTTGCCTTAGGGGGTGTTTTGGAAAGACCAGACTGTGACTTTCTGTGTTCCTCCTCTCTCCCACGGTGTCCTGAGCGGTGTCCCGAGCGCCAAGCTTCCTGGGCAGGTGGCTTTATTTAATGTTAGTTTGCTCAAACAGCTTTAGTGGCTGCCTGGTTGCCCCCCTGCACCGTGGCTTTGGACGTAGGAGCCAAGTTGGCACCGAGTCCTCCCATTCCGTGGGCTTTCCATGCTCCATGCTATCCTGAAAGGTCTACCTGGCCTGGGCATGGCTCCATACTCCCCTGGTTCCCAGGCCCTCTGCCCTATGGCTTTGGTACCCACCTCATGACCTCATTTTTCCCACCAACTTCTGATGCTTTATGTGTGAAGCCCCTAGGGAGTTAGCAGCAGTGGGAACGTTCTAAAGCATCTCAGCGAGCGAGGTTGGTGGTACCCGGCTTGGAAACATTGTAACTATTGCTCTGCTGAGCGGATCCAGGGCCTGGTGCATGCTACTGGGGTAAGTTCTCTCTCAACGGAGCCATATGCCAAGTCTTCTGAAACTTTGACCTTTTAGTGATGAAACAGGTTTCTCAGAGTTGCCCAGGCTGGTCTTGAATTTGGAGTCCTTTCTGCCTCAGCCTCCAGAGTAGCTGAGAAGAAATCTGCTGAATGTAATCATTTAATTACCAGAGAAGTGAGAAGTCCCGGGGGCAGGGTTGGGGGTGGGTGGGGTTGCAGCAGTGGAGCTACAGGCCTGTGGGCAGTGTGGCTGCAGAGTCTGACGCCCTGGCAGGTGGTGATGTCTGTGCACAAACTTGGACCATAGCTGTGAGTCTGGCAGCCCAGCAAGGCCAAAGAACCCCGCCCCCTTGTTCCCCCTTTTCCCAGGCTTAGCAGGCAGCTGGTGTGAGCCATGTATAGGTGGCTTTGTCTTTTTGCACTGGGTGGCACATGTTGACATAGTAGCTGCTGATTCAGCTGGGTCCCTGGTGTGTTTGCATTTCCCTGGTTCCCTGGGGAGGACCTGCCTCCTATTAGCGAAACTTCCTTTCTTTGCTATGAATTAATATCCTGTGGACACCTTTCTCTATTTTTAATGTTTCTCTTTTGGTGGGAGTTGCAGGCTGGCAGGGTCTTTTTCTTGGTGCTTTATTGCTGTGTAGAGAGACACCATGTCCCAAGACACCTCTCATGAAAGAAAGCGTTTGATTTGGGGCTTGGGGCTTGCTTCCAGTTTCTGAAGGTTAGTCCAGGATCATCATAGTAGGGACTGGAACAGTAGCGGGAAGCTTTGCGTCCTGGTCCTGTATGCCACCGGCAGAGAGGGAGGGAGTGGGGAGAGAGAGGAGAGAGACTGGCCCACGGTGGGCTTTTGAAATCTCAAAGCTCACTCCCAGTGACATACTTCCTCCAACAAGGCCATGCCTCTCAGTTCTTCCCAGACAGTTCCACTAACTGGGGAGCAAGCATTTAACCATATGAGCTTATGGGGTGCCATTCTTATTGAAACCACCACAAGGTCTCACTCAGTCTGTAGCCCTGTCAGCGATCCTGTCTCCTGTCTGGGAGGACAGGCATGTGTCACCACAGCTGGCCACCTGTTCACACAGAGCTGTTGTTCATGCAAAAAGGTCCACAGCAACAAGATCGAATGCTTTCTGAACTGCAGAGGGCTCCGGGCTTCCTAGAAAGGCACTTTCATTAAAAATGATGCTGGCGTGTATAGGAAGGAGGGAAGACAGCAAGGGGGGGTGATGTGGAGGTGGGTACCACTTTGCAGCTCCCTAGGGTTCCAATCTCAAGGCAGCCAGGCTGGATGTGTGCAGGCGCTCTGAGCATGAGCCACTCTTCCCTGCGTCCCTGGGGTCCCATCATATATGTGATTCTATTGCACACTGATTGCCGTGTCTTTGTCCATACTGGTCTGTGTTCTGGTACACGGTGTACTTACTCCAGGGTTTTGTTTTTTTTTTTTTTTTGTGACAGGGTTTCTCTGTATAGCCCTGGTTGTCCTGGAATTTACTTTGTAGACCAGGCTGGCCTCGAACTCCGAAATCCACCTGTCTCTGGCTTCTGAGTGCTGGGATTAAAGGCGTGTGCCACCACACCCGGCACTCCAGGGTTCTTAAGGTGCTATCCTCGGCACTCCAGGGTTCTTAAGGTGCTATCCTCGGCTTGCTTCCTGCGCCTGGGCTGGTGTGATCCTCCCCTGCACCCCCCAAGGGTGCTCCCTTTGCTTCTCACTATGTAACCTTGGCTGATCTTGAATTCAGATGTCTGCCTCTTTAGTACTGGGATTACACCTGGCCTGCATTTAAAAAACAAAACAAAGCGGGGCGTGGTGACACACGCCTTTAATCCCAGCACTCGGGAGGCAGAGGCAGGGGGATTTCTAAGATTGAGACCAGCTTGGTCTACAGAGTGAGTTCCAGGATAGCCAGGGCTATACAGAGAAACCCTGTCTCCAAAAAAACAAAAAAAACAAAACAAGACAAAATGATTCTGTGAAATACAGCCCTCAGGGTCCATACATGTGCTGGATCTGGCTCCGAAAGTCTCGTCTACACAGGCAGAGCAGAGCGTGTTGGCAGGAGGTCCCCAAGAAAAAAGGTCTCCCCCCCCATTTTTTAAAAGATTTATTTATTTATTATATGTAAGTACACTGTAGCTGTCTTCAGACACTCCAGAAGAGGGCATCAGATTTTGTTATGGATGGTTGTAAGCCACCATGTGGTTGCTGGGATTTGAACTCCTTCGGAAGAGCAATCGGGTGCTCTTACCCGCTGAGCCATCTCACCAGCCCCAAGGTCTCCCATTTTGGCCTTTTTATAGCCTATGTAGTTTTTTTGTACCTGACGACAGAGACCCAGCTCAGGGCCCTGGAGTTCATGTTGGGTGTTCCCAAGACCTCTGCTTCTGGCTTTCGCCAGTGACTGTACTGACTGTTGTATTCAGTGGGAAGACTGTTGTATTCAGTGGCTGACTTTGGGCACAGTCCATCTGTTTCTTAAATACTGGCGCCTTGTGTTGAGTGCCGAGTGGTTTCTGGGTGATTTGATGTCTATCATTTTTTTCAGCATTCTCACTAGCTTTCTGTCCCGTTTTCTCTTTGCTGGCTTAGGAGCTCTGCAAGTCTACATGAGTCTGTGTTAGGTTTCTTTTTTTTTTTCCCCCATGTCACCCTGGGTCCAGATTTCTTTGTCTTGGCTCTTGGCATTGATTTTATCTTATCGTGGAGATTCTCGGGAATTACCTCAGTGCTGAGGTCCAGGAAGGAGGTGTATTGTGTGGCGTGTCTTGTGTCCCCTGTGTGCGGTGGTGGTAGGGAGGGTACTCTTCCCACTGATGTTCCCTGGGGGAAACTGAGGCTGACTGGGGTGTGGCTTAGCAAGATCAACTTTGAGTGAGCACCTGTGGGCACCTGTCTGCCTCTGGCGATTAACAGAATGACTTCTGGGGTGGTTTCTAGAGCCCAGAGAAGAATGTGCCCTGGGTTGATGGGATGTCACCTTTTGGTGCCTGGGAACCCTGGAGCCCTGCCCCGGATGCTTTCAGACTTTTCTGCTTCCTTTGACCCACTTAGGTAGCACTGGATTGGGAAGGGAGATGGGCGAGAGCCCCAGGGAGCTCAGATTAGGGCTGTGAACGGTGTGGGGCTGTCTGTGGGTGGTGGTGGTGTTGGTGACCCAGGGCTGGGAACGGTGTGGGGCTGTCTGTGGGCGGTGGTGGTGACCCAGCACCCGGGTGCTTTGGCCTAGATGGGTTCCATGGTCAATCTCTCTTGGGAAAGTAGCCCTGGGATCAGTCTCTTGGCCTGAGTGGCCTCCTGGGTGAATTGCTCCTTGGCAGGTGGCCCTGGGTTAGTGTCTCCTGTGCCAGGTGGCCAGAGGATCAGTCTGTGTCCCCTTTCGCCTTCCCCCTCAGGCCGGTTGTCCAGTTGTTCTGGGGCTGGTGGCTGGATCCACCTTCTGTCTTTGGGTGCATTTGGTTTTCTGTGGCTTATGTGTGTGTTGGCCCCTTGAGGAAGTCTATCCAAGCCTAGGTCTAGGCAGTCCTGTGTGGCTGGTGGGGGACTTAGAGCAGAGGGGTGACCTTGCAGGGTTTGGCGGGATAAAAGGAGCCAGGGGGCTTATCCTATAGACTGACCTAGCTGCTCCAGGCCTAGGCTGGTGCACGAACCAGGGGCATTGGACTCCTCCCACCCCCAGTCCCCACCTCCCCAGCTGTCTTCAGGGATGACAGCTTCCCTAGATCTGAGCTGGCTGAGAGAAAGACAGGGATCCCCTTGTTTGAGTCTGTGCTTTTGCTTACTATGGGATCAGGTGGGCACTGGCTTGCACTAGCTTCCCATAGACCCCTTCTTTTGCCCTGAAGCCTGCTGTCACCTAGCTCAAAGCTCTTCCCTTGAGGCAGAGGGACATGAGGTGGACCCCACAGGTTCTCCCCACCTCCTGAATTTGTCTTGCTCACTTCCTTGGACGCTTGGTCTTTGGCTGCTTACCCTTGTGGGAAGAACCTGCCTTCCGGTTCCGGAGGGTGACGTAGGGCTGGCGTTTGTTTGCTCTGTGGTCTTGTGTATGGAGGTCCTTTATTGGGGGCTTTAAGTCTTAGGCCTATAGATGTCTCATGCCCATCTGTCTTCATGCTGGCCTCTACAGGGCTTACTGAGTCACTCTGAGAGAAGCCCTGTGTGGCCTGGTATCTCCATGGCCGTAGCAATCTGCCTGGCACTCATTGGGCTAATGGTGCCAGCCTGCTGTGGGAGAGCTAAGTTGGCTTTGGGATAGTGGCTTCTGGGTGGTCCCTACTGAGCCTGGGGAGACAGAGGTTGTTTGTGTCTTCGACTTAACCTGGCACACCTTTGCTGTCTCCACCTGTTTTCTCTGCCTGGACCAGGCCCTGGCATGGGTTGATCAGTGTCTCCTTTCTATTGAAGTTCTCTTTCAGGGGACCCTAGGATGTGTGACCTTTAGTGGTGAGAAGTTACTATGGTCGTCAGTATTCAGGCTGAAGTCACGCTGCAGTGGTGTGTCCCCCGAATGTAGCGGTGTCCTCTTAAGAGGGGCTGACATGATGGACAGAGGCAGAGGTGGGACCGCCACAGACCGCAAGCCACGGGGAAAATGGAAGGGTAAGGATGAGAAGGATTCAGCCCCGCCCTTGAGTTTGCACTTCCGGCTCTAAAAGCATCAAAAGTTGTGAGCCCTTGGGTGCCACTCCTTGCCAGAGTCACTCTGGGAAGTAGATTGTTTCTCAGCAGTGGCCCTAGCCACCCACACCGTAGGAGACCTTTGAAACGCCAGTCATGCTGAGTGCAGTGGTGCATGCTGGCAATCTGTACTGGAAAGCTGAGGCAGAAGGATCGGAAATTTAAGGTCCATCTGGGCTGCGTGATGACGTCCTGCTTAAACGCGCATGCAGACACCCACCCACCCGTGGCTGGTGAGGTGGCTCAGCAGGTAAAGGAGCTTACCATAAGAAGACTGGTGACCTGAGTTTGATTCCTAGAACCCACGGAGATGTGGAAGAAGAGAATGCACTCCACAGAACTGTCCTTAGGCTTAAACATGCATGCTGTGCCCACCCTCCTTCCCCCACAAAAAGAAAAATAAAATAAAAAAAAGCAAAATAACTCTGGCCGGGGAGATGGCTTTGTCAGTAGTATTTGCCGTGTGAGCAGGAGGATCTGAGTTGAGCCCCTAGGACCTGTATAAAAAGCTGGCGTGGACACATGAGCCCCCAGTGGTTCTCAACCTGTGAGTCTTGACCCCTTTGGGGGCCTGAATGCTCCTTTGGGGAGGGGTAGCTACCAAGGGAAAACACAGATATTTATGTTATGACTCATAACAGTAACAAAATTACTGTATGTAGCAATGAAATAATTTTATTGGGGTGGGGGTCCACTATAACATGAGGTATTAAAGGGACGCAGCCTAAGAAAGGTTGAAAACCACTGCTCTAATCACAGTGTTTGGGAGGCAGAGCCAGGGTCCCTGGGACTTGCTGGTAAACCAGCCTAACCTTATTGGAAGGGCCCATGCTATGGTGTGAGGACCCCCCCCCCAAAAAAAAAAAAAAACAAAAAAACCAAAAAACCAAAAACCAGGGTTAGACAGGATCTGACCAGCGCTTGAGATGTCCTCTGACCTCCACTTGCCTGTGTACACACTCACCCACACTTAGACGAAACTGAGTCAGATCGAGCCAGCTGGCCCAGCAGCAGAGCCAGGTCTGGCTGGCAAAGGCCTGTGTAGCTGCTCACTACCCCCCCCCCCCCCCCTGCTTCCTCTGTGCCTGCCATGCTGACTTTGGCTGTTCCTCCTCCTGTGTTCTTCCACCCCAGGGACTTTGCACACTCTCTCTGCCCGAGGTGCTTCCCTCTGGGGCATCTCTACCTTTACTTCCACATTGCCTGACCGGAGGGCTCTTTCTTGGTTTGTCAGTACCTAACACCTTCGCCTGGCTTAGCGAGGGTGTAACGTGCTAGGCCTTCGTCTGTGCTGTCCTCTACAGTATGAGGCTGTTTTGCTGCAGTCTGTCACTCCAGCTACACCCCAAGTTCTTGAATGGTGAGGCTATATGGTGGGTACGGGGCACCTGCCCTGGTACTGCCAGTTAGCTGAGTCTCCCATCTGTCTTCATGTCTGATACCTTTGTCTGGACTGCAGTACCCAAGACCAGACGCACTCTTTCTCTGAGGCTGTGACTGCTCTGGGCTGCTGTGCAGCAGGCCTAGGTACCAACAAGTCTCAGTGTTTGGATTTGTCAAGCAGGCAGCTGCCTTCAGCTGTATGGCATGCACGTGGGTGGATGTTGTCCTTGCATTCATTGGCCTGCCCCTGCCTGGCCCTTGGGGACAGGTGTGCACATTGGTGTGACAGCTGTGGGTATTCTGTGCCAGAGGTCCACTCTGTCCTAGTGTCAGAGCTGGTTGGGGAGATTAGCACCCTACTGTGCCTGTCCTGGACTGGCCCTTCTAAGCCTTGGTCACCAGAGTCCCCAGTTGCCCATTTTTCAGATAGGGAAACTGAGGCACATAGTAATGTTTCTGTTACGTCCCATTCTGGGTGGCAGGTGGCCTGGGCAGGAACTTGTCTGTCCTTGAGGTCCTTACCTTTGGCTGGAAACAGTCCCTGCCCTCATGTGCCTCTGGTCACTGCAGCTTGTTCCTTCAGGGCCACCCTCCAAGGCTGTGTCCACAGCTTTGGCTGCCTCTGCAGAGTGGGAGGTTGACCCCTACTATCTTGGCTTCTCCTTGGCAGTTATAAATAGCAGCTGCAGCATTGACAGGAAGCTGCATTCCCCCATTGTATCCCCCCCCCCCCACTGTGTCCCTGGCACCTATTGTCCTTGTCACAGCTTCGTGGGAACACACCAAGGCAGTCAGTACTGCAGTCTTTCTGTGTGACCTTCAGGTCTGTGCTGCCCTCTCTGTGCCTTGAGTTCCTTGTCTGGGCATCTGGGGGCTGGAAGAGGACTTCTGGGGGTTTAGGAAACACTGAGGTGTGTATAGCCAGGAGTGAGGCGCTGGCATGGGTTGGGGCATTGTTGACCTCGGACAGGGGAAGCTGATAAGTTACTGCTTTGGGAGGGTCTTGGGCACCAGAGGGCCAGCACTTCCTCTGTTTTCTGGCCAGAAGGTGACAGAAACAGGAGTGTTTCACAGGGTCAGCTTGACTGGCTGTTGTCATTCTGTCATTTTGATAGTGCCATAGGGGTCCTGGTTCCCTGGTGGCTGTGAGACCCCACCTCTCCTGGCTAACAGCCTCTCCAGTCCTCATTCCTGTCCGCTACTCCTTCTGGAAGCCCCACACGCGCCTCACCCCACTGTCCAGCCACACCTTGCAGACTTCTGTGACCTGGCCTGCTGACCTGGAGGCTTCACAGAAGATGCAGGCTCTGTCGGTGCTTGTATTGTTCTTGGCCTCAGCTGTGCAGATGGGGGTGAGGAGAAGTCCAGGTCTTCATAGGGAGGAACTTCCTATGCCCCTGGTCAGCCTCATGACTGGACTTAATAACAACCCCCCAAATCTCCAAGAGTTAGTTACTCAAGAATGCGGATTGCTAGTTAATTTGTTAACCTAGGGGGAGGTCTGCAGTGATGGTCTCTTCCTGAATCACATTCTCATAAAAGGCCAGACTGTGTGCCTTGGGATGGGTATAACGTCATAGGAGAGACAGAGCCAGGCATGCCCTGTGTGCTTTGTGGGAACAGAGAGGCTGAGTTACTTGGACCCCAAAATTAGATGCTAGAGCTCAGAGTCCGTGGGTGTGGCCCTGGGAGTGCCCCTGAGGCTCTAAGGTGCTCGTTTTGGAGTCCTTTAAAGCAGAACACCAGCCCCCAAATGATGCTGAATTTTGGAAGCTGTATGCTTGGTCAAAGGACAAGGGGAGCCAAGACTGGAGGTGAGACTTAGGGTGAGAGTCAGCTGGAGCCAAGTGACTGGGGGGATCTCACCAATGTGTGCACAGGGTCTTCATGACAGAGAGGCTGGAGACCAGGGCTGGAGGAGGTGAGGAGCAGTTCCTCTGTCCCTGGCTACGGGAGGTCCAGCTCGGCTACGCGGTGTCTTCTTGCTTGGCTCTTGTGTTTCTTATCCTCAAATGGACAGTGGAGATGGTTTTGACCGTTGCCTGGTCATGTCCCTTGTTATAACCAAAGAAGCAGCTTGTTCTGAGCCAGTGATCACCTAGAGCTGGGGACACAGCCACATAGAGATGTTGGTCAGACAGCTGCCAAGGCTCACGCCCTGCCTGACAAAGGCGTGCCTTGGCAGAATGGCCTCCTCCACAGAAGCAGGCACCTTCAGGGAAGGCCCCACACCTTTTTTTTCTTTTTTTTGCTCCTCAGTACATGCTGGGAAGATTCAATGGCCCCTTCCCATCATGAACCCAAGAAACAGCCTCTGCCACAGACACTACTCAAGAAATGACACCAACCCACAAGACATGGGTCTTGCCGCAGGTCTAAGGATGGGGACAACTGCTACATACAGGCAGTGGCTTGGGTCTAAATCCTCATAGTTCCACAAAGAAGCAAAGAAGAGGAACACTGCCTCATCCTGTTTTACACATAGGGAAACTGAGGCAGCATGATTTAAACATGTCAAGGATATATAGATGGTGGTAGGAGGGGGGAGGGGTTGCAGGATTCCCAGAGTGGCCCTGGGGTCTGAGGCCTATCTTCCTGAGCATGGGAAACTCTAGGCTGGGTGACACATAAAGCTGTCACCGTTCACCCACTGCTGACCTACAAGCTGGCAGGGCTGCGTGGCTCACAGTGACAGCAAGCTGCAGCTTGCCTCCCGCAGAATGACAGAGAGACCTGTGAACTCAGCCAGGAGGACTTGATAGGGACCAGCCCAGCAGGGACACACATGGGCATGAGGGAGCAGAGATGTGGGCGGGGGGGGGGGGGGGGGAAAGCCTGCATGCGGCTGACCTGCAGTGAAGGAACCTAAAGGCAGTGTCCTGTGATCTTAACCAACACAGCTCTGTATATTATCTCCTTGCCTCCTGATCCAGGCTGATAGACACAACCCACTTATGCCCTGCAGCCTCTGCACCCAACACACACACACACACACACACACACACACACACACAAGACATGACACTTGCATCGAAGGATCTCATTTCATTTAATTGCTGCTCCAGTTCCTGGCACGGGCCCAGAGGCCTTGGGACAGGAGCCGGCAATTTCCGCCTTTCTCTGCAGCTGGGGAGTTGGCCTCTGGGCACTGCCTGCAGCAAAGAACCCAGGGCACCTGCCCCTTGGAGACAAGGCCACGGCTGGGGGAGCTGGCGCATCCTGGAGAACCAACTGTAGTCTGTCATGGGATAAGCTAGGGTCACGCTGTTCCCAGGCCATCCACTAGGAACAGTTACAAGGGACCACAGACCTTCCTGCCTCCTTCAGCCTCCCTGGCTTCACCAGACTCCTTGCCAACAGAGGAGGAGTCCCTAGCAAGATGTAATTCTTTCCTGTTGTTCCACATCCGGTTCCCCAAATCCCAGGATATAACGACCACTGATGTCCTGGGTCTGAGACAACCAGGGCTGCCTTGCTTCTGATAATATGTCTCCTGTAGGTAGGGAACTTAGAAACAGACCATCTGAGCATAGCATGTGAGTTCAGCCTCTTAGAGGGAACTTGTGCTTTTCGGGGACTGGGAAGGGGGCACTCTATCTCAAATGCACCTCCTTTTCTTTAACATTTTGAGGCAGCGTCTCATGTAGCCTAGGTGAGCTCAGGCTGGGCACTGCTCATATTCCTGGGATGGGCATTTTGGGTCCTTCATCTGAATATTTAGTTCTGCTCACTGGTGCCTGAGCAACCCCTGTCCTGCCCCTTTTCGACAGGCAGCAGTACCTACAGACTTTGCCCAGTGACTATGGGGCACACTCCTCCCATGGCTCTTGGTATCTCTCAGGGCAGGGAAGCCACACAGGGCCGAATCTGCTGGTATTCACTTCTGTGTGTGTGGGTTCTGTGTTTTCAGTGTGTGCCAGGCACTGCAGATGATGTCTCTCCCTGCTCTCAGCATCTCAGTGTGTGTGTGGGCATGGATTATTCTGAGGGGGGCAGGTAGTTCAGTGAGAAGCAGTCAGCCTGGGTTTGCACCCCCCTGTACCCCCTGCGCCCCAGTATCCTTATCCACAGAAGGGCCGTGGGCTGCTTTGGGATTCAGGTGAGTGACCTTACCCACGATGTGGAGTCTAGGATGGCGTTTGGCCCCTCGGCACCAGCAGGCATCAGAAGTCCTTCTCTGCAGGCTCTGGGAGCCTCTCTGCACGGATCCCTACGGGGATTAAGTGGGTTCATTTGATCGAGAACATGAACTTGAGCAGGTAGCTTATCTCCTTTGAGATAAAAGCTGGGTAGGCCCTGAGCCACCTGGCCTGCGGAGGAAGTGCAGGATTCTATCCTCCCTTCTGCTAGCCCTGTGAGGGGCCTGGGGCTTCCTTGCCAGCATCCGGGACTTTTCACTGTGGACCAAGGCTGTAGCTGTGCTCCGCCAAGGAAGCTTACGTTGTATCTACCTATGTACTCGGTTCTCGTGTCCCCCTGTTTTGACTGAAGTCCTGAGGTCCAGGGAGGTTAGTTGACTTGGCCAGTGTGTGTACCCGGCAGCCCAGCCCTTGACAGTAGGTGTCTGGAAGCTTTGGTGCAAAGTGGGAGTGGCTGGGCACAGAGTCCAGGGAAGGGAAGCTTTGTGCTTTGGTGCTAAAAGGCCTCTGACTTTAGTGCCTGCTCTGCAGGACAGCTTTAATTGCCGGGTCATTCAAAGCTTATGTGGTATGGGGACTTGGATGGTGTGGGACTCTCCTGGGCAAAGCTACAACCATTTCTACCAGTTTCTAGGAGATCTGGAGTCAGGGTGTTGCCATGGAGACCCCACTGCTGTGTCTCCCACGGGTAACAGGAGTGATGAGACCACCACTGTAGGTTGAGACTGCAGCCACACTACGCACACTGCGGGTGGAGAATATTTTTCTATTCTATCTCAGTCACTGCAAAGGCCAGGCCCTAAACTAGAAGCCGGCCCAGGTCTCCTGGCCTGGAGCAGTTCTGCCAGAGGATGATGAGGGACTCCAGTCTTTTTTTTAACCTCTGGGTCCTCCCGCCCCCCACGCTTCTGTCATACTGTCCCACCCACCTAGAAGCCTTTCCCTAGAGACAGGCGACATCATTATAGGCACTAGGCTTGCTTTGTGACTGCATGACCAAAGCAACTCTTACAAAGACAGCATTTAATTGGGGCTGGCTTACAGGTTCAGAGGTTCAGTCCTATTATCATCAAGGCGGGAACATGGCAGCATCCAGGCAGGCATGGTACAGGAGGAGCTGGGAGTTCTACGTCTTCATCTGAAGGCTTCTAGCAGAATACTGACTTTCAGGCATTTAGGATGAGGGTCTTAAAGCCCACACCCACAGTGACATACCCACTCCAACAAGGCCACACCCATTCCAACTGGGACCCCACACTCCCGCACCCCCTGTAGAGTTTCTCTGTGTAGTCCTAGCTGTCCTGGAACTCACTGTAGTTCAAGCTGGCCTTGAACTCAGAAATCCAGCTGCCTCTGCCTTCCGAATGCTAGGATCAAAGACATGTGTGCTACCACTGCCCCGCTGGCCCACACCTTCTAATCCTGCCACTCCCTGAGCCAGGCTTATTCAAGTGATCACGCAGTTTCTCACTGGGGCCTGGACTGTAGGCTAGGCTGGCCAGCCAGGGAGTCTCAGATGTTTCTCCCTTCCATCTCACCATTGGTGAGGCTATAGGTGCAAGCCAGCATACCTGACCTCAGGGGTCAGGGGTCCAAATTCAGAAGTCAGTGCTTTGCCCACAGAGGGCATCTTCCCTGCCCCTCACTGTTACTTAAAGCACATTTCCTTTTCTCATTTAAAAACGTAATTATGCGAGTGGAAAGGTGGCTTAGCAGTTGAAAGCACTATCTGCTCTTCCTGAGGACCCAGGCATGGTTTCTAGCACTCACATGGCAGCCCACAGCCACCTCTAACTCCAGTTCCAGCAGATCCGATACCTTCTTCTGACCTGTCGGCACCGTATGCCTGTGATGTGCCCATCTATGTTCTTGTAGGCAGAGCACACGAACACATAAACCAAACGTAAATAAATCTTTTTTTCTCCTTGTTCTGGTCAACCCTGCTCGTTCTGGTCTTGCCCTGCTCACTCCGGTCGACCCCCCCCCCCCCCCCCCCCCCCCCC